>VWYE01006615.1:0-12297 GCA_013398995.1 Alaudala cheleensis | reverse complement strand
CATGGCTAACTGGAATTCTCATTTTCTAGCCATCACAAGAAACAATGGTTAAAAAGGCTCTTTAGAGAGAACAAATAGGCACTTGGAGAAGGGACTTGACTTTAAAAGTCAAAGAGCTGCTTGCCACTGCTTCCCCAGGCTGATGCAACGTGGCTTGGAGCTGAGGGGGAAGGCACAGCCAACTGCAGATGGCTGGAGATGCATCCCAGGAGGAGATTCTTGCTTGCTCGAGGGTCAAGCCAATTCACTGGTGTTAATGAAGTAATAAACAATAAAATCATTTCCCTTTGAAAAAGGCATCAGAATCTCAATTTAAAGCAGCCCAAGGCACTGTTACCCTCATGCTTGGTTGGGTTTTTCTGTGCTCTGATGCATTTTCGGTCCAAACAATGCATGGATTGTCTCTCAGTCCATTAACTTTTTTTTCCTGCTATTTCTGCCATGAGAGGCCTGGCTAAAAGAGTGATTGGAGCAGTTGAATCAGGTCATGTCAATGGTATGTGTGCAAACTTTTCTGTGGCTCCTCAAGATGGGAATTAAATCCGCACTGGCTTCCAAAGGAAATAGGCCAAGGAGTAGGAGCTCTATGACTGACAACTAGTAAATAACACTGGTTAGTAAATAACATTGTATTAACATCATCATATATTTATGAACTCTTGGACCAAAATCAGAAATATGGAAGGTCCATGAAGCTCTGAAGAAAAGTTATGGTGACAGGTGGCTCACTAATTTTGGCACAGCTTTGTCAGTGCTAGGGGATAATCAGGTTGGTTGTAAAAATCATCAGATCTTGGGGAAAGAAATGAGAGCTGGCTTTATCCTGTGGGTTAAACTAGGGTAAATTCCACAAGCTCTGTGATGAAAACACCAAAAACAAATAAAAAAGAGCTGCAAATTTATATACTTACAAACTGCAGGACGTGGGACTTTTAAAATTAAACATGAGATATTAGGGAATTTTTTTCATTGAAAGGGTGGTCAAGGAAGTGGTGGAACCACAATCCTTGGAAGTGTTCAAAAAACACATGGATCTGGCACCTGGGGATGTGCTTTAGTGGTGGTCTTGGTAGTACTGGGCTGGACTGGATCATCTGGAAGTGTTTTCCAGCTGTAATCATCTTACATTCTCCAGTCTGTGGTAAAATCTTAATCGTAGAAAAGCCATCAAGAACATCTGCTCTGTGTCTGAATGAACAACCCCAAACCCTCTTCTTCCTCCCTGAGCTGTTTTGAGCAGTCAGAGCAGCATCAGCACTGCAGCTCCTCCCCTGGTGCACCCCAAGGTGGTGCAGCACAGATGCCCCATGTGCAGCAGTGGCCATTCCTCACCCAGAAACGCAGAGTTGAGCCCCTGGCCTGGCTGCAGCCTGCCATAGAGGGACTGCAGCACTTTGGCACTTCCAAACCTCTTGAAGCGGGACCGCACGTGCTCGTAGTACCACTCCAGGGAGCCGATCTTCACGATCCTGCCCAAAGAGAGGGGGCACACCCAGGTGAGCCCAAAAACTTGTGCCTCAACAAAAACACAGCATGCTTTCATCTAAAAGGATGCTGAGTTTGGGCAAGTGCTGTTGAGCCTCATCCCTGAGGCTCACCTTGTCCCTCAGCCTCCCTCAGAGCAGAGCAGTAAGGAGTGGTGTTCCCAGGGGCTGATAAGGGGACTGGAATTCTTTAAGTGTTGATGACACGGACAATGGGATTCAGTGTTCCCTCAGTTCATGACACACCAAGCCGTGTGGTGCTGTCACATGCTGGAGGGAAGCAATGACACCCAGAGGGACCTTGACAACCTTGAGAGGTGGGGCTGTGGTTCAACAAGGCCAAGCGCAAGGTCCTGCCCCTGGGTTGGAACAATCCCAAGCAAATATACAGGCTGGGTGGAGAATGGATGTGGAACAGCGCTGGGGGGGTGGACTCGGGGGTGCTGGAGGGTGAGAATGTTGGCAAGAGCCAGAAATGTTCATTGGCATTCAGAAACCCCCTTGTGTGCTGGGCTGATCCCACAGCACAGGCAGCAGGGGAGTGGGGGATTCTGCCCCACTCAGCTGAGACCCCACCTGCAGAGCTGCCTCCAGCTCTGGGGCCCCCCAAAAAAGGACATGGAGCTGCTGGAATGAGATCAGAGGAAGCCACAAAGGTGCTCTGAGGACTGGAGCCCCTCTGCTCTGGAGCCAGGCTGAGACAGCTGGAGGTGTTCACCTGGAGAGGAGAAGGCTCTGGGGAGACCTCAGAGCCCCTTCCTGCATCTAAAGGGGCTCCAGGAGAGCTGGAGAGGGACTGGAGACAGGATCAGAGGGCTTGGAGTGACAGGATCAGGGAGAATGGCTTCCCACTGCTAGAGGGTAGGGTTAGATGGGATACAGAGAAGGAATTCTTCCCTGTGAGGGTGGTGAGGCCCTGGCACAGGGTGCCCAGAGCAGCTGTGGCTGCCCCATCCGTGGAAGTGTCCAAAGCCAGGTTGGATGGGGCTTGGAGCAACCTGGGCTAGTGGGAGGGCAGGGAGGTGGAACGAGATGGTCTTTAAAGTGCCTTCCAGCCCAAAGCAGGCTGTGATTCCCCGAGGAGGGGTACCTGGAGAGGCGGCAGGGATCGCACACCCAGCCCTGCTCCTTCTTGTTGTAGCGGCTGCAGTTCTTGCAGGTGTAGAAGTGGCAGTCCAGGCACTGCCTCTTGCTGTTCAGCAGGAACTTGAAGGGCTGCAGGCAGTGCACACAGTGAGTCTCATTGAGGTGGGACTGACTCGTCAGGAACTCTCTCTTGCTGCTCTCCTGGTCGATCTTGCATTTCAGCTCCCTGCAGAAAACACCCCCGGAAAGCAGGAACTTGAGTTTGTGATTATCTCAGTGCAAACCCTCGCATGGCAAAGCCCATCACGCCACAATCATTTCTGGAACGATTTTCCAGGGAACATTGCAAGTCTGCAGCTTGTGGAAACAGCTGTAGGGCAAATCTAATAAATAACATATCACGAGTTAAATGAGCTAACAACAAAGTGGGCTCCAGATTCAGGATGGGTAACTGGAGTTTAAAATAAATTTAAGTTAATATCAGAATCACAGAATATTCTGAGTTGGACAGAATCCACAAGAATCATTAAAAAAAAGTGATTGTGCCAAAACCTGCCCTGTTTGTTTCACAGGGTGTTGATCATTAATGCCAGGAACCTCAGGAGAGTGACTCTTCTCAAAATATCTGGCTGTATCCCAGCCTGACACAATCTTCAAGCCTGGAATCCTGCAGGGAATTAAAATCTTTCTGGAACTCTTAGTTTAAAAAAAGGAAAAAAAAAGAGAGAAGAAAAGAAATCTGGGATTAAAAACTATTAAAAGGGCTTTTAATATAGTTCTCCAGTGCTAAAAATTCAGCAGAGAATTTTATTAAGTTATGTGCAAGAACGTCGTGGCTGTTCAGAGGATGCAGCAGGAGGAGATGCTTGTGACAATCCCGTGAAAGGGAAGCGCTTTCCAAGAGCTCCTTCACCTGGCAGTGCACCCCTGCAGGCTTCCTCCACTGTCCAGACCTGGCTTCCAGAGCAGGTCCCCATGGGAAACCAGCTGGGGACAGCTGAGGTGACTGCCAAGCTGCTGGGGGCCCCCTGCACTGCCCAAAAGCTCTGTGTTTGCTGCCTGTGCCACGCACCACCTCAGGTATGTTTGCCTTTGGGGCTACGGCCCAGAGGAAAATGTTTGACTTGTAGGGAAGGGCCTAGAAAGTTGTTTCCTCTCTAGACAGGGCTAGAAAGCTGTGTTTTCCAGAGCAGAAGTCAGCTTGGGTTAAAACCCTCAAGCAATCAGGTCTGGAAGTTGCTTCAGGATCACAGAGTGGACCACGAGGCACTGGTGATGCTCCCAGGGCCGGACTGACGCCGGGGTGACCACAACAGGAGCTGGAGTGACCACAGCAGGAGCCTGGCTGGCCCTGGGAGCAGTGGTGTGACTGGCAGTGGGAAGGACAGGCATGTCAATCAAACTAATCTCTCTTTAACCTAATCAGTTTGCACATTAGGGCTCAGCTCTTGATTTTTTTCCCGAGGAAGAACTTTCTGGCCAGCTGGCTGCCAGCTCACTGCAAGACACCTTTTTGATGTCACTCCTCTGTTTGTGGTCGTGCAGGAGTGACACCAACCTGCATTTACATCTGGGAGATGTAAAAACCAGTATAAAGACAGAAAACTGGGCACCTGGTTTGTATATCAGGCATTCACCATCCTAGCAGTGATTTGGACAAACTGATTCAAGTGTCCCAGCAGTAAATACAAGTGATTTCTGGAAAGAAACCCTCAAATATAAAACCCTTGTGTGGGACTCAGTACTCCTTTTCCACTCCCGTGCTAACAGCTTCTGGCTGTTGCCAGAAGGATCCAATCTTTTCTACTGGAACTGCTTTTTCTGGTTCCCAGAGACCGGTTGGATCCCTTCAGCTCTCCTCCCTCACCCACCAGACCTGCCAAAGGAAGGAAGAGTCTCAGCCAAACCAGTTTAAAACCCGCAGGAACCGCACGCCTCTTGTCTCCTCTCGCTGGCAGGAGCACCAGCCAGCCCCTTCCCTGCTCTGCTCACAGGACAAGGAATAAATCTGTGCTGTTGGGATGCCAGCTGCAGCACAGTTGGACCTACAGAGCTCCAGGAGAGACACAGGGAGCCATCCCCCCAAAATGGGGATGTGGGCATGGATGTTTCAGGAGAGAATCAGGGAGAGACCCCTCATATGGCCATTATTTAATTTTTTGGGCAAAGCATTGCCCTCACATGCCTGTGCAGTTTGTGGCCAGCTGAAGCCTTTGTCCCTTTTTGGTGAATAGCTTCTGCCAAAAACAAAATACAGAGAAGCAGCAAAAAGGGAAAAAAAAGACCAAGCTGGGGAGGGGATGGACGGGACATTTCTTCAAGGCTGGCAGGTTGAGACAAGCCCGGTGAATAGAAAAGTAAATGAATAGAAAAGTAAATGGGGCTGGTCAGAGCACAGAGTGAATGGCTGCAGGGTCTCCCATAATGTCACATCATGTCCCAGCTTGTTACAGGCAGAAAATTCTCCTGTAGCTCCATGTCCAGCACTCAGGAATGTGGCATACTTTCCCAGACTGGTGGTCTGGTCTGTTGCAGAAACCATTCAGAAAGTACAGAAATTTTTGTAGTTCAGAATGCTTAATGCCAGCCCTCTACAGGGCATGATTAAAGAAGAACATAAAAATAATAAACCAAGGGAAATGATCCTTGGGAGGAGAGGCAGCAGCTGGGTAGGAGCATCCTGAGACTTTCCCCCATCCTGCATCTCCCAGAGCATGGCACTCAATTTGGAAGCTTCCTGGGCACCAGAGAGGACCCAGATAAGCCAGTCTGGCGCCAAGGTCGAGTAAGGAAGGAATTCACCTCGCCCAATTCTTTTCTGCAGGGCACAGCAATGTAGGTCTCCACCTCCTCCCTCCAGGCTGAGCTCAGATGCATCACAAGGGAGACATGCACCCTTTGCAGGGTGATAATTTTTTTTAAATACCCCTGTCTGATCTCCTTCCTGCTCTTCAGAGCTACCAGCAGAGGAAGGCAGTAGATGATGATACTGAATTATCTCTGCCTCCCACGAAGGCTGGCTTTCCTTAGGCAAAAAAAAAAAAAAAAAAAAAAAAAAAAAAAAAAAAAAAAAAAGAGGAAAAAAAAAAAAAAGTAATCAGGAGGATGAAAAATATACGACTGAGAGTTTCTTGTAGCCAATGGTGTAAACAGAGAGGATGCCATGATCGAAAGGTTTTGGGGGATGCAAATATCCCAAACCAAGGATGGCTATCACTCCTCAACCCTCCTTTTAGATCTGATAGAGGAACTCTTGAGATCCTGGTCTCCAGGCATTGTGGTATCAGCACTGGCCCTGAGTCACAAAATACAGAGCTAACAGAGCTAACTGAGGGCTCAGTGGGAATGTGGCACTGCCCAGACCCAGTCTGAGAGCATGGACCACTCCTCTGGAATGATGAGAACTTGGCCAGACCCTGAAGAGGGTCACTGCAGCTTCCTGAAATATGTTAAGAAATTATTAAGTTCAGCATCTGATGTAGATCATGAACAAAACCTGAACGCCTGTGACTTCTCATGCTCAAAATTTAGTCTGATCTGACAGAACATTTTTCAAACAGCACTTTTGTCCACCACCCTGTTTATAAGGACTTAGAAGTTCACAGAATTTGCTGTTCCAGTGATTTTCATTCTTTTCCCAATCTGTGGGCCCCTAAAACCGTCCCAGGACAGTGCAACCCCCTTTAAGGCTACTAAAATAGGTTTACTGGAAGTAGTAGGTTTACTGCTCCTCTCAGTTATTTTTTCAGGAATCTTCACGGATCTGAGGATTCCCAGGACCCACTGAACCCAACTCCTGCCCTAAACACACGAGACCCATCACATGAAGCGAAGCCAAGGGAGCCAAATTCCATCCTCTGCTCCGCGGTGAAGTTTCCCCTTGAGAACCCCAGCAGCCTCAAGCCCCACAGAAGCATTTCCTGGTATTTGTCCCCATAAGGTGCGGCGGTGTCACCCATCGCATCGCTGCCGACGGCGTCACCCATCGCATCGCTGCCGACGGCACGGCGCCAGTTTGCGCCTTTGCTGCCCGAATGTGTCACCTTGCCGCTGATAACGTAATCCATTAACCGTGTTTGACTTTCACAGCCCCGTCTCCTCGCCCACAGCCTCAGCAGGTTGTTTTATCCCTACAGCCCACGGAGACCTGAGCTTCTGTCTGTCTTGCCCCCAACTCAGGGACCGCAGAGCAGATACTCACTCCAGCCGTTCCTCCTCTTTTTTCCGCAGATCAAAGTCCCGCTGAACGACTTCCCAAACATGCTTGGCTTCTTCATCGGTGAGCTTGGAGAGGTCCAGCTTCCTGCCCATCTCGTCGTGGCGAGAGCTGCAGCCGATCCCGTTACCCGCTACCCCGAGCGCTCGCCGTCCCGCACCCCGGCACGCAGCTGACGGAGGGGGGAAGAGCTCAGCCCCACCTCCGTGGCTGCCCATATAAGCGGGCAGGGGCAGAGCTGCGGGCAGGCCAGCCGGCTCCTGGCAGCACCGCAGCCGCTCTGCCGGGCGAGCCTGCCCGCGGAGCCGGCCGCCAGGCAGGGCTGGCACGGTGCCTATCGCCCGCGGGGACTCCTCGGCCCTGCCTTCCCCCGGGGTCCTGCCCGCAGCCGCTCCAGACCTCGCCCGCCTGGCTGGGGCTACGGGAGATGTTTACTCGCTGCCTGCTTGGTGCAGGGCGTGCGAATGAAAGGGAGCCTTCAAACGCCTCCCCGGGGAAGGCAGGCCACGGGCTTTGGGAGGGAGCTGAGCATCCCCGGGGGGAGCTGTGCCTGCACGCCCGGGAGGACCGGCTCCATCGCCGTGCCTCCTGCCCCACCGGGGTGCTCTGCTCCCCCAGCCCGCTCTTCTGTGTCTGGTCTCGTTACACAAATCTTGGCCCCGCCGGCAGTTTGTAAGGAAAACTTAAGCGCATCTTGCCCCCACAGCAGAGACTGGCGTCCTGCATTGCTCTCACAGCAATTTGGACAGCTGAGCTTTTGCTTGTGGCAAACAGCTTAATTAGGACGCAGCCCTTCCCTCGTTTGCCGTGAGCAAGAAGAGACGGTTTGACAGGATTTTAAGAAAAGTGTTAAATACACCACATAGCCAAAGAGATATAAATTGCAATATATATCCGACTAGCAAGGCTGTTCACTTGCTCAGTAAGACACTCCCTCTGTGTCTAGGGATATTAAAGTAATCCCATTTCTCACCTTCATCAGAGCAAATATTGATGGTGCTCTTTATTTTTTTTTTCCCTCCACCCTGACAGGAATGTAAACAGGGGAGCAAGACGGCAAGACCGAAGAGGAAAACTGTTCTGCCTGGTGGAAGTAAAATCCTTGCTGCCCACCCCGGGGTAGAGGGAATTATCCACCCTGATAACTCACTTGAAACAAAGATTAGATTAAGCTCTATGAACAGAGCCAGAAAAGCATTTTGAATCCAAATTAGCATGGATTTTGTGTAGGAAAGGTGATGACTACAGATGCAGGGCTTGGATATCGGGAATGCATGGCCTTCTCTGGAAGCCAGAAATTGATTTCCAGCTCCTGGTCCAGCAGAGGTCCCGACAAAAGCAATCAGTTTATTGGCAAGAGCCAGACATCAGTTGGGCAGGTCCTTACGTAAGCGTGTTTGAGAGCCCTTGCGCCCCACTGCATCCGAACAGGGAGCGGTCAATAGCCACTAATTAACATCACAACGAGACCCTGTTCCAGGGCCTCCCGGTACAAACACGCCAGGAGCTCCGACCGCCCCAGATCCCAACACGTTCACCTCCAAAAGGTTAAAGGAGTCGCGGTAAATCAGGAAGATGTGGCCTTCTGTGCAATGAAAATGTGGAAAATTCAAGTGTTCAGCGGTGCCAGTACCCCCTAAAAAGGGCTGGCTTAGCCAGAAAACCACCTCAAGGGAAATGTCCCGGGCGCAGGAATAAATTCAAAGTATTCCGTTGGCAAAGTATTGCCTGGGAATAGAGTCTCTTTAGGAAAACTCTCCTCCCTCGGCTCACAGCAAAGATAGAATTCTTTTCTTCCTTTCTTCCTCTTTTAAAGCAGTTGGATTTTGTAGCAGTTCTGACCCAGCAATCACCAGCTTCCAGCAATCCTCTGCCTTACGGAGGACAATTAAACCTGCTTGCCCGCAGCTCCCTCCCCCATCATGCAAACCGTGAATCAAGGTTCCTAAATCTTACAAACCCGTGCAAGAGAAAAGAAAAGAAAACAAAACAAAAACCAACCAACCAAACAAACAAAAAACCCACAAAAAAAACCAAACAAAAAACCCCAAACCCACACACCCAGAACCACTCAGGCAGACACTGTTACATGGATATCTTAAAAAAAAGTATGGATGTGGCACTTGGGGACATGCTTTAGTGGTGGAACTGGCAGTGTTAGGTTAATGTTTGGAGTCAGTCCTAGAAGCCTTTCCCACCCTTTATGATTCCAGGTTTTGGGGCCAGATGATGTTATATGTCTGCCTAAGTCCACCAGCCCCTGCAGTGACCGAACATGTGTGGGGGTGGAAATCAGGAGCAGGGATGTAAAGGAAGAGTTTTGTGTTTCCTGTCAGCTGGAGGCTCAAATGGACCTTGATTCCAGTTGTATTGGGGTGGCAAAATGGGAGAGGGAAGTGTCATAAGCTAAGCATCTCCTGGGAAAGCAGGCATAGATGGATCCCAGGCTCTAGTTCTGATTTTCATTATTGCCACATGAGGAAAAGAAGGGATTTCTGGGGTATCTTTAAGAGAAATGCACTTCTAGCTGCAGGGCCACTCTTTTAAAAATAACAGTCACATGAGCTGTTATCTTTGCAGTTCTTGGTAATCCTTTGTAAGATAACAGTGAACTGATATATGGGATATGTGCCCTGGCCCTTCTCCAGCCATTCATTTCACAGTGTTTTAACTGATAACTGGAAGTAAATCTATAATCAGGGTTCAACAACACTGATGAGTGAAGATAATATCCAGTGGCTTCTAAAGACAGCAAACACCACTTCAGTGAAGCCACCCAACACTCCCACATCCTCATTTTCTTCCTACTGAAGTGATCTATGTTTGCTCAAACCAAGGGGTGAAACCCCAGTGATTTCTCCAGTACCCAGTTTTCCAGATGCCTTAAGTGCTGCAGAGGGAGATGTGCCTACACAAGCTGCTGAAATGATGTTTGGGGAGTTGAGTTGATTTACAGTGGCATCAGCTCCAGCTTTGCTTCTCACTCCATCAACACTGATGGGTGTTTTGGCTCCCCTCAACACAAGGTCATCCCAAATACCTGGCCAAGTTAGAGGAGTTTCCAAAAGCCAGATGGAGTCAAACTTGGAGCATCCTCCAGCAGCTCCAGCCCATTTCAAAGCCACAAGAAGAGAGGTCACAGGACCCTTATTCACAGCAGCATGACAAAAACAGGAGCTCCAACAAGCATGTTGGTTGCTGCTGACCCCAGGAATTTCCTGGATGCCGCTGCCTCTCCCCCATCCTCCTGCAATCATCTCAGAGTCATGAGATCTCCTGGGATGGCATTCCTTCTCCCTTCAGTTTCTTGGCAGCTTTACAAAGACACCTTGTCCCCAGCATCACACTGAAGAAGAACAAGCAGGAGCGCACAATGGCACTGCTATTTCTGTATGTGACTCACGAGGGATTGCCATGGGTTTCATCTATTAATACAGCAATTAAATTATGTTATGGCATGACCACATCTCATTTGGAATGATCCCAACAGCCTCACTTACAGAAAATAGCCATTCAACTTTAATTATCATGGATAATGATGCTTTGACATGTGTAGCAATTAGGAAACTATCACTAAGAACATGAAAACAAAGTTTGTGGAGTATCATTTATGGGGTGGAAGCTGTAAGGACATTTTTCCTAACCAGTGTGAACATTAGGGAGCCCTCTCATACCCCAGAGCCCTCACAGGTCCCATAGCCCTTACAGTTCCTCAGAACCCCCATAGGCCTAACAGCACTGACAGCCCCCCAAAGCCCCCATACCCTACACAGACCTTAGAGCCCTCAAAGCCCTGACAGCCCCCACAGCCCTAACACACCCCAAAACCCTTAACAAACCCCACAGCTGTCATATCCCTTGTATAACTGACAGATCCTATAGCCCTTAGAGCTGACCCTACAGCCCCTAGAGCTCCCATAGCCCTCACAACTCTATAAGACCCTATACTCAAATAATGGGAAAAGGGGGTAATATCCCTGAATTTTAACCCTAAAAAGGGGAGAGACAAGAGGGATTCCCTCTCAATTTAAATCTTAAGATGATGAAAATGGGAGGGGGGGTGGGGGAGGTGTTGCCCTCAATTCAAGCCCATCACATCTTCCCTTCCACTTAAAGTGGAAAATGGGGATTCCTGGTCAATTAATTGATACCCCTAAAAACACAGGAGAGGCAGGTTTTCCTTCAAGTGCTAACCTTTAAATCACAGGTGAAGGAGTCTCCCCCCCAGTTTAAACACAAACAATAATGGAAAAGGAGGTTTTTCCCTCAGTTTAAACCCTTTTCCCCCTGAACTCAGTGCCTTTGTTCTGGGGTCACCAGGATGCACTGGGGAGGAACTGGGGGCACTGGGATGCACCGGTGAGGGATGGGGGNAAAGCCCTGACAGCCCCCACAGCCCTAACACACCCCAAAACCCTTAACAAACCCCACAGCTGTCATATCCCTTGTATAACTGACAGATCCTATAGCCCTTAGAGCTGACCCTACAGCCCCTAGAGCTCCCATAGCCCTCACAACTCTATAAGACCCTAAACCCAAATAATGGGAAAAGGGGGTAATATCCCTGAATTTTAACCCTAAAAAGGGGAGAGACAAGAGGGATTCCCTCTCAATTTAAATCTTAAGACGATGAAAATGGGAGGGGGGGTGGGGGAGGTGTTGCCCTCAATTCAAGCCCATCACATCTTCCCTTCCACTTAAAGTGGAAAATGGGGATTCCTGGTCAATTAATTGATACCCCTAAAAACACAGGAGAGGCAGGTTTTCCTTCAAGTGCTAACCTTTAAATCACAGGTGAAGGAGTCTCCCCCCCAGTTTAAACACAAACAATAATGGAAAAGGAGGTTTTTCCCTCAGTTTAAACCCTTTTCCCCCTGAACTCAGTGCCTTTGTTCTGGGGTCACCAGGATGCACTGGGGAGGAACTGGGGGCACTGGGATGCACCGGTGAGGGATGGGGGAGATGAACTAGAAAGGAGAAAGGAAAAAGATCCTCCCAGGGCCCCCAAATGCTGCCCTGCTCATCACCCTCACCAGCCACACCTGGGGCTGCCCCACCCCTTCAGCACGAGGGGTGATGGCTTTAAACTGAAGGATAGAGGTAAATGTATATATATAAACACTGGGAAAAGTTTTTTACAATAAGGATGGAGAGGCCCTGGCACAGGTTGCCCGGAGAAGCTGCCCCATCCTTGGAAGAGCCCAAGGCCAGGTTGGACGGGGCTTGGAGCAACCTGGGGTAGTAGCGGAGGAATAGAACTACACGAGCTTTGAAGTCCCTTCCAACGCAATAAATGATAAAAAAACCCCATCGACTCCCATTGGAGAGGTCTGTGCGGGGGGAAGAGCTGACTTTAAAATCTCTCTGTTTGAGATATCCCTCACCCAGGGCCGGCCGTGCTGTGACACCGCCGATCCCTTCCCCTTCCGGCCGCGCTTCGCACCAGGGACTGGATCCAACGTGATATATTTTTTTTTCCCTTAGGTTATGGTTTTTTGTTTTGTTTTGTTT
>VWYE01006614.1:118196-214707 GCA_013398995.1 Alaudala cheleensis | reverse complement strand
TTGGTGTTGCCTGTGGCTTTCTTGTCCCTTGAGCCTGGCAGCTGAGTGTGCAAAAGTGATTTCCTGGCCACAGGTGACCAGTCAGCAGAGTGAGACATGAGCCAAAACAGGAACACAGCAGCAAGGAAGGGAGCAAACACAAAGGAGGTTTGTGGAAGGGAAAAGAGAATTTTGCTGTTCCTGCTCCTTCTTCCCCGTGTCAAAAGCACAAATGCTCCAAAGGTGCGAGCACTGCGTGTCTGCTGGGGTACTCTGGCTGGAGATTGAGCTGCTGGCAGTTTGTCCTGCCTGTGCTGCAGCCTCTGCCCTGAACTTGGTGAGGCAACACCTTTGTTCTTTGTGTTCCCTGCCTGTGTTCCAGAGCTGCTGCTCTGAGTCAACCCCGCGCTGCTGCCTGAGCACGGGAACAAGGGGCTGAGCAGAACTGCAGCTTTACGAGGCTGGGGTGGGGAAGGAATCCTGCTGAGTGAAACGGGACAATCCCGGTCAGCAAGGCACGCATCCCCAGCTGTAGGGCAGGAAGAGCCCACGTCCCTTCCAACCCGCCCTGAGCTCAGCCCACCCTCCCCGCGAAGAATGAAGAGGCGAGAGCAGAATTTCAGTGAACTCCAGACACCCCAGTGTTTATTAAGTGCAGCCCGGCGGCACAGGCACAACGCTGCGGGCTCGGCATCTCTCGCCACACTCTAAGCCTGCTCCTTGAGCCTCTTGAGCAGCTCCCGCAGCTGCTCGAGCTGTGCGGCCACGCTGCTCTTGGCGGTGCCGCCCGCCGCCGTGTACTGCTCCACGCTGCTCACCACGCTGAACACCTGCGCCACGTCGCTGCCGAACAGGGGGCTGCGGGCACAGGGGGCTCTCAGCGGGCTCTGGGCTGCCCCAAGTGCCCAGTGTCTGTGGACGGGCTGAGGGAGTGAGGACAGAGCATCCTCCTGCCCTTCTGCTGGCATCAGCTCCAAGGGGACACCGAGCGCTGAGCTCAAAGCCAAACCCCTCTGGGGGTGTTTCCTGTCTCCCAGCCCCTCCCAACAGCTCCTGCCCGTGCCCTGCAGGTGATGTTCCCTTCAATGCTTTCAGCACTTGAGTGGTGACCAGGAATATCCAGGTATTACTTCAGTATTTAAAACTTCAATCAAAGCAGCCTTGATATTCAGGATATTGAGGTTCTGCACAGCCCTGGTGCTTTTGGGAAGGCTGATCAGGGAGGCTGAGCTCTGCCTGGAAGGGCTGCAGGGAAGTGAAATAACAGAGGGTACAAACCTGATGCTCTTCAGGTCCTCCAGGCTGAGGTTGTTGATGGTGATGCCTTTGGTCTCGGCGAGGTGGACGGCCTTGCCAGCAGCAATGTGGGCTTGTCTGAAGGGCATCTGCAGGGGCAAGAGGAGGTGGCAGTCAGTGGCCAGGCAGCTGGGCTGCTTTTCCAGGAGGAAAATGGGTGTGCTGCTTTTTTTTATTTTCCCTTAGGGCAATGCAAGCTGAATCTGGCAGTGCTGGGGTGGAAGAGGGGAGGATTTAGGAATAAATTATGATCAGGTAATTTGGGTTTAAATTACTATGAAGTCCCTCAGGGCAGCACTGCTTGAGATGCATGTAAAGGATGTGTTTTCAGCTTCCATGGTTGCTGGCTGCTCATCACCCTGGGACAGAACAGAGGGGCCTCATCCCTGCTCCTTACTGAGCAGTTCTCTGCATCCAAAGACATCCCAGCTCCAGCTCTCCCTGTGGCACTTACTCCTTTATGAACCAGGTACAGAGCCAGGTCAGATGACAGGATCTCAGGGCTCAGGGCCTTCTCCATGTTCTCCTTGTTGATCTGCAGAAAGGGGGGGCAGAGGGAGATGTTATCTATCATCAGCTCCTCCTCGGGGCACATTAGCTCTAAAAGGGGCTAAAATGAGCAGTGTGGGTGAAGAGTTTTCACTTTAGGAAAACTCTGTAGTCTGAAGCCCTGTGTTACTCACAGCATGTGCTCCATGTTCCACAGTGAGAGAATGAATCCTTACCTGGAGGGTGGAAATCACTCCAGTGGCAACCTGGAGCACAGCATTCAGGGTGTCCACAACATCAAACACAGCCTCCTTGTCTTCCGTGTTGGAACAGTGATGGAAATGGCTCAGAGCCAACCTGATACAGCACAAGAGGCTGTAGAGGCAGCAGAGCAGGGGTGTGATCCTGCCATGGCACTCAGGCTATCACCAGCAGCACCCCCTCCCTCAACCCCTTCCCCAGCACACAGCCAGGGGCTGTGCACACAAATGCACTGCTGGGACAGCTCAGGAGTAGGGGATGACTGTGTCTGCTCAGAGAGAGGGCGTGGAGAGGAACAAGGGCTTCACCTGCAGGTCCTTGTTGTAGGTGCTCGGGAGTCCTTTGAGGACCATGAGAATTGCAGCCAACTGCAGAGGGAAACAGGAGAGGAAGGCAGTGAGGTGCGCAGCTAAGCAGGGCAGCTCCAGAACCCACAATTCTTTACCAAAAAAAGGGGATTCTGCAGCCCCAAGAGGAGCACTTTGCTCTCCCTGCTGATCCTTGCTGGGGCTCACCCGTCCGAACACTCGCCCGGCTTTGCTGCGGATCAGCTCCAGACTGTCGGGATTCTTCTTCTGAGGCATCAGGCTGCTGCCAGAGCTGCGGGGAAGGAGTGTGGAGTGCACTGGTGAGCAAAACCCTCTGGCTGAAATCCGTGACCCAGCCCTCTGAAAGGAACCTCTAAACCCTCTTTTCCTTGTGCTTCTGTTTAGGGTGTAGGAGATCAGTGAACTGAGTGTGCCGAGTTTCTCATGTTTCCCACAGCAAAGCCTTCGGTTTTGCACCTTGTCTGGAGCTCCCACACAGTCCCACCTCTCACAGGGAAAGGAAAAGGAGGCTCCCCCTCCAGGCCACTGCAGGGATGGTATCACAGGCCAGGCTGAGTGCCGTGAGGGAGGGAGGGCTGTGGCTGTGCCACCCCAGAGACAAGGAGTCTGTTGGGATTGCAAACCCAGCCAGGCAAGGAAGGGCTCTGGCAGCACTCGCAGCACAGGGGAAGTTCCCTCTGCCAGCACTTCCTGGACAGGAATTGGTTGAGTTTATGCAATCACAAATAAGTGACCATTCCTGAGGAATATTCACCCTGAGGGTGCCTCTTTGCCAAGCCCTTGATGCTGGGTCAGCCTCGTGCAGAGAAATTCCCCAACCACTGCCTCCCCCAGGCTGGGAGAGCTGAGGAGAATCCCTCACCAGAGACCGAACACCTACCAGTAGGTATCAGAGAGGGTGAGGAAGCCAAACTCGCTGGTGCTGTAGATGATGAGATCCTCAGCCATCTTGCTGAGGTGGATCATCAGCAGGGTGGCAGCAGACAGGAATTCCACTGCAGGCAAGGCACGAAATCAGGAGGGGAAAACCAGGGAACCCTGACTGGGGCTTAGTTCCTAGTGATGGATTTCAGCCCCTTTATTGAATTGACTGGAAAGGTGTCAGTGGTGCTCCCACAGAGCTGGGAGGATTTGGCTGTGCTCACCCACAAAGTCCCTCTCGCTGACGGCATCCATGCTGTTCAGGCTGATGGAGGCAAAGTCCAGCTCTGCAAGGAAGGGGATGGACACAGGAGGTCTCAGTGGCCTCAATGCACCAGGCTGCCCCAGAGGAGGGGACTGTGAGCCCTTGAGCAGTCCCAGGAACACAAACACATTCAGTGGGATTTTTGTTATGACCCCAGACAGGCAGCAGGGGTGGCTCTTCTTCCTCCCACCTCAGGCACTGCCTGTCTCTGTGCAGCAAAAATCCCAGAAAATGAAAGGCTCTGGCTCCAGGATGGGGCATTATGGTGCCATTTCCTCCCTCCCAGGTGTGACAGGCATTCCCACACCCCTCAGGCCCAGGCAGACATTTACCACTGCGCAGCAGCTCCCTATCGATTTCCAGGGGGTTTCCAGCCAGAGCTCCACTGTCAGGGGAGAAAAAACAGAAGTCATGGAATCCTCCTTTCATATCCATCCAAAGCTGAGCTCTGGGAAGCAGGGAGGGACCCCTGAAGACTTTGCAGAGCAAAGCAAGGCCCAGTGATCACACATGCAATGGATCTTACCTTCCCAAAGGCAAGACATTGATCCTCTTCTTGATCTCTCCCAGGCGCTCAGAATCGCGGGTCAGAGCTACAGCATGGCTGGGGAAGGACAGGGGGAGAAAGCACATGAGACCAGGGGATGGCTCCTTCCTTTCCAATCATGCCTGGAGCCTGGAATCCCCCCTCAAACATGAGCTTGGAGTGGAGCCAGGGGATACAGGAGTTCCTGTTCCAGTTCGCAGGGTTCCCTCTGGTTTATTACCCCCCCGCCCCCGGCTGTCCCCTCAGCAGGGCAGGGCCCCGAGGGTGCAGAGGGGGGCAGGTGCTGACCTGNCTCTCCCAGGCGCTCAGAATCGCGGGTCAGAGCTACAGCATGGCTGGGGAAGGACAGGGGGAGAAAGCACATGAGACCAGGGGATGGCTCCTTCCTTTCCAATCATGCCTGGAGCCTGGAATCCCCCCNGTTTGGCTATTCCAGAGTGTTGAATCTGCCCTGAGCTTCCCTGGAAAACTGCCTGGAGCAGCAACCCCCCTGTAGCAGGCCAGGATTCCCCAGTCCAGCCCAGGTTTGGAGTGTGAGGAGCAGAGCTGGACAGGGAGGTAACAGTGAGCTTTTGCTCATACAGAAAAACCTGAAATATTTTCCCCACTCCTTCAGATGGGTTTGGTGCCTTCTAAAATCTTGTGTGGACCTTTAACCTGGACTACTTTGCCAAGCAAGAAGGGAAGTTTCTCTGAGGGATGAAGAAAGTTTCTGTGAAGTGAACTCTGGAGAAAAAGGGGCTGTTGTGTCCCCTGGGCTACCCCAAACTGCCTGGCTGTAACTCCCTGCACAGGAGACCCTGCTGCTGCTCTGTGGGGTCAGACAAAGGACAAACCCAGCAGTGTCCTGCCCCAGAAAGGCCAAAGTGATGGAAAAAGGGGCTGTGCACAAGGACTCACGTGGCAGCACGTTCCACCAGGGTCTTGATNGGCTGTCCCCTCAGCAGGGCAGGGCCCCGAGGGTGCAGAGGGGGGCAGGTGCTGACCTGAGCAGGAACTGGCTCCATCGGATGGGCTGAGCTTTCTGCAGGTGGGTGTAGCCAGGCAGGATCACATCGATTTCTCTGTAAGGGAAAGCACAGCGAGGTGAGCAGCAGGGACACACCAGGGCTCCTGGCCAGGTCACAAACTGAGCATCTTTAGCCTGTGTTGTGCTGAAGCTGGTCCATCATGTCAGCTTTCCAGCCAAGCACGCTGGGTTTGGCTATTCCAGAGTGGTGAATCTGCCCTGAGCCTCCCTGGAAAACTGCCTGGAGCAGCAACCCCCTGTGGCAGGCCAGGATTCCCCAGCCCAGCCCAGGTTTGGAGTGTGAGGAGCAGAGCTGGACAGGGAGGTAACAGTGAGCTTTTTCTCATACAGAAAAACCTGAAATATTTTCCCCACTCCTTCAGATGGGTTTGGTGCCTTCTAAAATCTTGTGTGGACCTTTCACCTGAACTCCTTTGCCAGGCATGAAGGGAAGTTTCTCTGAGGGATGAGGAAAGTTTCTGTGAAGTGAACTCTGGAGAAAAAGGGGCTGTTGTGTCCCCTGGGCTACCCCAAACTGCCTGGCTGTAACTCCCTGCACAGGAGACCCTGCTGCTGCTCTGTGGGGTCAGACAAAGGACAAACCCAGCAGTGTCCTGCCCCAGAAAGGCCAAAGTGATGGAAAAAGGGGCTGTGCACAAGGACTCACGTGGCAGCACGTTCCACCAGGGTCTTGATGAGCTGCAGGAGGTGCGAGGAGATGATGGACAGGGAATTCTTCATGAACAGCTTCAGGTCAGTCACAACCTGTGGGAGATTGGCCATAGTCAGGCCACAAAGAATGCCACAAATGCAGTGACTCCTCCTTGCCCTGTGTGATGGGAAGGTGCATCTTCTTCTCATCATTTGGTCATATTTATGTGGTTATGTCACCATTTTTTGGTCTCCAGGAAGAGTTCCAGAGGCCACTCTGGACTGAAGTCTCCTGAAATGAGGTTGAGGAGGAATACAGAAGGAGAAAAAAAAGGGTCTGTCCCTACCTGATCATTCCTGCTCCTGCCAGTGTGCAGCTTCCCAGCCACGTCTCCAATCAGCTCCTGAGGACAAGAGCAGGATTCCTGTCAGCATCTCTGGGCTCTAAACAGGACAATCCACACCAGCACATCTCCCTGCCTGCAGGGAAACCAGCTCCAGGATCCTGTGAGGAGCCATGGGAAGTGTTCTGGGGAAGGGCAGCTTTGGGTTCTGTGCTTGTGCAGCCCCACAAGGGGATGTGAGACCCTTGGCTGTGCCCCAGGGGGTTCAGTGCCAGCAGCTCTGAAGGGACACAGAGGGACAGAGGGACAAGCCCCTAATGCCAGGAACAAGAGGTGAGAGGAGCCAAACCTTCAGTCTGCGCTCGTTGGCAGTGTGGATATCCTCGTCAGTCTGGATCACACCAAACACTCCCTTGGACCATTCCTCAGAGATCTGCAAACAGCAGAAACATCACAGTCACCCTGCAGTGTCTGGGGCTGGGAGTGTCCCCAGCAAACCCCAGCTCCTGTCATTCCCAGGGGTCTCATGCCAACTCTGGCATTCAGGCTGCTGGCTACATCCTGGTGTTCCATACTATTGGTGGGATTCACCTCTCTATCCATGATAATCCTGCAGTGTTATGGAGATTTAAGGGTTACAAGGAAAGATTGAGTTTAAATGTCAGTGATTTCTTCAGCATCAGGCACGAAGTTTTTTCCTATAAAACATTGCACAGGCTTAGTGTTGTCCCTAGGGTGGGTGAGCAACAACAATGGATGTTTTATAAAAGCACTTCTGTGCTGCCTCCTCTTCCCCCCTACCCCTGCTATGTATTGCCTCCTGTCAGGCAGCCAGACTCCAAAGGATGTTTTTACTTCCCCCTGACATGATTCCTAGTGGCTGTTCAGCCTGAAGAGGACACGGGGACATTTAAAGATGCTCTTTGAAACAGCAAGGTGCTGTCAGGTAACGAAAGATTCATTCCAGCACACTTGAGAAGGTTGTGAAGGGAAGAAATACCTTTTCCAGGCCGCTCAGGATCTTCTCCAGCTCAGTTTTGGACAGGATTCCAGCCTTCTCCAAGGCTTTGGCATAAGCCATGCTCCCCTGGATGTCGACTTCAGACAGTCTCTGATCCACAGTAATGGAAGCACTGAGTATCTCCATGATGGGGTCTGTGCTCCCCACAAACCTTCCTGCCATCATTTTGTCCCCCTGCAAGTAATCAAGGGAACAGACACAGATTTCTGGATATATCCCCTAAAAATCCATCTCAATCCTTACCAAAGTAAAACTGAGGACCATCTCAGGAATGGTTTTAGTCTATACCAGCAAAACCCTGGACTTTAGAGCATGTCACTGCCACTAGAATTTAACCCTTGGCGTTACAGGTTTGGCTTGGGGATCCTCCAGGATATTTGACTTCTGCAGGACTCTCTGAAAATAAGCACCAGGGCATGTGGGGCAAGACCAGCATGGAACTCTCTTTTAAGGCACTGCTGGTCTCTGAGCCTTTGATGGGACAAAGAGAAAAAAAGGTAAAGGAGGCAGAGATATAGTGAAAGCTGCTCTCTGACCCTTGAAATAACAAAAAACCCCACTCTTTTAGGGAGACTAGAAGAAAATATTCAGCTGACAAGGAGCTGCGGGCCAGGACAAGCCACACGCTCTAAAACACTCCTGTGACTATGAAGTGTCTGAAGTCACCGTCTGAAGCAGCCCCAGAGCCCACGGCGTTGTAGCCTAAAATGGGGATAAAACTGGCAAAGGTGCGGGTTGCAGAAAGGGAGGCCTGGGTGCCTTCGGTGTTACAAATGTTGGGATGAGATGGGAAGGGAGGAGAAAAGCCCAAAGCAGCCCCAGAAGGGCTCGGCAGGGCCGCGGCGCCGGGCGGGCGGCGGAGCTACCATGGACAGCGGGCAGGGACCGCGCCAGCCGCCGCCCTTTTCCCGAAGGATTGGCACTGGGAAGAGCAGGAGGGAGCCCGCGGGGCAGGATGGAGGCTCGGAGTGCCGGAGCTCTGCCTTTCTGTCCGCTGGAGCTGCCGCGGTGGGGAAATGGGGGGGAAAAACCCAAAGTTTGGAGCTCTTCGCTGGACACCCCGTGATGGGCAGAGAGGACAGGGAGGGAATGGCGCTGAGGTGGGACAGTGAATTATTGCAGGAAAGATATTCGCTGTCCCCTTTTCCATTGAAAACCCGGGAAAACCATTCACAGAACCGTTAAGGTTGGAAAAAAGACCTCCAAGATCAGCGAGTCCAACACTCCCAGAACCACCCCTAACCCGCGTCCCTAAGGACCGCACACCCTTCCCGAGCTGATCCCAGGGTGTGCTGATCCCGTTCCTAACGGAGCAGAGACAGACCCGGAGCAAAGCCAAGCTCCCCCTCACCTCGGCTGCCATTTCGGACGACGTTTTGCTCGTTTGTGCAGCGATCCTGGCACCTGGCGCAACCTGCGGGACAGCGCGGGGATGCTCAGCTGTGGCCGTGTGCGCTCCTGGTTCCCGGCACCGCTCCCGGCCCCACTCCCGGTTCCGGGCATCGCTCCCTGTTCCCCGGGCATCGCTCCCTGCCCCGCTCCTGGTTCCTGGAGCATCCTTCCCTGCCCCGCTCCCGGTGCTCTCCCGGCTCCCCGGGCATCACTCCCTGCCCCGTTCCCGGTTCCTGGAGCATCGCTCCCTGTCCCGCTCCCGGTTCCTGGAGCATCACTCCCTGCCCCACTCCCGTTTCCTGGGACATCGCTCGCGGTTCCCGGGACATCGCTCCCTGCCCCGCTCCCGGTACGCTCCCGGTTCCCCGGGCACCGCTCACCTGCTCCGCACGCAGCCCCGGCCGCTCAGTGGCTCGCTACTCCCCGGCCCCGCTGCCCCGCTTTTACAGCCCTCGGCCCGGGGCTGGCGGCTCGGCCCGCCCCGCCGGGGCGGGGTGTGCCCGGGGCCGGCCCCGCTCGGGTCCCCCCCGTGCCCCCCGTGTCCCTTCCCACCCCTGCGCTGCGCCTCGGGGGCAGGGGATGCTTGGGAGAGGGAGGCTCGGCAGGGATGCTCGAGTGATGCTTCTTACCCGGCGTAGCTGCTGTGGGACAGGGTAGGAGTATCCTTGGAGTGCTTTGCTGGGAATATCCCATCACTCATGAGCAATCTCTAATGTAAATGTAACTCATCCAGTGCTCTGTCCCCACCCCAGCAAACACAAATGGATGTTCTCTTGTCCTTTCCCATCTCTGCACGGATGAAAGTGTTCACCCCACCTAGAAAGGTGATGCAGCCCCGGATTTGGGGCTCCCCTGCTCTCCCCAGGTTGTGGGGTCACCTGAGAGCCTCAGGCAGTGGCTGTGGGGCTTGGGGTTATATTTATGGCAATAACCTCTGTCTTAAACTCATCACACCCTAAATATCACGGAATTCAGTGACTGATGTAAAGCATAAGAGATCTTTTAGAGCAGCAGAGCTGTGGCTCAGCACGAACTTCTCATTAACTCCTCAGACAGAGGTGCTGATTTATCGGCACAGATTTCTCATTAAATCCTCACTCAGAGCATTTTCTGCAGCCCCTCCGCAGAAAGCTGAGTATTTGCTGCTTCCTCCAAGTGAGCTCCTGCAGTGTAATATTTTTCCATGTCCATTGTCCAAAGCTTTGGAAACATATTCCAGCTTTCTCATCCACGTTTTTGTTGGATTTTCCTCCCTTAAACTGACCCTCCTGTTCTTTCTCTACCGTTCTCTCAGTACTACAACTTATCCCCTTTTCCTTTTTCCACTGAACACTGAAACAGTTCTCAATCCTTTTGCAGTCCTACTCCTTCCTCGGGTGAAATCCCTCATTTTTACCACATTTCTTGTCTTCTTCACCTTTTCAAAGTCTCCTCGTCCTTGCTCTGGGCTTTGGCAGGAGATTACAAATGTGTTGTGAGAACATTAAGCACATGATTTATAATTAGAGTAAATCAGAATAAGATTTTGCCAGCCCGTGTCTGATATTACATGTGATAGGGATATTCCCTCCACATGGGATGTGTCAGCACTGCCACTCTGCATTTAACAAACTTCCAGGGATTAGCTGGCTTGGAGTGCTCTGCTCAGCTCCTACCCCAGTGAGTATCTAGGAAATGATTAATTCTCTCTTTATTTTTAGATCAAACAGGCAATATCGATGTTTTTCTGTATAATAAACAATGTAATTAATATTTTTATAATGAGAGTGGAAGTAAAACAAACTACAAGCAGAATTCCTCAACTTAAAGATGAACATTGAAGAAATAGGATTTCTTGGAGCTGGAGAGTTGAACTTTTTTGAGAGGAAAACATTAAAATAGCAATGCAAAATATCCTTTCTAATGCAAACTAAAGTGCATTCTCATTGCTGTCTTCTCCACTTGTTCTGGTTTGGATGTCTCTCCACTTCCCATCATTGCTTTTCAGTGTTTTATTGGAAACAAAGATTAACATCAAAATCCTCACCCCACAGTTAATACCGAGTAAGTTCTGAAGGAAAAATCTCCCATTTATTTTCCTTTCTGGCACAGGGGATGGCAAATGATTCCCACATCAATATTCCCAGCTCCACCTTTCTCGAGGTGAAAATAAGCACTGAAGAGCAAATTGCCAGTTCTGCAGCACAGAGGAGTTTAATTACATTTATTTGAATGTCTCAAAGATCTGAACTTTATTTGTATTTTCATAATTAATCAGAGTCTTTCTCTACCATTTCACTTTTTTGCTAGATGTGTGCAATGCTGAGGGAGTGCAGCTCCAAGGAGGTTTGGTGGCTCTGCAAATCCACTTTCCACAACAGGAAAAGGATGGCACAGATTAACATTTCTTTTAAAGGTACAAACAGTTCACCTTCTTTTAAAAACATCAAATTTTTTAAGCTTTCTTTTCATTTTGGAGAGAGAAAACAGCTCCATGGGCTGAACGTGGAATATAAACGCATCGTCAGCTCGGCTGACACGCTTCAAAAAAAAACCCCCCAACTTTGTTTTTAATGAATTTTTGAATCTAAAAGGTGAAAAAAAAATAGAATAAAAGAAAAGAAAAGCCACCATAGGGTGCTGAGGGAAATGCTGAACACAGTAAGCACCTTTCATGACAAAGAACACAAATAGCCAGCAGATCTGCTGTCAATAGCGAGCCCTGGGCCCCCTGCTTTCAACTGTTAATACCGAGGCCCCCTCTCCCCCCAAAGCCTCCCTGGTAACAATCACAACGTTCAAATGTTGACATGCTAAGCACATTTGGAAAAAAACCCATGTCTGCATTCCCCATGGATGGTGCAGCATCAGTGTCTAACACCTAAAGGGCAGCAAAAAGTGACAAAGTGACCTTCTCATCACCTCACCCCCTGCCCAGTTAGTTCTCTCTTCATATTCCCTTTAGTCTTCATGTTCCTGTCAGTGGGGCTGGAGCTGACTGCAAATATTTGTATTTGCAGCCCACCAGGCTTCCTGTATCCATTGGGAAATGTTGAGGAGTATTTCTGTTAGGGGAAAAAAAAGATGTTTGTGGAGAGGTGTTTGTGTCATGCTCCTTCATCCCCTGCTGCATCTTTGTCATGTGTTGTAAAGAGCAGCACTGATTGGATAAATGTGTCAGGAAAGTGAAATTTTGGAGGGAAGGGATGGGAAAAATGTGTCAGGAAAGTGAAATGGTGGAAAAAACATGTCAGGAAAGTGAAATTTTGGGGAAAGGGTGGAAAAAAAGGTGTCAGGAAAGTGAAATGTTGGGGAAAGGGTGGAAAAAAGGTGTTAGGAAAGTGAAATTTTGGGGAAAGGGTGGAAAAAAGGTGTCAGGAAACTGAAATTTTGGGGAAAGGGTGGAAAGAAATATAATAATTTGCTGCTGGGGAGAAATATCAAGAGATGTAAAGGAGAATTCAGATCATTGTGCTGAAGGTTCTGAACCCTCATCTGAAGAGAGTGGTGAGGGGCAGACAAGGATCAGCAGATTTCTGGAATGAAAACCTGAAATTTGCTTGTCTGGAAACACACAATTTTTCACATGAAACCTGACATCCTTTCCCTTCTTTC
The DNA here is from genome assembly GCA_013398995.1 of Alaudala cheleensis. Classification (NCBI taxonomy): domain Eukaryota; kingdom Metazoa; phylum Chordata; class Aves; order Passeriformes; family Alaudidae; genus Alaudala; species Alaudala cheleensis. The sequence continues at coordinate 202,609 of VWYE01006614.1, read as the reverse complement.
AGGCAGCTGCCTGGGGAGGGTTTGGGACATGGCAGAGCAGTCACAGAGCTTCTGCTGTGCCAGTTTTGGCCAATGTACAAGGCCAGTTAATCCTGACATGAAAAAGGGCAGCATCCATCACATCCTGTGCCCTGAGTCACACCAGCAGCTCTCAGGCTGCCTGTGGACACCTCTCCCCTGGCTTTTTAAAATTCTTTTTTAAAAATAAGACTCCACAATAAATGATCCTGAAGCAGAAATAAATTTCTATCTGTACTACAACCCCTGTGGGATGGGGTGCACACGCCCACCAAAACTTTGTTTAGGGGTTTTCAAACTAAAAGGGCTGAAGAGCCTTTGCAGTTGGCTTTAAAATTTTGCTCAGAAATTCATTTCTATATCTGGTGATGAAAGTTCCTGGAAAACTGGGGTTTGTCCTGGAAAACTGAGAGCTGCTCCTTTGCCTGCTGTCCTGGCACTGGGACTGTTCCCAAAGCACTGCACTTTGCTCGTGTTACTCTGAACTGATTTAGCATTTGCAAAACTCCAAGGAGAAGAAAAGGCTTAATTTTGTCTGGTTTGGTGGTGGAGAAAAAAGTGGTTGGTGGGTTTTGTGCTGGAATTGCAAGGCAGAGGTTGTGGGCAAAAGTCTGACCTATTCAGTTCCCTCAATCCCTAAAAGGTTCTTAAATCCCACCTGTAAGAAAGCAAATACATCTGTATGACTCCCCTTTGGGAGTTAGGGGTGCTGTGTCTGCACATCAAATTTTCCCTGAGAGTTAATGTCAAAATTAAGGAATTAACATTTCCCTAGCCAGGTTATTTTCCTTGCTGTTGCCGCTGGGATTTTATTGAGGATGAAAAGGGCTCTTGGAAAATTTAACAGCACGTGGTTTAGGTGGGAAAGAGTCACGGTGAGGGCTGGGAAAGACGCGATGCTGATGAATTTGATGGGTGCATGTCTGGGTGCTTTAAAAGACACCAGGAGTGGTTTCACAACCACCTCAGCCTCGCAGGACTCCGCGCATGGTTAAAGATTTGATTTTAAGGTACTTTCGCCACAATGATTTGCCTTTGTCACAGCTAACAGCGGCTAATTGCCAATCTGGGTGACTTCGGACAAAAATGAAACCATTTTTTGTGTGATACACGGACAAAACCTGTGACGAAAAAGCGGTTTTCATCGCCGGCATTGGTGGTTCAGTGGTAGAATTCTCGCCTGCCACGCGGGAGGCCCGGGTTCGATTCCCGGCCAATGCAGCTGATCTTTTTTCCCCGCCTCTTTTTTTNTTTTTTTTTTTTTTCCCCCCCCTTTTTTTTTTTTTTTTTTTTGAGTTCCTTATTTCTCCTTCCTTTTCCGCTTCCGTCGCTGCCGCCGCATCCTCCCTCAGCCCCAGGGGGCCTCGCCGCGCCGTTCCCCCGCCGTGTCCCGCCGTGTCCCGGGGGCAGCGGCGCGATCCGCCGGGAGCACAAGATGGAGGTGTAAGGAAGGGCCTGAGGGGGGAGCGCGGGGCGGCCTCGGAGCCACCGTGCCGTGCCCACAGCGGGGCTGCGGGGCGTCTCCGTGGGGTTTCTGTGGGGTAAATCTCTATGGGGTGTGCGTGGGTATATCCCTGTGCCTGTGGGGTGTTTCTGGGTACATCTGTATGTGTTGTGTGTACATCTGTATATGGTGAGGGGGGTGCCTCCATGTCGGCCTGTGCGTGAGGGTACAATGAATCCCTGAGGGCATTGTTGCCCCCAGCAGTGAGTTCAGGCGTTCTGATCAATTTAAACAATTTATTTTGTTTAAAACTCCTGCCGGACAAGCTGTTGGGGAGAAAAGCGGTGTGAATCCTGCTCTCGTCCCGTCCTCTCCCCTCCTGTCTCCTCCCGCTCCCTCGGCACTGGGACAGGCAAAACGGGAATTTTTCATTATTCCCGTGAAATTTTCATAATTCCCCGTATTGTGTAGGAGCTGGAAATGCTGGAGGAAAAGCCCTGAGGGGTTTGTGCCAGCGACTGCAAACAAAATAAGAGTCGGAGTTTTGTCGCTGTTTTACCCCAGGCGTCCTACCGTGTATTACAGGCACAAAACTATAGAATTTGACCTATTTTGAGGCTTAAAAATATCGCGAGTTCTGTGGAGCTGGATAAATTTCTAATTTTCATTTAATTTTTAATTTCTCTAATGGGTGGGGGCACTCATGGGATGTATCCCCCAAAGTCACTGAGCTCCTGCAGCCGTGTAATCCTGGGATGCTTTATTAGCATTAAATCATTATTATTATCATTAAATTCTGTGCTGTGATCATGACAATCAAAAGTTGATAAAAAATATGAAACTTCTGCTGAAGTACAGGTTTGTATGACAGTCTTAATACGAGTAGCAGCCTGCAGAGAAATGAGCTGTCCTGGCTGTTGTACACTGAGAAAGATGCTTTTGATACCATTAATAAAAAATCAATGATGCTTCTTATACATCCATGAAACATTTATTAATCTTCTTTTGATTGGGAAGGAAAGCTTTGCAATTCTCCAAGTTCTTACAATGGATTTTTCTTACCAGAATTATTCTGTATTTCTTACCAGAATTATCTGTTATTAGAGAAAAGAACTCAGAAAACTGTGTGGCTTAAAAATACAACATGTGAAACAGCACACTTAAAAATAGGAAGTGTCAGTGATATCTCTAAAGGTGTGATGCCCTGTACTAAGATTTTTTGTTTTATATACAGCCCTACTCAAGAGTATTTTGGTTTAGACTAAAATTTGGGCAAATATTAGCTGTTGAAAGACTCTAAAAAGTTTTTATATTTTTGGTGTTACCATGGAAACTTTTACCTTTCTGCTTAAATCTTAGTCACATAAAAATTAAGCCAAGTGCTGAGCTGACTCCTTAAAAATATACATTAGAACCCCATTATTCAGAATTCCTTGTTTCCTGACTGTAAAATTGGTAGCTGTGAATCAGGATTGAAGGAAATTTTATTTCTATTGCCAATTTTCAGTTTATAATTCTGCTATTCCAGCACAACAGAGCTTTGAGACTTGAAGATTTGAGATTGATTTGTCGGCAGGAGTGGGGAAAAAAAAAGTATTTTTCTGAATGGCGAAGCGGACAGGAGTGAAAAAGGGAAACAGTTGTCTTAAATGATTTCATCCTTAACCTCTTTGTAGCCTCGTCTGCGTTTATTTCATCCCGTCTCAGCCGAAGAATTCCGCACCTCATTGTCCCCATAGAGTGTCTTTGATCCGCGGGGATTTCTGTAGGGCCCGGCTGAATGCGAGCGTTCCGAAGACTCGCATTGACCTCCCCACAAAAGGCACATGGGGTTGGTAAAACATGAATGAAACCCTAACGCGTGCCTGAGCTCACTCGCGGAACTTTTCACTCGGGTCAGCGAAATGCAAGTTGGGAGTTCATCTCAGCGTATTTTAGGAGGTGCTTTTCATTTCAAAACAATGCTGGAACNTTCCAGAGATGGCAATTGTAGAATCACCAAAAGAAGGTGTCTTGGGGATTTTTCTTTTTTTTAACTTTATGTTCTCCTAGTGTCTGTGACTGAACAAAGAAAAGCTTCAAACAGTTTCATTTAGAACATAATTAAATGTTTTCATGTTTCATTTTAGGGTAGATGCAAATGCTGCATTGCTGAGTAACTTTGAGGTAAGTTTGTCCTCATTCTGCTTTGAAAGCAGCAATTCCAAGCTGTCATCAGTCCCTGGTATCATCTTTGGGAGCTGAAACCTGGCAGTGGCAATCAGCAAAACCTGCAGGGGATTCACTCTTCCTTGCATTTGGTTACTTTTCAAGAAAAAAGCTTTTTAAAGAAGATTTGGAAATGGTTTTGCTGGTAATGGATACTGCAGTATTGTTTGTTTGGTCTTGAGATCCNCTCGCATTGACCTCCCCACAAAAGGCACATGGGGTTGGTAAAACATGAATGAAACCCTAACGCGTGCCTGAGCTCACTCGCGGAACTTTTCACTCGGGTCAGCGAAATGCAAGTTGGGAGTTCATCTCAGCGTATTTTAGGAGGTGCTTTTCATTTCAAAACAATGCTGGAACCTGTGGAAGTTTGTGGATGCATTGTGATGAACGTGACAGTTCTATTCAGGCCATTCGTGGTGCTTAACAACACATTGTACCTTTTTTTGTTGGTTCTTTTTTCTTTTTCCTAAGCTGCTGCACAGACCTGAGAAAGGCCTTTTTATTTTTTTTTTTCCTTTTGTATGGAAACTTTCTGCTGTTGTGGCTGCTGACTGCTCAGCAGAATGTGTTGTTCAGGGGATAGAGGATGTTCTGGGGCAGCTTTCCCCCCTCTTTTTACTTGAAATATATTAATTTATAATTATTCAGGAGGGATAAAGGCACTGTGTGCTTGGCTCTGCAGTCACCCTGCGTAAGGGTTCTTGCTTCGTAGGGACTGAGGAAGTGGAAAATGGGAAACTCAGCTTTGCTCTTCTAATATTGGGACAGGCACATAAAGATGGGAAGAATAAATAAAGAGGAAATGCAATAAATTGGGGTTTTTTTTGCTTAGTACAACACATAAAATTAAAGCCATTTTTGTGTCTATACCCACACCCGTGTCCTTGGTACTAAAATACTCAGGGTGCTCTTGACTGATGAGGAAAATCGTGCTTGTAATCTGAATTATTTTTCCTATCAGTGTTTATGTGAATAAAATCAGAGACATTTTTTCTAAGGAAGAAGCAAAGCACTTTGGTTTGAGTGTGTGAAATTGGGTGTGTGAGTAAAAACAGGGTGACTGAGTGAAAGGACTGTGTTGTACAAGTGTATTATGGTTTATGGGGCAGACTGTGCAAAATATATTCAATTTTTATGTCATAATTTTACAGACAGCATGGAAAATACCTTCCAGAGATGGCAATTGTAGAATCACCAAAAGAAGGTGTCTTGGGGCTTTTTTTTTTTGAACTTTATGTTCTTTTAGTGTCTGTGACTGGACAAAGAAAAGCTTCAAACAGTTTCATTTAGAACATAATTAAATGTTTTCATGTTTCATTTTAGGGTAGATGCAAATGCTGCATTGCTGAGTAACTTTGAGGTAAGTTTGTCCTCATTCTGCTTTGAAAGCAGCAATTCCAAGCTGTCATCAGTCCCTGGTATCATCTTTGGGAGCTGAAACCTGGCAGTGGCAATCAGCAAAACCTGCAGGGGATTCACTCTTCCTTGCATTTGGTTACTTTTCAAGAAAAAAGCTTTTTAAAGAAGATTTGGAAATGGTTTTGCTGGTAATGGATACTGCAGTATTGTTTGTTTGGTCTTGAGATCCTTCCAAAGTGGGTATTTTTCTCTCCTTTTAAGGGGAGGTGGAAAGAAATGTTGTGTCCTTGTTGGTTTAATTTATGTCCTTGCTGGTTTAATTTAAGCCAGGTAATGGAAATATTTTGCTTTGCTGATGAATACAATTTTTGGAACAGTTTTAGTGACCCAAGTGGTTTTGTCTGTGTTGTTGTTTTGCTGGAGCTGCTTTTTATTGCAGCTGTTTAATTCTGAAAGTGATCTTCAAGTGTTGAATCCTGAGCTGCCTCTGTCTGCAGACAGCAGAGCAGGCATCTGGTGAGTGTTCATGAGGCATCTGGAAAGAGCTCCCTGAAATTCCCTCTGAGAAATCAATGATATCATGTCAGTCAAACTGGTGTTCTGTGCCTGGCTGGTAAAAACATGTGAAAAAAATAGCAAATATCATTTTTTAAAGTACTGATTCCCCCACAACTGCTGATATCTTTCCATTTGCTGCCCTTCCCAGCTGCAGTCCCACTGGCAAAGCTCTGTAAATCAGGAACTTTGCACACCAAGTTCCATCCCTGCAGTTTTCTGTGAGCTTCTTGTCCTTTTGTGTTGTCCAAGCTCTCAGCCTGAGCTTTCAGCATTAACAGGTGTTCCTTTTCTATAGGAGTGGGAAGTGATTAAGGGTTTGGAGCTGATTCTGCTCATATTTCTCACTGTCTGGAAATGTTTGGTTCTTGTTTCTCTGCACTTGTCAGTTTGGAATTCCCTGGGCTGGATCTTGAGGGAAGCCAGGTGAAAATGAGGGTGAGAACAGTGAGAAGTGCTCAGTGGCTTTGCTCTGGGTGCTGCAAACCCTGAAGCAAAACATATGAGTGGAAAAAATCCACTCATCTGTTTAAAATAGTCACAGCTTTTAAAAAATTATACATTAAAAAAATTACATCCTTATTCATCATTCTGGGATGAATTTCACATTTCTCATTTCAGCTGCTGGTCCATCCACCAAAACAGCCACACATTTTTTGTTGTTTGGTTGTTAAGAATTCCCTGTTCATTTCTGATTTCCTGCAGGTCAAATGCTCTCAGGTGCTCTAAACCATTTTATTTTTCCCCTTCAGGTGTACCAGCTCCTCACTGATCTCAAGCAGCAGCGTAAGGAGAGTGGCAAAAGCAAGCAGAGCTCTGGGCAGCAGAATCTCAACACCATCATGTATGAGGTGAGCAGCACTGGGAGAACCCATTCACCTGTTGGCTCAAGCTCCAATAAACCACATCCTCAGGGTTGGGTATTAATTATTTCCAATCAAATTTCCCTAATCCACACCATAATAAAATGTTTTATCTGCCACTTGTGCTGTCAGGGCAGTCAGGCAGCTGCTGTTCTTAAAACCTATAGAAGGATTTCAACATTTCAAACCTCCTGGTTTTCAGCTGTTTAGTTTTGTTAGGATTTTTTTTTTTAATTCTAAGTATTACTTTTAAGGAATATTTTTAATTCTGAGTATTCCATCCTTTTAAGATGCAGGGCAGAGCATCTGATGAATTCATGATGTCACCTGTTGTGATAATGAAGCTGATGATTTCAAAGCTGAGGCACAGATTACATGGTCCTTCTTCATTAACAGAATTCAATTAATAATTCCCAGCCAAACCAGATCACTTAAATTGGTTTATTGATCCAAAGAAAAGCCAAACTACACGTGCAGATAACATCACTTGGATGCCAGGTCTGGAATAAGCATTCCTGGGAAGGAATTCTAAAATCTTGGAATACAAATATCAACATTTTCAATGAATTAGCAGCTTCCCAGAGCAGTGAGAATTGTGTGTGTGTGCAGGAGAACTGCATGGGCAGCACCATGACTGACAGGCAGCTGAAAGCACTTTGCCTGTGCTTGCATGAGTAATTCTGTTGAGCCCTGAAACTCATGTGGATAAGATCTGGCCTAGGCTTTGGTTTTGTTGTAGTGCTGGCTTTGTTTGAAAAAGGTACAGAGGTTGTCATTCCTAAGCCTTGCATTCAACAAAACAGGGGCTTACCAAAAGTGGGAATTAAATCTTCATGGAGACTGGCAGTCTCTTCCTGCACCTCTGGGAAACAGCTGAGGAGGATCCTGTGAGTGAATTTTGTCAGGATGCACCTGAAATCATGAATTGCTTTGTTTTCCTGTGTGTTAAATACCTACAGGGTGCTTGGGGGTGTAGCTGGTGCCAGTTCTGGGGGTGTTTTCTGTGTTTGACTGAAAGAAAAACAGAATTTGATTTTACAGGGTTGTCTTAGGATTTCTTCACAAGCTCCCTGCAGACCTGGATCCATTGAAACTCCATGAAAGGAGCTTGGTTTTTCTGTATATTTGGCTTTTTTCATTGATTTGAAATTGCCAAAAAAAGATGAGCTTGGAAGAGAAATGACTCCTGTGAAATAATTCCATCACATGACAATAGAATAATTTCATTTCAGTCACTGGTGGTGAATAACAGCTTCATTTTGTCTGGAAAGGGCTTAAAGAAAGGAATAATAAATTATAATTATTTCCAACTCTTCATTTTGGGGTTTAATTCAAGCAGCAATAAATATTTAGGAAGATTTTTAAGTCACTGCCAGTGAAAAGTCAGCTGTGAACTGGAGTTGTGGGGTTTTAATCAACAATTTGTTTTTTCACTCAGGTCAGAATCCTTTGTGTAATGTAATTCCATTATCCACCTGCTCAATGTTGTTCTTTTAAGTAAAGCAAATAAATGGAACATTATGCTGTCAAAGTCAGTTGAGGTTGGTAGGTGTTATATGGAAAAAATTAATCAAAGTTTAATTGTCTCTTAATTTTTAATAGCAAAATATCCTTGTTTTCATAACAAGCCACTTAATCTGCTTCTATCAGCTTTAAATTGCCAAAAATGCAGGTAAAGGATAAAAACAAGGATAGATCAGAGATATTAAAGAGGATTTCTGGGCTGGCAGTGAGAATATTCCTGGCACTGAGCACATGAAAACTTGGGTTTAGGGATGAATTCACCTTCCCTGTGTGCTTTTAAAAGACAAAAACCAAACAGGGAGCAAACCAAGGTAGTAAATATCTGTCACAAACAGCAAGAGCAGAGCTAAAACTCAGTCCTTTCCTGTGTTTTTCAACTTGCAGTGTTGGGCTGTGAACAGCTCAGATAAAGTTGATTTCCAAACCTGAATTGATTTTCCAGTTTTTCTCAGGGCTGAGGAGATTTTTCAGAGCACTTGTTCCATACACAGCTGGTAGAACAAGTATTAAGTGTGAAATAATCCATATTTTCTTTCTGCCCCTTCTAGACACTGAAGTACATCTCAAAAACTCCCTGCAGGTACCAGAGTCCTGAGACTGTCAGGGAGTTCCTGGCTGCTATGAAAGACCACAAATTAACCAAGTAAGTGGGGCTGTGCATTTGCACAGGAGTAAAAACTCAATTCATGCTGAAAAACTGATCCCTGTGCACAGTGTGATGATCTGATTCATGGATTTCAACTATTTTCTGCCATTATTTCAATGCTCAGCCAAACATCTTTTGCTTCACTCATGGGTGAGCATTTCCAACTTCTCTTCATGTGCTGTTTGTCCAGGATAACTGAAATCTCAGGGATTTAAATATTGGATCAAACAACCTCCCCTCCTTCCCCAGCAGTTTGCAGTGGAGCTGAACATCCAGTTGGTATTTTGGGGAACATCCAGTTGGTATTTTGGGCAACATCCAGTTGGTATTTTGGGGAAGTTCTGCCTGGAAAAGAAAAGATTTCCAAGACTCCAAGGGCTTTTTTTCCTCTCTGGCAGTGCTGTGTGCCTGTTCTTGAGGCACATAATCCTCTTGGAGCTCTGCAGAGTGGGAGGGAAGCCTGATGTAAATAGAAATGGGATCAGCTCTCATCACTTGTTTGGGTCACTCTGATCACTCTAAAGCAGAAAAACCCCCAATATTCAGCTGCTTCTGAATGACTCCTCCTTCACTCTGGGGAGTTTATGCTGGATAGACACTGAGTGTTTTTATTTCCTGCTGGGGGGACTCCCAAGGAGCTCATCCTCTGGGAAAGAGGCTTTTTATTCATTTGGCTGTGCCACAAAATGATCAGTGAGAGCTCTGGAGTGGTTTTTAGCCTGTCCTGGGCAGGGACAGAGCCTGTCCAAAGCAGATTGTCAGCTTTTTTGTGAGATTGTCAGCTTTTTTGTGAGATTGTCAGCTTTTTGTGAGATTGTCANGTGAGAGCCTGTCCAAAGCAGATTGTCAGCTTTTTTGTGAGATTGTCAGCTTTTGGTGAGACTTCCAGTGCCCCCTCTCTCCAAACAGGCACATCCAGCACAGCAGCAGCCCTGCACAAAGGGATGCTGCTCCTGGACAACTCTGGCCTGGAATTAATTGTGCTTGGAGTGCTTCCTTAGGTCAGTCAGTGTTAAACCCTCCTGCTGCTCATTTTACTCATTTATGCATCCTAATCATGTTCTGGAGGTGTTGAAGCATGGAGGAAAGAAAATACTCTGCAATAAAAATGCTGGAGGTGGTGATGTGGCCCTGAGAGGGTCTGCAAATTGGCAGCAAACATTTCTTGAGTGGTAATTAGCATCCTCCCCTTCTGGTGATGTAAACCAGCCCTTTCTGAGGAGAAATGAACTTTGCTGTCTGTGCAGGGCAGCAATTTAGGAAGAATCAGCAAAAAGGCAGAGCAGGATTTCTCAGAGTAAAAGGAACAGAATGATATTGGTGTAAAATCCCATTAAAAATCAAAGGGTTTCTTTTCATTTCAGGCTCATTTCTAAACTTTCAGGTAGAATGTGACCAGGACCTGAGGGTTCACTCTCAGTGTTATCACTTTGGGTACCTTGACTGTAGCTGCTCCCTGTGTTATTGATGTTTGTGACCCAGTGATGGCCACTAAAGGGCTGCAATGGGGACCTTTTTCACCCAGTTACAGAAAACCACCTAAGCCTATGAAAAAGAAGGAAGAAGGAAGTGAAAAGAAGGACTTAAACAACACCTTAAATCCTCCATTTTGGCTCACACACATTGCTGTATACTAAAACCTTAAATCTAATTTTTTCACCCTGTGAGATCACACACTTCTAATCAAACTGCACACCCATAATCTCAGTGCTCTCACTCAATGCTGGAAGCCTGTCCCAAGGTCTCACATCAAATGTGGTGCTTGCTTGAGGGTCAGCACCTTTTAACACAGAAAAGCTCCAATTTTTAGCCTGCAGGGTTCAAAGAGAAGATGAGGATTTGCAGCCCTGCCCATCCATTCCCTGTCAGGCTGTGATTGCTGCCCTCAGCACTAGGCTGTGCTCGTGGATGGGAGAATCCCCAGCAGGGGACAGAGAGCAGCCAGGGAAACACCAGGAACTGAGGAACAGCAGAGCTTTGAATCCAGGGGATTCTTATTTTCCCTTCCCCAGCCCTGCAGGGTGTCAGGCTGCACATGATGTCTGTGCTCCAGTGAGAGAACTGGTAACAAAACTCTGCAGTTCCTGGAAAATCACCTCAAATGATCACTGATTTTTGCCACTCACAGTACCAGGTTAACAGAGCAGCATCCATTTTGTGATGGATTTATCTCATTAGTGTTACAGTCACCAAAAAAAACAACCTTCCTAAAAAGCAGATTTTAAAAAGAAACACCAGTGTGTGCAAACAAATATTCCAGAGTCATCTCAGAAAGCTGCCTTGCTAAATGGAGCGAATTCAAAGCCTGATATTTCCCTGCTATACTTAAGGTCTGGTAAATCAGTTTATCCCACAGTTTTTAATCATTACTTTGATAAAATTCAAACTGTAGAACTGAGATTTATTTTTTTTTAAACTAAAGCTCTGTGTCCACATAATGAATTTTATTATTACCTTGTTGAGGCCTCAAGCTTTGGCTGAAGCTCCAGCTCAGTGAGCCATGTTGTACTTGGAAATAGAGTTTGCCACTAGCAGCTAATTTTCCAGTTTTCCTGCTGGAATGGCTTCATATTTGTAAGATCTAATGAATTGCATTGCTTGAAAAGAACATTTATGAAGCTGGAGCTCTGTTATTATGGTTCAGTGAGAACTGGCTCTGCTTGTGCTGCTTCCTGTTACTGATAGCCCAGCTTGGATCTAATTTTGGGATAACCAAATTTCCAATCACTGCATATTATTATAATATTAAAAAAAACTGGTCAGGAACATTGCCCTTTTTTGTCTTTAAATCAGCACAGTTGAGGAAGTGTTGAGCTGAAAATCTTCAGGACTTGTAGAGAGTATTTTCCCTTATGACTGCCAAAAACTACAACAGATCCAAACTTCTCCAATATTGAAGGCTGAAGGGTTTGCTTTGTAATTTTTGTCTCCTCCAGAGCATTCAAAGTGAATATTCATCAGCATAATCTCAGAGATTTTAAGATTATCCTCAGTTTTTCCAGTGGGAATCCCTGTGGAGGATCTCAGCACCCACTGGGGCTGTGATTTCCCATTTTGGGGAAGCCCTCCCTCAGCCAGACCCTGTGCCCAGGATCCAGCATGGATTCAGGACCATGGGATTTGTGTTTCCAGCAGCAATAAAACCCCTGCTTGTGTGTCCAGCTGTTCCTTCATGGTTTTCCTAGCAGCTCTCAGCCATCCACTCCTGAGGATGGATTTGCTCAGGCACAGATCTTTGAAGGGTTTTTTTTTAAGCTCTCTCTGCTGGATCTTGGCACTGTTCTCTCCTTACCCAGAGCTCTTGCTGGAAAAACACTCTGGGAGTTCAGCAGATTTAAAAAAATGGCAATACCAACACACAGAGGAGATTTTGGTTCAAATAGAAACTGCAGAAGTTTGCTTAGTGCTGACAGAAAATGGTGCATTTTGTCTGAATTTCCACAAGAGCATGGAAGTATTTGTATTAGTTCTTAGAATGGATGGATCAGTGTAGGAATGTGCTGTCTGTTCTGTGATCCTGAACATGCCCCAGAGGTGGTTTTTGTCTTGTGGGAATGTTTTTTAGGATTTTTAGGATAGAACTCAACCTCCTCACTCATCCACACCTCAGACCCATTTCCCTCCCTGTAACTGCACAGGTTTGTGTCCCCTGCAGCCTGAGCTTTGTGTGTGTCCCCAGTCCCACTGCAGAGCATTTTTCCATCCTGGAGAAGCTGCTCCTGGCTCCAGCTGAGCCCCAGAGCTGCAGGATGTGGCTCAGCCCCACAGCAGGAATTGCCATGGGGGGATTTGTACAGCTCCTGTACAAGTCTGCAGCATTCACTCTGATCATGGAATCTTGATTTAATGTGAGAAAATCGCTTTCAACTGTCACTCATCTTTTGTGTGGATTCTCCTCTGGAATGAGCAGCTCTGGTGTTCCAAACTGGCACTAAAATCCAGGCAGGGCAGGCAAAATGCAGATGCATTTTGGGGGCAGTGAAGCTGAAAATGTTCTTCACCTTCTGTTGGGATGAAGGGACAGGACAGTTGCCCTTTTTAATTGAACAAGCAGCAGCCTGCCATCCTGCTGGAGGAAGTGTAAGGATGAATTCATGGCAGCTGGAAAAAGTTCATTTTACTTTTTGGATTTAATGGAGCATGAACTAAATGCAGGCTCAGCTCTGTGCCCAGGCCAGACTCTGCAGTCAGGGCTGGTCCTAATGCATGGCTGCCTTGCTTAAAGCTAATTTCTGGTGAAATTGGGGTTAGTCAGGTTTTACTTTGTGTGTGTGCTGCCAGGAAATTCCAGGTACACACAGAGCCTGGTCCCACCAGTGAATTTTTGGGATCAGACACACAGAGCTTGGTCCCAACAGTGAGTTTTTGGGATCAGACACACAGAGCTTGGTCCCAACAGTGAGTTTTTGGGATCAGACACACAGAGCCTGATCAAAACAGTGAATTTTTGGGATCAGATGCAGAAAACCTGATCCCAGCAGTGAATTTTTGGGATCAGACACAGAAAACCTCATCCTAGCAATGAATTTTTGGGATCAGTGTTAAAAAGTTGCAACTCCACTCCAGCCTCTGCCTTCTGCTCCTGCTGAGGGCTGAGCAATCCAGTTCCCTATTAAATGAAATTTAGAGCCATTTTGGGAGTGTTTTTCATTGCTTACCTCACAATTCCCCATTACCATGTCTGAAGATCATTATGTTAATTAGTGCTCAGGCTGCATTAGATGAAATGTGCCATTTATTCAGCTTTTGGGGTTGTTTTTGCACCCTGCTGCTCGTTCCTTTGTGTTGTTGTGCATCATTTTCCAGTGGGGAGCTTTGCTGATCAAAAGCAGCCAGGAAATCCTTGAGATTGCACATCTGAATGTGTTAATCACTTGTAAATTCTGTCTCATTCTTCTTAAAAACTGCAAATACCCTGAAATGATGCTTTTAGGATCTGTTTGGCCTGACTGTAAAATTTCTGTCTATCCCTAATGAGTTGGAGTGATGTTCATGGCTTAGAAGCAAAAAGGAGGGGTGAATTTTTTTTTGGTGCCCTTTATTTCTTCCGGAAACAGGAGCAGTTGCACTAATTGATTGTTTTAGTCATGATGTGTAATTGGTGTTAATTTATTTCTGTGCCAGGAATCTCCCTGGGATAAACTCAGCTCTACCTGCTTGAAAACAGCTCAGGGGAAATCAGGTTGGGATTGTTCAGCTCAAGCATGAAATGGCTTTTGCTGTTTGAGCCTCTTTATTTGGATCCTTTTTATTTAGATCCTTTTCATCTGGAGTTCTGCTGGCAAGGAATTTCAAGGGTGTTACTTTGAAAAGGAGAAGATGAGGAAATTAATTTCATAAAAGCCAAATGATGTGCTTTGTGTGGAGTGGTGGAGCTGGAGGATTGGGCTGTGTCTTGCTGCAAAAGAGAAGAAAGAATTGTTTGAGCAAACTGATCTCAGGAGTGGCATGTGAGGGAAATTTGGGTAAAATACGAATTCATCATAGTCTGTCCTTGGGAGGAGGAGGAGGAAGGAGGTTTTTACAAGGAGGAGGAAGGTTTTTACAAAGAGGAAGACAAAGAGGAGGAGGAGGGAGGTTTTTACAAGGAGGAAGGAGGTTTTTACAAGGATAAAGGGGATTTTCCATCACAGAAGCTGTTGGAGAGCTCAGGAAGCTGAGGCACCAACACTGGCATGGCCAGGGAGCAAAGCAAAGAGCACTGAAAGCTTTGTGCCTCCATCAGGCACCAAAGCAGGGAATTTCCCAGCTCTGGAGGAAAAATCTGTCAAAAATCCATCTGAATTGGCCAGATGTTTATAGAGTAAAGATATTATTTGATATTCTCTCCTCAGCTGTGCTGCCTTCAGCTTTGCTTTTACACCAGTGAGTTTTATCTCTCATTGATTCCTTAAATCCCCTGCATACATGGAAAGCATTTGAGTGCTCATCTGCTGTCATTATGGGGGTTTTTGTGACAGATGGCAGCAGTTAGAAACACCTCACCTTTCTGCCATGAAGTGCTCTGAGCTCAGAGCCAAATCCAGCCTCGAGTTGGGAACACCAAACAGATTTGAGGGATTGACAAGGGAGGGGGATTCCCTGCTTCCCATCACCACTGGGAACCTGTTTTGGCTCTCCAAAAGCAAAGTAAACTAATAATAAATAAATCAATCAATAAACAGGAGGAATTCCTGCAGCTTTCTGAGTATCTCCAGACACACAGGAATGATTGGTTGTAAACATGGAGTGATTTGGGTTCTCTTAAAAGCTGTGAGGTTTCCTTTCTGAAAAACCCTCAGGGGAAAACCCTCCAGAATCCATTTAAATATGCTTTGAATCCTTCAGAATCAGGTTAAAAACGCTTTTAACTCTCCAGAATCACGTTTAAAGTGCTTTAAACCCTCTAGAATCAGGTGAAATATGCTTTAAACCTTCCAGAATCAGTTAAAATATGCTTTAAACCCTCCAGAATCAGGTGGAATATGCTTTGAACCCTCCCTAATCAGTTGGAATATGCTTTGAACCCTCCAGAATCTGGTGAAATATGCTTTGAACCCTCCAGAATCCATTGAAATATGCTTTAAATATGCCCTATAAATAGTAATAAATGCCAAGATTTTGGTTTTTCCACATTATAGTTCCATACAATTTGGAAACTGAACTTTGTATTTGCAATGAGCTAAAGAATGAACAAATTGCTGCCACTTGATGGGATTGGAGCTCTTTAGGTATGAAAATTGTCCTTGTGGTTGTATGTTCATGGCAGAGGTTTTGGTGAGTTGTTCAATGGTTGTGCACAGCTAATTAAGCAGTTAATTAATGCTTGCACAGTAATGATCTAAGGGGTCTCTGCTTGCCAGCCTGGTCCCCAAATTACCAAAATACCCCAATTCTGGATTCAGCCCCACTGCAAACACAGGCAGGATGGTTCCTGGCAGTGCCATCTCCTCCCTGAGGTCCCAGGACTGTGTTTGCATCACTCAGGGCACCCTCAGAGCCCCCAGTAATGTGCATTTTCTCACCCTCTGCTTTTGCCAGGGCAGAAAAGCTGCAGCTGCTGAACCACAGGCCTGTGACTGCAGTGGAGATCCAGCTGGTGAGTGCCAGTGCCTGGTGCTGCTCACAGCTTCACTGGAAGCTGCTTTCACCTTGGAGAGCAGTGAATAATGGCTTTGTCATGGGCCAGGCAGTGAATGGATCCCTTAATGCACATTTTACATCCTGTCACAGCCCTCTCAGGTTCTCCACCTCTCTCTGCTTCAGGGGCTCACATTTAAAATACCCAGTGCAGTCATTAAAGGTGATTTATGAAAGGATTGCAAACAAGAATGTATTTAATCTTCTTGCTGTGCAGCTCTGTGGTGGGATGCTTTCTTTTTTTTGACATCTTCCCTGGTTGTTTTAATGGCAGAGTTACACTAAAATCAAACCTCCTGAGAAGAAATGAGCTCAGTAATGCAGGATGAGAAATGGGCATAAACTTCCTGATGGAAGGAATAATTCAGTCTAAGAATAATTCAGTGTAAAGAGGGACTAAATAGAAATAGATGCTTCTCTTCTCTCAAGCATCTCCTCAGGAATACAAACCCCTGTGGAAATGAATGGTTATAATCAGGATATTATTTCAATAAGGATCTCTTGCATTAAGAACATGTGTTTGCAATCTCCCCCTGGAACCAAGCTGGGGAGGAACAGCATCAGATGTTGCTGCAGAAAGAGGGCAGGACTAAAGAGGGACCAGTAGGAGTATTTTAATTCTGTCACCAAGAGCAGAGAGCAGAATGCTGGAGGCTCCTCAGAACAATGATTCCAGCTGAGGACTTCATGCTGTGCTCTGTGCCTGGGGAGGTCAGTGGCCAGCAGCAGCTTGAAGGCTCTCAGTTAGTCAGAAACCAGGATTTGGAGCCTGTCTCACACCTTTCTCAGCTTCCTGTGCTTAGACAGATTTATTTTATTGCCTTCTGCAGGCTTTTCTTCCCTTCTTTAAATGCAAACATCTTTTGTTCTCTCCATGACTGCATGGCTTTGTCTGCCTCTTCCCTCCTGTCCTACCTGCTTCACTGTTACCCTACCCACCCATAAAACACTGAAAATAGTTTGCTCCTCTGTCAAGTTGGAAGAAAATAAGAATTTTGGGGCTTTCTATTAGCAGTCAGCTTTCTGCTGAGAGCCATATTTTAGATATTCCAAATTTAGTAGTGTCAAAGTTAAATAAAACTTGTTGAAACTTAGAGAACACAGACACAAGATTCAGTGTCAGTTCATGATTGATCCAAACCCTTCTCTAATGATCTCAAATAACTTGGGAAGGGTTGAACATCTCTCCATTTGGGGGCTGGCCTGAGTTTGTACCCTCATGGAAGTTCTGGGGATGCAGTTCCTGCTGTTCCATTGGGATCCCCTGTCACTCCCAGGGCACATTCCCCCAGAACCAGCCCTGCAGAGGTGGGAATGTCCCTGGTTGTTCTCCTGGGCCAGGTGAGCCCTCCCCAGAACCTCTGAAAGGGTTTCAGCCAAAGCCTTTGGGGCTGCTGGGGAGCTGCAGGCACTGACACCCAGAGCTGGGAGAAGCAAGGAGATGATTTTGCTGTTCAGTTCCTGCCTGGGCTCCTGGATTTGGTGAGGACAGAGGTTGCAGCAGTCACTGCACACACAAAATCTGCCTTTTCTGGCTCTGAAATAACCCAGAGGGTACCCATGCACAGATCCCTGCAGGGAAATCCATCCCCTCAGGGATGGCTGGGACACAACTGCTGGGAAGTGAATTTTGGCTCTAAAGCCTTGATCCTCTCCCCTGAATCAGAAATCAATGCTGGGGAGCAGTTCCTGGATTCTCTCCTCACTGAACCTGCCCCTGAATCAGAAATCAATGCTGGGCACAAGTTCTGAGCACTTCCTGGAATGGGAGGCACATCAGTCTTATTTTTCAGAAAGCTTTAAACAAATTCCAGCCAAGTCCAGGCTCTCACTTGCTCAGTTTTGATGTCTCAGATTTGTACTCAGTGCAGCCTGAGCATGGGATGGAGTCTGATTTACCTCATGGGAGAGGATATTTATCATTATAATTACAATTACTGCTGCTTTTTGCCTTTCCAGCTTTTTCTCCCTCTACTAAATTCCTTATTTTTAGCTGTATGCAAACAATAAATCCATTTTGATAAAATCATTTTGCAGCTAAAAAGCAAATTTCTGTTGTGACCTTTGGATCTTTTGTAAACCTGAATGCAGAAATTGCTGCCACTGCCCATCTTTGCCTTTTCCAGCCTCTGTGCCAGGATTTCTTTTCCAACAATAGCAACAAAAGGAGCATGAAATTCAAATTCTTCCCCCACAGAGTAAAACCCTGCACACATTGCAGCTCTCTTGACCTCCTGTTTTAATCTTTAATATATTGGGCCTGGCTCAGTGATTCCCAAAAGGAGGAAATAAAAAGTCAGGGATGTTCAGCTGAAGATGAAGCATCATTTTTTTAAGGAACAAATTGCTCCACGTTTTTCTCTCTGAGGGGAGAAGCAGATTTTAATTTTGTGCTTTTTCAAAATGTATTTCTGGCTTGGAGAATTTGGTGCTTCTGTGCATAACCAGGCTGGCACTTTGTCCTTTATACTGGAAAATAATAATGAGAAGTATTTTGGAGGATGAAAGATCTTAAGAGGGTTTGAACATTTTATTTTCTCAACAGTGTATTTTGCCTTGCCCTTGGTTATTATCTCTGAGGGGCTTTAATTCAATCATTCAGCCTTTTATTTTATTTCTTTTTTTTTTTTTTAATGTGCTTTTTTCCCTCTTCATGTGGTGGTGCTGAGCAATTCCAAATCCCTGCTCAGAGGAGGAAATAACAGTGATTTTCTCATCAAACATCTCCCTCCTCCACTGGAGTTCAATGTTGTGCTTGATTGCTTTGGGAGTGCTCAGAGCCCTTATTTCCTTTATTACTGCACTTTACTGATTATTTTACAATCTAATTCTTAGTTTGTTATCCCAATAAAGAGCAGCTTTGAACCCCCAGGTGGTTCTGTGATTTGCTCACCAAATCCTGAGGGAATTCCTCAGTTCTTTCAGCACTTTTTGGGGTTCCTCAGTGTGGTTTTATTTACTCTTCATCCTTGATTGATGCTCATGTCTCAGGAGCCTAAACCAAATAAACATGAGCACTGAAAGCAGCACAGGGAGGAGGATGAAGTCTCTTAAATCCTGCTTTGATTTGGGTAAGCACTGAAGATAGGTTTGAATTCAGGATGTTTGTCCCTTGTTTCAGGAGTAAAAAAGGGAATTCAGACACTCCTGAGTGATTTTGTGCTTCCATTTGTCCAGGGCACTGTGAACATAGATTTGCACCTTAATTAATGAATAAACAATTTATGTAACACTTTAATAATCCCTGGTTTTATCTTCATGGCCTGGCTGGGAATTTCTGAGAATCAAATTTGAGCTGCAGGGGGAACGTGCTGCTTTAACTTTTAGCTGGGAGAATTTTATGCCAATTAATCCATAAATTAATTTACAAAGTTGTGCTGATTGCCTCTTTGATTAGATGTAGAGCATTGTGGAAACTCAAGGGGAGCACTGCTGATGTTATGAATATTTTGCAACAGGAATTGAATAACAAACTGCTCTAATTTGGCTGAAATAGGAATTATTGATGCTGAGCTGAGGGAAAGTTCACATTTCCCAGGTAGCACCCACTGGGTGTGTTAGGGATGACTTTGATGTGCTGCAGCCATTTTCCCTCAACCCCTGGAGTTATTTTGGGGCAGCACAGCCTTGAATGCTGGAAAGCAGCAGTGGGAATGATTTCTGCCATCAGGGGGCTTTTAATGCATTTTAATGCATAAATTGGATTTCTGTCACACTTCTGCTCCTCACCCACATCTCCAGATTTTGAGGGCCAGCAGCACTTTGGTCAGAAATGCCCAAACTTTTCACATGGCATCATCTGAGAGGGGGAGCTGCTCCCTTTTGGGCTGGGTGGCACTGCCAACATCAACATCTGAGCTCAGCCCTCCCTTCAAACATCTGCATTTTTGTTTTCTTTTCCATAAACTTTGCATTCCTGGCTGCTTATGGGCTCTGGAGCAGTTTCAGCCAGTGCAGGGCTTTTTGCTGGAGGTTTTCTCCAAGATTGGTAAAATTGTTGCTGAAAAAGGAGGTACCTGAATTTGGGGGATATTTTTTTTTTGCCTCTTAGGCTGCTTCTTGCACCTCATTTCTCTTCTCAGCAGCAGATTTCTCAGTGCTCTCAGCATCAGGGGTGTTTTGTCTCACAGCTGTAAATCAGAAGGCTGTGGGAACATCTGCTGAATGCAGAATGAGCCCCTCAGTGACCTCCTGTTCCCCCTGAGCTCTGGTTTCTTTTAGGACAGTTTCATCTGCCTCTTTATCTCTGCTGTCTCTGCTTGATGTCTGGATTTTTCCTTTTGGCTCGTGGCTTTGCTGCTTCCTCACTGCTTATGTTTCCATAAATCAGGCTCAGGCTGCTCTTTTCACTTCCTGAAAGAGTGGAAAAAACTGATTTTTACAGTTTGTGCTTTTGATCCTTCGAAATCTCAAATAATATCACAGCAAAATGAGGCTGAAGCATTAACTTGGCTAAGAAGTTGTCTGTCAATCCTGCTAAATGTTGATTTGTGGCTGTTGGGGATTCCTGGGAGCTGCTGGAGAGGAACCAAAAGGTGAATTTGCTGCAGCAGTTGAAGGAATTCCCACTTCCCTCTGGATCTGTCAGCAGAAGGGAATTTGGGAGCTCCATCCCTTCTCAGTGCAGGCTCTGGCATCTCTGAAAATGCTTTTCATGATATTTTAATGAGACATCACAAGCACCAGAGCTGATTTTCTTTCATTTCTGGGATTGCTGGTGCTCCCAGAGCTGCTGTGGCTGTCCCTGCAGTTTGTCACCTCGAGCTGTGCCAGGAGAAATGACATCAGCAGGGTTGTTCATGCTGGGATTGGGGCATTACTCACTTGGAGTCACTGGGGAGCAGGGAAGAAAACAGGGATTAAAATTCTGCCTTAAAATCAGGAGTTGGTGAGAGCTGATCAGAAATCCCTGGTTTTTATTGAGGTTCTGATTTCAGCTAAAGGAGAAAGTGAGGAGGAAAAAAGGGAAAAGAGATACAGAGATGGATAAAATGAAAATGGGAAGAGGGTTGGGCTTTGTGTCATGCAATGAATCAAATCTGAACAAGGCCAAGTGCCCTTTTTTTGAGGGATGGTCCCAAATCTGGGAGTATTGGTTCAGTCACCCTACCTGGAGTAAAGCAGGTGTCCAGAGCACCTGGGCTGGTTCTTTGTACATAAAAATTCAGTGTAACAGTGATGAACAAGCCCATAATCCAGCTTCTTGGCAGACAACTCTCCTTTCTCAAAACAATCCTCTCCAGGTGGTGTTTTGCTGTTTCTCTGTTTAACCAAAGGAATTAGAGAGGTGTTGTTCCTATTCACCAATCATGTTAAGTCTGTACTGGAACCCCTTATAAAAAGGTTGTAGAAATTAAAGAATAAAGCTTTTTGTACTTTTGCCTTCTGAAATATTGGAGTCTTCTATTTTTCTTTCATGTCCTACAACCACACCATGGCTGCTGTGTGGAATGAACAGCATTTTTAAAGAGCCACCTGAAATCCAAACACCCTTCCTGGACGTTTCTGGGGAGCAGAGCCAGGGCTGCTGTTCAGGCAGTGTCCCCCAGCAGTTGTGGAGCTGACAGAGCTTGGAAAGCCACTCCTCAGGGATTTCCATCCTTTGATGGGGATAATCCCCAGAAAGTCATTTACCAATGGAAATTCCCTGTGTGCCTTGTGCTGAGCAGTGGATTCTGTGTGTGTGTGTGCAGATCTGGTGAAAGATGATCTGATGGTGCAAAGAGGGCTCTGAAGAAAAGCAGAACTGAGCTGAACATCCCACTCTGCTGTTCAGAAGGCTTCTGAAGAGCTGAGCTGATTAAACCTGCCCTGACTTGGAACCATCACTCACACAAATCACTCCTCTTCAAAGGCCATTTTCAAGGGCTTGGTGTAAAAAAAGAAAACTCCAAGCCCTCAATCCTAATTGTGTTTGAAGAGTTCTTCTGACTTGCTTTTCCAGTCCTCTGACAAGCTTTTTTTTCTCCTTTTAACAGCTGCCTATAAATTAGGGCAGTTGTTTTACTGGTAGCAATGATATAAAAGCTGCCACAGCTCCACAGTGGGAGTAGGTCCCTAATTCATCTCCTGGAATCATGGCAGTGTTTTTGATGTTGCTCAGAGCTTTTAAATGTCTTTATACCCAGGAATCTCCCAATCCAAGCAAATTCTGCTGTAGGAGGAGGTGGTTGCTTTTATGGGCTGATTTAGTGCAGGTACTGGATGAGATGCCAAAGTCCAGGGAATCCCTCTCAGGAAATCCCATGGAAACACAGAAACCTGGGAATAAGATCAGGAAGGTGAAGCTCAGGGAAAAGCCTGGCTCAGGACATGGATGTGGAGCTTGAGAGAGGCTTTGGGATAAAAGCAGGCTGTTCCCAGGGTGGTGTTTTCCTTGCTGGAAGCAAAGCAGGATCTCATTACACAGTGCCAATTGTCAGTGCTGAACAATGGAGTCCTTTCTTCCCTTTTCAAAAGATTCCAAGAGTTCTGCTTTGTCCAATGCTTTTGTGATGAGCTCAGGCTGTGCCTTGACAAAGTCCTCCCTGCTGAGCTGAGCCCCTCAGAGGGAGGAAATGTGGGTTCCACGATGCCAATGGGGGTTTTTTTGTGACCTGCAGATGGTGGAGGAGAGCGAGGAGAGGCTGACAGAGGAGGAGATCGAGTCCCTGCTGCAGACAGTCACCAGCATCCTGCCAGGGGACCCCGAGGAGCAGCACAGGGGCTCAGCAATGGCAGCAGAAGACCAAGGTGACCAGGTGTAGGAGGCAGCACTTCCAGAGGAGATCCAGCTGCTGTTACTCTGGGTTTGGTACCAGTTCCACCCTGTACTGGACATGACTGTCAAATATATTCATATTTGTATGATTTGGAGGCAACCAATTTTTCACAAGGAGGCAGGGAAAAGGACACTTTGGTTATAAATGGGAAGTAATAAACTTTTTTTTGTTACAAACTGAGCAATGCTGGGGCTCAGCATCTTTGGGGGGTTTTTCCATTCCCCACAGAACCAGCACAGCAGTGCTGCAGTGGGAATTGCTTTCAGAGCTGGGGCTCAGCATCTTTGGGGTTTTTTTCATTCCCCAGCAGTGCTGCAGTGGGAATTCCTTTCAGAAGCTTTGGATTGCCCAAGTGGCTTCCAGAGCAGTGCAAAACCAATTTTAGGGCTGATTACAGGAGCTCCTTGCACTCCCCCAAATCTTGGCATCCTGGGGTGGAGAGGATCTGTGGGAGAGCAGCTCCAGGATGTCTGACAGTCCCTTCTAAATCAAAGAGATGCAGATTGAGCAAACTGCACTGGAACCAGGCAGCTGGGGGGGTTGCAGCTGTGAAATCAAAGCTGGGAGTGCCCAAACTGCAGAATATTGAGGTGTCTCTTTGCCCTCTGACCATTTTTCCCAACATTCACACCCAGAGGAGGCACTCCTGGGATGGAGGAATCAATGAGGCAACACTGAGCTCTTGGGCTGGTTTGTTAAATGAGAGTCAGGCCTGGATGAAGCAGAATTTCCTGAGCTTTTTTTGTGTGATGAAGGATTTCAGGATCCAATATTTCATGTTGAAAGCCTTCATGATCATAATAAATCATTTGTGTGTGAATCTCCACACAAAGTCAGCCACTGGTTTCAATTGTGGCTGCAGACCATTCTTGGATAATTATTATGATCTACTGGAAATAGAAATCAAATTTTAAGTACATCCTGGGAGTTTTGTGACTTACAGGCGAGATCAAATCACAAATCTGACTTTTTTTTCCCCCCCTCAGGTCTGTCATGGGTTTATTTTGTGTTTTTCTGCAGAGAATTTCTGCTTTGAGCTTCAGTTGTGCAGTGGATGAAAGGGCCTGATAAATTCCAGTGTCTGGGGGATTTGTCATTTTCGTTTCCATGGTATTTAAGCTGCTTTGATGTTTGGAGAGGAAAGAAAATTATTGGGAAAATATATTTGTTGCCTCTTAAAGATAGTTTATCATTCATTAAATGCCTTCCAAGGCTGGAGACTAAAGGCACATTTAAGCTGGGTTTGTTTAGTGTTGGAGGGGGAAGGTCCTTGATGGGTTTGTGATACATCAATGTGTATTTTTCTCTCCAAAAGGGAAAGAAAACAAGAGATAAGTGGATCATAGCATGGAAAGGCATACATTGATATTAAAATTATCATTTTTATTCCCAGCAGCCACTGATGTTGTTTGACAGGCTGCAGCCTTGGGCTGCAAGTGTTTACATTTTGATCTGCCCTTTCCTGAGATGAAGTTATTGAGCTTGGTGCTGAGCAGATCAAAAGCAGCTGGAGCAGCCTGGGAATGAATTCAGCCAGCAAGAACAACTCAACAGATCCCTGAGGTTGGATGTTCCATCTTGGGAGCTGATTTGTTGCTGGGATGGGTTTCTGCCAGCAGCTCTCTTGTTCTGGGGGTGCTGCAGGATGCAGGAACTGCCTCCCTTGCTGTTGGAGTGAACCTTTCTGTCAGCATCAGTTCCAGATGTTCACAGCTGTTAGCCCTCTGCAAATGCTGGGTGGCTTGTGAACAATAATTTCCCTAAAAATCCAATGCATGGATGGCTTGTGAGCAATAATTCCCCTAAAAATGCAATGCATGGATGGCTTGTAAACAAAAATTCCCCTAAAAATCCAATGCATAGATGGCTTGTAACAATAATTCCCCTAAAAATTCAGTGTATGGATGGCTTCTAAACAATAATTCCCCTAAACATCCAATGCATGGGTGGCTTGTGAACAATAATTCCCCTAAAAATCCAATGCATGGGTGGCTTGTAAAGAAAAATTCCCCTAAAATGCAATGCATGGGTGGCTTGTGAACAATAATTCCCCTAAACATCCAGTGCATGGATGGCTTGTGAACAATGATTTCCCTAAAAATCCAGTTCATGAATGGCTTGTGAACAAGGTTTGCCCCTTCATCCCCCACTCCAAATGGGATCCAGCTCCTCCTCCCTGCAGATTTGCTGTTCACCCCCCAGAAACCTTCCCCAAAAGCTGCTGCTTCCCACTGCCCACACTAAAGGATGGAAATGTGCTAATCCAGGCCAATTTAAACATTGTCCCTTTCCCCCTTCAGCATCCTCCAGGCATGGGCTCAGCAGGAAGTTGCCTCTTTCCCATCCCCATGGGCTGCTCCAGGTGGGACAGGGGCCCCTGTCCTGTGTCACCCCCTCAGGTGAGACTCAGCAGTTGAAGCCACAGGGAAAAGCAGCTCAAAGCACTGGAAATGGCCCTAAATCCTCCTCATACTCCCAAAAACTGCTCCCAAAAGGGTCTCCATGGATAACCCATCCCTGTGCTGCTGGGGGTGTCACCTTTAGTGGGATGGGATGGGATGTGCAGGTTTCCACCCCAAACCTGGGACTGACTCCAAACACTGCTTCTTTCTTCCTCTTGGGGTTTTGAGTTTTTCCCAGCCTTTTCCCCCCTGCTTTTCCACTGCTCTGGAGCTGAAATCCTGCCTCCAGTGCCAGCTGAGCTGGTTGGAGCAGGCCAGGAGCAGCAAGGAAAACCACAATATTTTGGGAGCAGTGGTTGAGGCAGGGAGAGTCAGAGGGAGCCTTTGGACTCGGCGTTTTCTGCTGGGGCCTCAGCAGAGCCCAGGAGTTAATCAGTCAAATATGCTTATGTGTAACTAATCTCTGCAGGACAATGAGCTGAGGAATTACTGAATGCAATTGAAATGGGGCAGAGTGGCTGCCATAAAAAGGGTGTCCAGAGCCAATGGGAGCCAGCAGGCTCCTATAAAACCGGGTGGGGAAGGAAGAGCAGCTGGTGGGAAGAGATCCCCAAAATCCCAAAGTGTGTCCTGAGCTGCCTCTGCTTGGGCACAGATCCTCCTGAGCTGCTGGAAATCAGCCTGAGCCCTTCTCCCATCACTTGTGGGGGCAGTGGATGTGGTGGGAAGGGCAGGATCTGCTCAGAATCACCTGGTGGAGCCTAAAAAGATGGAATCCAGCAGTGCCGTGAGTTGGGGTTGGATTTTGGGGGGGAGCAGGATGCTCTGCCAGGGAGCTGGGTGGGATCATGGAAGGAAAAGCAGCTGGTGGGAAGGGATCCCCAAAATCCCAAAACATGTCCTGAGCTGCCTGTGTTTGGGCAGAGACCCTCCTGAGCTGCTGGAAATCAGCCTGAGCCCTTCTTGGGGTCAGTGGGTGTGGTGGGAAGGGCAGGATCTGCCTGGAATTGCCTCCTGCAGCCTAAAAAGATGAAATCCAGGAGTACTGTGATTTGAGGCTGGATTTTTGGGGGGAGCAGGATGCTCTGCCAGGAGCTGGGTGGGATCCATGGAAGTGCAAGCCCAGGTGAGGTTGGATTTTGGGAGCTGTGAGGGTGCTCAGCAGTTATCCCAAGATGCTGCCTGGGCCTTGCAGCAGGAGAAGGGAGGTGGGGTGAGGGCTGGGAGTGGATTTTGGTGGATTTAGGGATTAGATCAGCTGGGCTGACCCCAGTGACTGTCTCAGGGCTTGCCCTGCACACTCATCCCTTGGCTCCCAGCAGCAGCTTTGGGCTCTATCCCTGATGCTGTCTGGAGCCTCACGGGATCCCTGCTCCCAGTGCCATTGGTGAGCTCAGCACTGGCCACGGCTGGCAGGAGAAAATTCCTCCTGGAGCTTTCTGCCAGCCTTCAATTCCCCCAGAGAGGTGTTAAGTGCAGCTATTTCCAGCTCCAGGGCACAGACATTTATTCCTGCCCTGATGCCACTGCCAATCCTTCCAAAAGCAGGAAATCCCAACATCTCCAGGCAGCACATTCCTCCTGCTTCTCTGGTTTTTTCTCCAGGCTTTTAGTTTAATCATGTTTTATCTGTCTGTCTTTGGGACTTTTCTGCCTTTTGTCCCATTTGAAGCCACAAGCAGATGATTTACACCAACTCCCCCATGAAATCAGCCTGCAGCCCCTTTTTTCTCCTTGCAAATCAGCAAATGGGTGTGAGGACTTTTGGATGGGATCATCCCTGCCCCAGCCAGCTGCTCTCCCATCCAGAAAATGAAGAGCAGAGCCTGTTTCCTGTTAAATCTTGCTGCTTGCATGGGTTTACATTGTTTGTCTGATGTTTTACAGCTTCCAAGCTGATGTTGCATTAAAGCTGGCTGGAGCTGAGGCAAGAAATCAGATGCAGGCACTGGCAGAGTTCCCCAAATGCATTCATTGATCCCACAGCCACGTTTTCCCAGTCCCTGCAGGAGCTGTGGCCTGGAGGCTCCAGGAGGTGCTTTTGGGGCAATTTGGGAGTTTTAATTGCAGGGCAGGTGGTGGAGGGGCTGTGCCTGCTCCTCCTCCAGCTTTGGTGGCCCTGGGGTGGCTCCTGAGTTTCTCTTGACCCCTGAGCTTTGATTTCAGTTTCTCTTCCTTGCTGTCCTGGTGAGGAAGGGAGTGAGGGAGGCTGGATGGGCACAACCACAGGCTGGGACAGAAGTTTTTATTCTATTTCTTTATTTATGTGTGTGAGTGTTTCTAGAATAGGATATAGAATCATAGAATTGAGTTTAAAGGGATCCCTGAGGAGCACTGAGTCCGATTCCCTGCTCTTCACCCCTGCCAGAAGTCAACCATGGGAGCAGGAGAATCCTGATGCCCCTTGAACTCTGCTGAGCTCCCTTCCCTGGGGAACCTCTTCCAGAGCATTTTGTGTGGAGATTATGGATATAAAAACGTGTTTTAGGCAAAGCAGGATGAGTCTCTCGTGCCCTGGCACAGAGGAACAGGACAGGGCTGATTTGGGGTGGCAGATCCAGATCCCCCATGGTCTGGTGGTGTTGTCCTTGCTGGGTGCATCTACAAAAAACCCCAAAACACCAAATCCAGCTGCTTTCCACCCATCCCAGCTTAGCCAGAGGCTGCCTGCAAGGATTTCTGCCTAAAGGAACCAAAAGGTTTTGGAATCCAAAGCCCTGATCCAAGGGCAAAAGCTCCTTGCTCCCTACAGGAGTGCAGAAAAGTTTGGATGTGGCTTTAGGAGCACGAGCTGCTGTTGGCTGCAGAGTTCTGCCCTTTGTGAGCCAATTCTGGCAGGGAAAGTCTGGTTTTCTTCCTTAGGAAAACAAGAAACAGAATATCCCTGTCAGGACTGAATGCAGGAGAACAGGCAGAGTTTAATAATGGGGGATACACCAACCAAATCCAGCAGGCTCCCATGGGAATGGGTCAATAACTGTAAATCCCTGTTTGTGTGGGGATATTGGGGAATGATGGAGAAAGTGTTAGAACCAGCATGGGCTGAGCAATTCCTGATTTTGCCATTTCTGTGCCTTTTTCTCTCCTCTGGAAAATTGCTGTATTGATGGCTGAAGCTTTACAAACTCAGGCCTGGATCTGGCCAACCTCTGGGAATTCTCAGCCCTTCAAACCTCATGGGAAATAGGAAATAAGAAATCCTGAGAGCATCACACCTCACCCAAACCCTTCAGCAGAGACTTTATAAAACTCCAGCTTAGCCAGACTCTCTAATACTGATTTGGGGATGTTTTAGGGTTATTTTTTTCCTTCAGGAAAGCCTAAAGAAGGGGAAGGAATTAGGCAGTGGGTTATTCTGGGATGTCCCCGTGCTGGAGATGAGCTCTCCTCCTCCCGCACACGTCCTCGTGCCACATCAGCAGCTGTCTGCAAGCCAAGGACATGGGGAGATGCCTATGGCTGGAAAAACAGCTCCTTCTGTATTTATTGGACTTCCTACCAGCTGGAAAATCCCAAAGATCTGCACCTCCAGGGGCTCCTGCAGCCAGGGGGGAAAAAGCCTTCCAGTGAAATAAATGCCTGGCCTGTGATGAGGGCAGCAGGGAGGTGTCCCTACCCCCAGAATTATTTCTCCAGACACGTGGCAAGGTCAGTTTGTGGCTGTCCCATCAAGAAACCAGCAGGGATCAGGCAGAGGTGGGGATTATGGAGCTAGTGATCAGAAAATGCTGCTTTTTGGGAGCAAAAATCACGTTGATCCTCTCTGAGCTGCAGGCAGGTGAAGGTCAGGTTGTAAAAGTGAAGTTCTCCTGACTTGGATAACCTTGGTTTAAATCCTCCTGAAATGGTTCTTGCAGAGGGAAAACTCTGCTTGGTGATGGAGCAGGATGAGGGAGCCAGGATCCCTGCCAGGGAATCCAGGGAAAAGCTGGAGGTGCTGTCAGGTTTGCAGTTTTGGGGATCCCTGTGCTGGCAGCTGAGGGGCTTTGCTGGCAAACCCTGGGAATGGCATTTCTGCTCCCACAGGGATTCCCTTGGCTGGGTTTGGGTGGCTTTGGACAAACCTCACCCTGCCAAGGGCAGGCTCTGCACGGGCACTGCCATCGCTGCACGAGGGCCAGAAAAACCTCAGGAGCAGGAAAAGCAATCAAAATGAGTGTTCCTCTGGGAAAAGCTGAGCCAGACACGAACATCCTTCCAAGTGAACCAATGTCCTGGCTGGGCTCGTGGCTGACAGGTTTGCTCTGCTCCTAAAATCATCTGTGTGAGCCTCAGGGCAGGATCTGGATGCAGGAACATCTGATTCTCCTGGGATCAGCTCCATGTCTTGTGGGGCCTGTTTCCCCTAAACTCAAAGGCTTGTGGACACAGTCCTTGGATTTTCTCCTCCTCTGGGAATTTGAAGTCTTCCCTGGATGTCCAGGTTGGGTAGTGAGGCCCAGCCTGCCCTTGCAGACACTGCTGGGGTCCATCTGTGGTGCTGGGTGCCAGCTGCCCCCACCCTGCAGCCAGCACTGGCCCATTCCCATTCCCTGTCCCTGCTTCAGGGCTCTGGGCTCACCCTGAGCCCAAAGGTGCAGAGGGATCCTGCCCTGGGGGTCAGAGGGCTGTGCTGATGGGATGATTGGCAGTTTCCTTTGGCAGGAAGGTGCCAATCCCAGCATTTTCCAGAAATGCCCAGGATTGACTCAGCACAACCCTGACACAGCCAAGGAAGCTCTGAGGGCTGCAGGGAGAGGGAAGGGTGCCCAGCACAGGGCACACAGGCATTCTGAATTTTTGCCCAGAACCCAAATGAATTTGGACAAGCTGAAATCCAACCCTGCTGCTTTGCGTGTGCTTTATCACATCCTCCAAATCCCTCCCTCAGTTCCTTCTGTGAAGGCTCCAAACTTCTACAGCAGAGGTAACAGAGATGATTTGAGCCCCTCACCCCTCCCTGCCTCTCCAAAGTCCCTTTGGTGACTTCAGAGATGAAAGCCACAAGCACTGAACCTCCTCCAGCTGCTTCCCCACGAGGGAGAGATCAGAGATCCTTCTCGAGTGAGACAGAAAATGGGGCTGTGCCACGGCTGCTGAGGTTTTTCGAGGAAAAAGGATCGTATTTAACAGTTCTGGCAAGGCAGCAAGCACAGCTCACCCTGCCCGGGGCTGCTGCAAGGAGCTGGACAGAGCCAGGGGGAAATTCTTTGCATTCCTGGGGCTGGGAGGTGGAATTAAGGTAAAACGCTGCTGGATGAGGGCCAGGCTATCTGGAGCTCTTGAATATCACAAATATCAGCTTTTAAACATCACACTGGACTTGAATTTAGGAATACACCAGGAGTGGAGCTGGTGACAGGAAGAGCTTTGGATTGGGAGTGCAGGGAGGGGAAAAAAATCCTCATTTTGGGCTGTGACTGTGCCAGAGAGCAGCTCACAGAGGTCAGGGCAGCACTGCCGGGGCCTTCGCTGCCTCGGCAGCTCGGCTGATGTGGCAGCAGAGATGCTGCTCCCCTGGAGGGCCCTGGGCTGGTGCCAGGCAGCCAAACCTGTGTGTGCTGCTGGGGCTGGGACAGTGTGAGCTGCCCGAGGCTGTGCGGGGTGCAGGGAGCTCTGCCCTGCCCCGCCCTGCCCCGGGCAGTGACGTCCAGCCGGGCTCGGCAAAGTCCTGCTGGTGCTGTGGCTCACATCTGGAAATGAGATGGAGAAAAAAAGCGTAATTTAAGCTCCTAAATAACAGCAGAACTCTGGGATGCTCCTTTCTCCTCCCAGCAGCAATCCCAGACACAGCTGGGACTGAGAGCATGGCAACAATCAGAAGCTGTGACAGTGATGAGGGAAAAATGGGGAAAAACAGGGAAAAACAGGGAAAATCAGGGGTAAAAGGGGGGAAACAGCCACCAGCACCCATTTCTGCTCCTCTCCGAGCCCAACAAACCCCGGATTGTGGCCCTGCTACACCTTTGTCCCTGAGCTCATCCCCCATCCCTGCTGAGCCCCAGCGAGGGGAATCATTCCCAACATCCCGGCACAAAGCAGGGACAGGCCAAATGTCCCGGCTGAGGTGTCACACTGCCCCTGCTCGGGGTGTTTATCTGCACCCAGCCGTCACTTGGTGCAAGATTTGTGCAAGATTTGCTGGGTTATTTGATGTGTGGCTGCCGGGTGAGCATTGATTAAAGCAGAGCCCAGCGTGGGGCACCCTCTGCATCCCGGATTTCCATCTGCTCCATCCAGCAGCGCCGTTTTCCCCCTTTCCCCTCAGTTTTCCCCACCCCGGAGGCACGGTTTGATTGGACGGCTTTAAAAAGGACAATCTGCGTGAGTCACAGTGAAAGCCATAAAGGAAAAACCAATAAAGCCATCTGAAAAGTGCTTTTTAATGGATCGAGGCAAACTTACTGGAAACACGAGACAGATTGTTTCATCTTGAAATCGTTGCTTCAAATCCGTCTGCATTTGGGAGCAAAGGACATTTATTCCTCATCAATAGCTGTCAAGGAAAAGAGATTTGAGAGGGATTTTGCCACCTTTGAAAGGAGTTGTGGGTTTCTCTGAGCTCCCAGCAGCTCTCTGAGCACATTTAAAAGCCTTTCAAGTGCTGGGTACTCTGGAAATTCAGCCCTTCCAGGGCAGAGCTTTTCAGAGAATGAAAAGAATTGTCCCTGTCATGGACACAGGTATCTGCTTGCATGGCAAATATTGATTTTCTTAGCAAATAAAACGCACCTGAGCTGAGCTACATTCATCTCTGGAGAGAAATGCTTCTCCACTCTCACTGTGGCTTTTCCCAGAATTTTGGGAAGTTGAATCCCTTTGGCTGGGGACACAAATGTGGGGAATGTCCTGTGGGATTGTTCCCTTTGCTGTGACCCTGCAGCAGCACTGACAGCTCCGCGGGCTGTTTGTCTGCATCTGGGCTGCTGCTTGTGAAGCAGAAATGTGTTTTCAGTTGGATTGTTTTTGGCATATCGCTGTGTTAACCTCAGCAAGTCCAGCTCAACGCGTTTTCCTGCTCTTGAGGAGCCAAACCTGCCTTTCCACACGGAGCTCTGGCAATGAAGGGGTCAGGATTGCCTCAGGCCGCGCTTTTTAAGAGGTGAGTTAATCTCGAGACGTGAATTTCCTTTTAAAGCAGCGCCTCCAGGGACAGAGAGCCACCCTCACCCTTTCGTGGCCGCCTCACCCAGCTGTGGGTCAGAGAGTCGGGATTTGTGCCAGCAGCCGCCGCAGGCTCCGGCTCACGCTCCAGCCCGACGCTGCTCCAGATGTTTTCCCGGTTGCACACGTGGTGGGCACATGGCTGGCGCTTCCCGTGTGCTGCACCGCAGGTGTGTGACCCCAGGGGACACCTGAGCCGGGCTGGCAGCGCCGCCTCTCAAAGCCTGTCGAGTTTCTCTCGACTGACGGCACAGCTGGAGCGCTGCCCTTCAGCTGGGCTCTGTGTTTTGGGTGGTTTCGCCTCTGCAAGCCGAGCCGGGGGGCAGAACGCGGGGCAGAGCTCTGTCTGTACACACACAGTTGTGTCTGTGGAATGTTCAGGAATAACTTTCGGTTCACCAAGGGGGGGGTGTTTGAGCGGTGCTGCC
Organism: Alaudala cheleensis; assembly: GCA_013398995.1. Classification (NCBI taxonomy): domain Eukaryota; kingdom Metazoa; phylum Chordata; class Aves; order Passeriformes; family Alaudidae; genus Alaudala; species Alaudala cheleensis. The sequence goes on along the minus strand of VWYE01006614.1, from coordinate 170,136 downwards.
GCCAACATCTGCCCGGCACATCTGGCCCGACGCTGGCGCACGTGGGGTCCCCGCGCCAGACGCTCGCGCGCCGCCGCCGCCCAGATGTGCGCGCCAGCTGTGCGGGGAGGGGCGGGGACACCGCCGCGGCCACGCCCCCCTCCCCGCCGTCAATCATCGGCGGTCACCCAATGGTGGCCCGCGACACATCGAGGCCCGCGACCAATCAGGGCGTGGTTGTGATTTCCATGGCAGCCGCAGCCGCGCGGCTCAGGGGAGGCGGCGGCGGCGCGGCCGCTCCCGGTGCCGCTCCCGCTCCCGGTGCTGTTCCCGTTCCTGCTCCCGCTCCTCATCCCGCTCCCTGCCCACTGCGATGGTGCCCGAGCGGAGCCGNGGCAGCGCCGCCTCTCAAAGCCTGTCGAGTTTCTCTCGACTGACGGCACAGCTGGAGCGCTGCCCTTCAGCTGGGCTCTGTGTTTTGGGTGGTTTCGCCTCTGCAAGCCGAGCCGGGGGGCAGAACGCGGGGCAGAACCCGGGGCAGAGCTGTGTCTGTACACACACACTTGTGTCTGTGGAATGTTCAGGAAAAACTTTCGGTTCACCAAGGGGGGAGATGTGAGCGGTGCTGCCGCCAACATCTGCCCGGCACATCTGGCCCGACGCTGGCGCACGTGGGGTCCCCGCGCCAGACGCTCGCGCGCCGCCGCCGCCCAGATGTGCGCGCCAGCTGTGCGGGGAGGGGCGGGGACACCGCCGCGGCCACGCCCCCCCTCCCCAACGTCAATCATCGGCGGCCACCCAATGGTGGCCCGCGACACATCGAGGCCCGCGACCAATCAGGGCGTGGTTGTGATTTCCATGGCAGCCGCAGCCGCGCGGCTCAGGGGAGGCGGCGGCGGCGCGGCCGCTCCCGGTGNGCCGGGCCGGGCCGAGCCGGGCCGTGCCGCCGGGGATACGCGCAGAGCCGGGCAATGCTCCCCGCGGCCGAGCCCAGCCGGGTCAGTGCCAAAGTTTCCCCGCGGGCGGGCGAAGTCGCGGCGGCGGCTGCCGCCGGAGCTCCGGGAGCCTTTGTTGGGTGTCCGGGAGGGCCGGGAGTGGGGCAGGGGGACGCCGGGGATGCTGCTGGAGCGCTGGGTCGGTACCTGCGGACAGGTATGGAATGGCTGGGCTGGAGCCTGGCAATCATCTCCTTCCAGCTTCCCCAGACCAGCTTGTTCCAAGCCCCATCAGTTTTATAGTTTCGCAGTTTTGTAGTTTTATAGCAGGAGATTGAAGCTGTCGCTTCGCTGGGTTGGCTGCCGCGTTGCCGTTTGTTTTTGTGAATGTGCCGTGCAGATTTCTGTGCATCTGGATGTTTTTACTGCTGTGAAGGAGTTTGATTCTCTGCAGTACCTCGATGTATAACGGAGTGCTGAAATCCCTCTGAGGAGAAACGCACAGAGCTGGAGCTCATCTCCTCTCACTGTGACATTTTCCCTCTCTTTTTTCCCTTTTTTTCTTCTTTTATGCATAACTTTAGAGAGCTCGAAGCCTCCGTGTGTCGCCAGTAAAATTCCTTTTGTTGAATTGTTCTCCAGAAGGAATTGTAGAACTTAACAAATGCTGTTTGTTCTTGCATAACCAGGAGCATGTTGGTGACTCTTTTTTGGCCATTCTCTATGCAAATCCTGGTAATTTGCTGTATATATTATAGATGTAAAGTAGAGCAGAATGGATGAAGATATTTCCTTTCATTTGAAACACAACTTTTAAATCATGTCATTTTAAAAGTCATTTTAGAGACCTTAAATGTTGAAAAACTTAAAAGTGTTGAATTTTGAGTGCTTGGGTAACAAAATGGAAAGGCAGAAGCATAAGCATATCTTTTTTTTTTTTACTCTTTATAATGTGGTTGTATTAGAAATAATGAAAGCATTACACAGTTCTGTGTTGTATTCCCTGATATGGAAACTTCAGATTCTGTGCCAATGAAGGTTAATTTGATGTTTTAAATTTTTCAGGGCTTTAGATTTTTTTTAAAAAACAGCCCAAAAATGTAGAGTCAGGGAATGCAGATGTGTGACCAATATTTCTGTGGTTCCTGCAGTGTGAACTACAGGGGAGAGTTGTCCTTACATCTGCAGTCCCTGATTTTAATCTTGTCCAGCTTAGTTCTGTCACTCAGGGAGTTGGCTGCCTTTCATTCCTGATGTTTTCATGCCAGGTGATTTACTCCTTATTTATTTGTGGACTCCTTGTTGCTTTGTGGAGGTGAATAAAAATTACTCCTATTTTATCATCCTTTTAAAATTTTTACTCTAGTATTAATGGGAGGAGCAATCTGGGGCAAACAGCTGCAGGGTTTGAAGGCCATGAGGGCTTAAATAGCTCAAGATGGACTTGCAACTCAACACTTGGTGATTTTTATTTTTAGCTTTGAGTTTTTTGCTTGGGATTTGCTTCCTTGTGCAGATTCTGATGTGTCAATTGTGATAACAGATCCAGTTTTGGGGGAATCCAGGAGGTGATTGTGCAGGGGGTTACAAATGCTTCCTGAATATTCAAATTCAAATATCCTGCTCAGTGAGGCTGTGGGGTTTGGGTGGTTCTGGCAGTGGTGTGGGGATGTTTCAGGGCTCCCTGAAGGAAAACTTTTCTGGAATTCCTTCCTTCAACTTTTATTTAGGGCTGCTGAAAGAGCTCAGGATAGAAGTTCCTCTAAGAAATACCTCTTCACTTTCTGAATGTGTATTGTTTTGAGGGTGATTTCCCAGTATTTGCTGCCTTTCAAGTGTTTATTTTAAGAGAGAAAAAGTGAAGGGTGCAGGAAGAGGCAGGGAAGAAACTGATAGAGTTGACATTTCCTTTTTTAAGTCCTGACAGCATTTTCATTTCTCCTTCTCCAAGAGAGTGACAATGGATAACAGCACTGTGGGATATTTTTCTATTCAATTTAGCCACTGTAAAATGAATTTCCTTTGTAGTTTTTTGGGTGTAGCAGTCAGGCTGTGCATCAGAATCTTGTTTCTGCAGGGTGTATTTTGGACTCTGCTCCTTGGGAAGGGAGGGGGTGTTGTCATAGCCCCAGAGAATCAGGGGTGGAGAAGATCTCCTGAAGAGGAAAAGGAATTACAGGAACCTGGTAGGAAGACATGAGGGAAAGGAACTTCCAGTGGTATGAATTCTTCCCCTGCTTCTTCTTGCTCCTACTTTTTGGCACAAAAACGTCCTTTTTTTGGCTTTTTGTTTTGAGGATGCCTGTGGAGCCTCATGCCCTGCTGACACAGAGCTGAGTGTGACCTTTCCTCCCAGCAAAGTTCTCCAGAAGAGCTCAGCTCAAACTCTGGCCTTTTACATTTTTCAGAGCTTTACATTTAAACCAGCCCATCAGAAAAGCCTAAATTCGAGGGAATGCAAATGTATGAAAACATTTCTGTGGTTCCTGCAGTGGGAACTGTCAGGGGAAATTGTTCACTGCACTTGGAACAAATCAGGAACAAAGCAAATCTCATCAAATCCAAGCTCTGCTCTTCCTAGAGGGAGATCTGGTGGCAGAATCTGAGCCAGGAGTTCAGGCTGTGGAAGCAGAGGACAAGGTAACCACTGCAAAATGCTTTGCATGTATTTGGGGTTGTGTTTTATTTTGGGATGGATGATGCCACTGTCACTGCCCTCTCAATTTAGCCCTGGAGCTGCTCCCTCTCCAGCCTCCAGAGAGGATTCCCTGTTACTGCCTGGGAATGGAGCATCTTTAACTCCTCTGTTTGAAACACCAACAGCCCCCAAACTGTTCTAGTATGAAATACAAATGCATGACTTGCCTCTTGACTGAGCTAAAAATTTTCAGCATTTTTTGGATGAACTTGAGGGAAAAGGCCTTGACCTGCAGGGTGGAAGGGGAGGGCAGGGGGATGAAGTGAGAGCAGAAGGGAACAAAGCAGTGCAGTCAGATTTGCTGTGCTAACATCAGCTGGGGCTGACTCACAGGCCTGACTTTTCTGGGCAGAAAATCCACTTACACACAATTCTGCTTGGCTGCACTGTCTTGTGATGAAACTTGTAGATCCTAATTTTTTTTTTTTTTTGAGTACCACATAAATTTTTCTGGGAATTCTTTTTATCCTGGCATTTGAAACTTGCTGCCAAAGGCCTCTCTACCATTGTAGTCTTCTACAACTTGCTCAGCTCGTGTTTTGTGTTTGTTTGGGTGATTGTGGGGTTTGTTTGGGGGTATTTTGAATAAAAGCTGCCTGTGCTTGGAAGGGGAGTGGCACTTTGCTCTTGTCAGGTTCGAAACCCCTCAGCGTTTCAAAGCTCAGCTTAAACACTGCCCAGGGCTTGCTGATTGCCCTGCTGTGATTTGGAAACGCTGTCAATTTAATTGCTGCTAACAGCAGAGCAATATTAACTTTTATAATCCTCCAGGCTGACAGATGTGCTCCAGAGCACTTACTCATGGGGAGGAGGGGAAGGTGGGGTTTGTTTGCACAAGGGCAGCAACTTCCATATGTCATCCTCATCCCAAAGAGCTTTCCTTGGAACTGCTGGCACAGGAGGGAGTTTGCTGGCTTGGAGAATAAATTGATTTAGTGAGGAGCTGTTTGTGACTGCTCCTCTCTGCCTTTCCTGTCTTTATGGCAGTGCATATTCCAGATAGTTCTTCCAGGTAAAAAACCAGCACAGAACGTTGTAGGACAGTTAAATCCTGATCCTTTATGGTCTTGCAGCCTTTGGCAACTTTGAACTTCCCAAAACTGCATCAACTGGAAGTGTTTTTGGTGAGTGATGTGGGGTTGTTGTCACATGGGTGGGATTTTGGTGGTGGAGGTGAGTCAATACTCACAGAAATTTAGGAAACCTCCTCACAGTCTGCAGCATTAATTGGAATTCCCAGCTGGAATTGTGCCCAGAGGGAGTCATCACTTGCTTTACCCAACCTGAATTAAAGATTTCAGCCTTCAATCACCAGCTTTCCTCCAAGCCTCAGAGTTTTTCAGCTTTGTTGTTAAAGCTGAGTTTATTTTATTTTGCTTGAAGTGATTTTCTAATATAAATCTTGAATTTGCTCTTGCTGTGCTTTTCTCCAGTGATCACCTACCTGACTTTTGCATTGGGGAATGCTGGTGTATCTTCAAGGAGTAGGTTTGAGCTTGGAAGATGAATGTTTTTGTGGAGGATTTTGTTTTTTGCTTCCTGAGGAAATGAGTTTTGTGGAATTTACTCAGACTGAGTAATGGTAGGGATTGGAGGAAGTGTCAATATTTGTAGGGCTTGTGTGCTCTGTGCTGAAATGCTGTTTCACTTGTGTTAACTCTTCTCTCCAGTGGCTACTGTACCTAAAGAATTTTAAAATATTCTGTATTATTTGTTAATTTTAAGCAGAACAATTTCCCCTTCCTTAATTTCAAGTTAGGTCTGCATGCTGAATCTTTCAGAAGAGAAAATTTGACTTTTGGTGCTATAGAAATATGAACTGCATTATTTATTTTCTTTTTGAGCAATGTTCAGATGACCTGCACTTAAATTTCTGGGAATTTGAGTGTTTTTTTAATAAATGTTCAGATATTTAAGGTCCAGTTAAAGCAAGGAGAGGGATGTGAGCAGAATCAAACCTGTCACAGAGGATGAATTGTTCCTGTGAGTGGTGTTCTGGCCAGAGAGTGTTGGCCACTTCACAGGAAAAGAAGGGAATTAATCTTTGAGTTCTATTTAATTTTGGTAACAGAGACTAAAAGCTGAACTTTGAGTGGAGTATTGTGACAGCTGCTGATTGGAATAAGCTTTGTTAATGAGAAGGGCAAAACCTTCTCTTGGCTGCCCTGCCAGGGGAAAACACTGCAGTGACAGCTTCCTGCAGGAGGAATTCCCTCCTTTCCCCATTCCTGAGTGGGAATTCTGTGCTCTGCCTGCACATCCCCATAAAACAGAGAGAGCCTCGCTCAAATCAGCCATTCCTGAGTCAACAGCTGGATTTTAGGAGGGCAAGTTGAAGTGGGTAATGCTTTGGGAGCAGGCAGAAGGCTCTCCTGCACTCAGGGATGTGTCCTGCAGTGCTGACAGGGATGGAAAAGCCTGGAGGAAGCCAATCATTTCCAGTGTTGGCAGTACCTCCGTGCTTGGAGCTCCTCCCAATTAAAAGCATCTGTGATTCTGAGTGCTGAGTGAACTATTTCAGCCCTCAGCAGCCAGCTCCTCCCTAAAAATTCCAGCAGAGTCCTAATTTCATTGGAATTTTGGGAAGAGGAGTCAGTTTTGGGAAGAGGAGTTAACTTTCAGCCCACCTGATGTGAAAACCCAAAGCAGAACACAGGTAAATGATTGTTAAATGATCCACATTAACTGTTAGAAATGGGAAAAATAAAGATACAGGTGGAGTCATCCAGCAGCAGAATCAAGATTTATCTAAGTTAGTGCTTGATAGAATCCTGTGATATTCACTATAAAACATGGTATGTTCTGAGTCCTGCTTGGAAATGGAATTCAGCAGACAGATAGAAAATAGTTTCAAAATCTAAAGGTTTTGTTCAGACTCTTATGCATGACTAGAAATCATCTAAATTTTTTTTCCTTCTCATCTGTAGAAATGAAAATTACTTTTGAATAATGCAATTTCATGAAGCTGAACTGCAAAATAAATAATCACAGAATGTCCAGGCTGGAAGAGACCTTCGAGATCATGGAGTCNGAAAATTACTTTTGAATAATACAATTTGATGAAGCTGAACTGAAAAAGAAATAATCACAGAATGTCCAGGTTGGAAGAGACCTTCGAAATCATGGAGTCCAACCCCTGTACCAACACCTTAACTAGACCATGGCACCCAGTGCCACGTCCAGGCTTTTTTAAACACATCCAGGGGTGGTGACTCCAGCACCTCCCTGGGCACTCCAGTGTGACCCTCATTCTTCTGAGCCTTCTGATGTTTTCATTTCTGTAGTGGAATTTCTCACAGAGTTTCATGTAACAATGAATGTTGTGGTCACTGTCTGTGTTGTTTTGCATTCCTTCTCATGGGAGGAGAACGCTTGATGGACTGTTGGTTTGACCAGTGTGATTGGAGAGGTGGAAACTCCATCCTGCAATCACTGGCTGTGGTTAAGATTCTGTGTATATTGAGTTAAAAAAAATGAAACTCTCCCCTTTTCTGCTTTGCAAAATCTCAGTGTGTCATGTCCTTTTCATGTACTAGTGCAACATTCCAGCACTTTATCACTCCTTCCATGAAAAACTTGTCCCTAACATCCAACCTAATCAATAATAATGAGGAACCTTGTTTTTATTTGGGGTATTTTGGCATTTCATCTCTTAAAAAAGTAATTTGTGTTGATGTCTTATAAAACATTTTTAATTTTTTTTTTTTCTCCGCTTGCCAGACCCTAATTTATTTGGGATTGGGATTCCCATGGCCCGTGCACTAGAGGCCAGTCTGCAGTAGCAGGTGTCTGTGTGCTGCCCAAGATGCTGGGGAAGCTGAAGCAGAACGTGCTGCTGGCGTGCCTGGTGCTCAGCTCCGTGACCGTCTTCTACCTGGGCCAGCACGCCATGGAGTGCCACCACCGCATGGAGCAGCGAGGGGACGGCGCCAGGGCCACCACGCCGGGCACGGCCACCAACAGATCGGCTCCCTACAGCAAGGACATGCCGCTGATCTTCATCGGGGGCGTGCCCCGCAGCGGCACCACGCTGATGCGGGCCATGCTGGACGCGCACCCCGAGGTGCGCTGCGGGGAGGAGACCCGCGTCATCCCCCGCATCCTGGCCGTCAAACAGATGTGGGCCCGCTCCAGCAAGGAGAAAATCCGCCTGGACGAGGCCGGAGTCACGGACGAGGTGCTGGATTCGGCCATGCAGGCGTTTTTGTTGGAGATCATCGTCAAGCACGGCGAGCCCGCCCCCTACTTGTGCAACAAGGATCCTTTCGCTTTGAAATCCTTGACTTACCTGGCCAGGATATTCCCCAACGCCAAATTCCTGCTGATGGTGCGGGACGGCCGCGCCTCCGTGCACTCCATGATCTCCAGGAAAGTCACCATAGCTGGCTTTGACCTGAACAGCTACAGGGACTGCCTGACCAAGTGGAACAGGGCCATCGAGACCATGTACAACCAGTGCATGGAGGTGGGCTTCCAGAGGTGCATGCTGGTGCACTACGAGCAGCTGGTGCTGCACCCCGAGAGGTGGATGAGGACTCTGCTCAAGTTCCTGCACATCCCCTGGAACCAGGCAGTGCTGCACCACGAGGAGATGATTGGCAAAGCAGGAGGGGTTTCTCTTTCCAAGTGAGTATGAGCCTTCAGCCTTGTGCTGTTCTAAAAGAGTGCATTTTGGAGAGAAAAATCACACCTTGGGTTTGGTTTCTCTCTTGGGCAGCTGATTTAGGATGCATCTTGAAAAGAAGTCATTGCTAATTAACAGTTTGCTAGCTTAGATTGGTTATGTGAAACTTTTATTAGTCAAGGCTAACTTGAACTTGAATATCTGATATCAGTTTTATATCAGCTTTGCTTTCCTCTGTGCCCCAAAACAAACCTGAGATGTAACAAACTTTTAATGGTCAAAGCCAACTTGAGTTTGAATATCTGCTGTCAGTTTTATATCAGCTTTGCTTTCCTCTGTGCCCCAAAACAAACCTGAGATGTAACAAACTTTTAATGGTCAAAGTTAACTTGAATTTGAATATCTGATATCAGTTTTATATCAGCTTTGCTTTCCTCTGTGCCCCAAAATAAACCTGAGCTGTAACAAATTTTTAATGGTCAAGGCTAACTTGAATTTGAGTATCTGAGATCAGCTTTGCTTCTCCCTTTGCCCCAAAATAAACCTGAGCTGTAACAAACCTTTAATGGCCAAGACTAACTTGAATTTGAGTATCTGATATAAACTTTGTTTTTCTCTGTGCCCCAAAACAAGCCTGAGCTGTAACAAACTTCTAATGGTCAAAGCCAGCTTGAATTTGAATATCTTCTGTCAGTTTTATATCAGCTTTGCTTTCCTCTTTGCCCCAAAATAAACCTGGGCTGTTTTATCTGGACTGGTGCTCCCCATCCCAGCCAGATCAGCCATTTGGTTTCAGCAGCACTGACAATGTTGTTGTCAGTGCAAGAATGGCCTTAGAGCTGAGTGTGCCAAGAACAGCCTCTTCCAGGAAACTGGAGAAACTGCTCCAAGAGAATAGAAAGCACAGTTGGCAGCTTTTCTGCTGGCATGTGCTCCCAAAAGGACAAGCATTTTGATGAAAATTAACCTTGTTGTAAGCAAATCTTTCACTGTTCTGTTGGGCCATCTGTGCACCTGATTCAGCTGCTTTCAGGATCCAAAAGTCAGCTCTGCTTAGGAAAACTGGATGGGTGTTGTTCACAGGAAATCTGATTTATTCTCTGGTTAAACTACTCTGGTTTCTTTGCCACTGTTCACAGCTCAACTACTGAAATACAGAAGCTGTTTTATCTTTACACTGAGAGAAAAATGACAATTTTTGACACTCCTCCTTAAATCCACCAGATTAATGTTTAAAATACTGAATAAGAAACCCCATTCCAGCAGCAGGGCCTGCCCAGTTAAATTACTCAGCTCCTGGATTTGGAATATTCAGCACTGGCCAAGTGCTCCTGAGTGAGAGGCACCTTGCACAGACTGTTACAGAGTCATTCTCTTCATTTCAACTCCAGTTTTGAGGAATAAAAATGGAGAGATTTCCTTTATTTCATGCCTGTGGATTTTCTAATATATTGTAAAGGCCTTTGATTTAAATATAAAATGATTATCAGGGATTACAAAGAGAACTTAAACCTCAGGTAACAATTAGATATTTGCACAGTGGAGGTTTCACATCACCATTCCCACTGCAGGAACAGCCTCCACTCTGTTCCCAGGGTTATCAGGGAGGGATCTGCTCCTTTTTTTGGCAGTGTTGTTTGAGAGTGTGATTGAAAATGTGGCAGTGTTACCCTGAGCAGGGCTCTGATGCCTCCCTGGAAGCTGATCCACATGGGAACTTCTCCCTCATTCCTGGGGTTTGCTGCTGTTTCAGCAGCACCTGAGTGGGGAGAACTCATTTTTACTGACATAAATGGGTGGAAGCCAAGCTTTAAGTGTCTTGTAAAAAATAACTGTGTAGAATCCCATTTCTAGGAAAATGTTGGTGCCTTACAGCTTCCAGATTTGTGTTTTTAAAAATTAATATACCTTTGTAGTGTAAATCTCAATAACCTTACTGGATTCTTACTAATATTTCTTACTAAATCTGGTGGGATGGGATGTGAAGAGTTGAGAATACTTGTTCCTAAAAATTAAGAAAATGGATTGTTCAAAGTCAAATGTGGCCTTGTGTTTATTTTTTTTTTTAGTAAAACCTTCACATTTAAGACAAAGAGTGTGGACATGTTCCTGTGGCCCTCAATTCATTGGTGCCAGAGCTCTTTATGCTTCCATTATCTCTCAGGAGATGATCTGGGGAAGCAATTTCTGATTTCAGGAGGCTCTGGCAGTGGTGGAAAAAGGCTGAGAAATGGGTTTTGTGTCTGTGTTTTATCTAATCCAATACCCCTGCAGTGGCTGGTGACATTTGGTTTCCAGTGGCAGGATCTGATCATGGTTTCAGTGACTCAGGCTTTCAAGGGCTGCAGAAAACCCAGTGAATATCCAAACTTTACTGCCTGTGTTGTGTGTTTATGGGATTCCAGCTGAAACTGTGCAGGGGGAGCTGGAGATTTCCCACTTTGATGCTGGGTTTGGCATTCCCAGCTGTGATATTGTGTAAAAACTTCTGGGAACAAGCAGAGCCCCCTGCTTTAATCATGTTTCCCTCACCTGAAAGACCTCCAGATTCTGCAGACAGGCTCAGCACCCACTTCACATTCCTGCTGCTGCCTCAGGTGCAGCCTGAGATGCCTGGAGGTGTTTAAATTGTTGGAGGTATTTTTTGAAAAAAAAATCTGACAAGTTTTTTGTCATCTTGAGATATTTAAAAACATTTGGAGAAAGAGGTCCCAGTGTCACTAAAAGATCTTTATACCAATGCTAATAAATGTTTAGAATTTATTTCTCACTCTTTATTTTGGTTTTTTTTTTTTTTCCAGGAGCACTGCAAGGGCTGTAGGGATGTGCAGGATTTGTGGGAGTGGGAATTTGGTGTGGTTTGAAGTCCCTGCCAACGTGGCTGTTGAAGAAATGCATTATGGACTAACCAGGATTGTTAATTGAGCTCTGGCATTTGCCTAAGTGAAAGCAGCTGTGCTGACCACTGATGGAAAGAAATGTCAACCCCTCCAGAGCAATTTTTATTAGGTTTATTATGGAAATAGCTGTCCAGGCAGAATTACTTCAGAATTTGCTATATTTAGTGCCTGGCTCTCCTTTGATTGTGGTGCAGATGCAGAATTATTTGGGGTTAGTGCTGTGTGCTGCCAGCTGCTCCCAGAGCTGCAACTCTTCCCAGAGCTGCAAGCACTGCCATGGAATCCATTTCCCCAAGAATTGGTGTTTCCTTGTTTTTCTGTTTGGATTTTTACATTTTTCTTTTCCTCCTGCCCCCCAGTCTGTCTTCCCTCACACTCCTCATAAGTTCTTTATCTGAGGAATCTTTCCCATAAATTGTTTGGTTTTCCTTCCCACACATTGTTTTATTTCCTTCCCACCTTCAGAGAAGGATTTGATCAGCCCAAATGTGAAGCAGGGGATTTTTTATCAGTGCTTGGGAGCAGCTAAATGCAGTCCCTGCTCTCAATCACCAGGAAATGTTTCATGCTGAGGGCCTTGGCAGCAAAAAATAAAATGACAGAGGGACAAAACACAGGATGAAGAATCCATATGTGACAGGTTTAAGCTCAGATTGATCTAGAACATCATTTTTGGGGGGTTAGATCAATTTGAGCCTAAATTTGTCACATACCAAGCTCTCAGCCAGGCTCAGTACCTGCTTCTCCCAGTACCAGCCTGGTTTTCAATGCCCAAATCAATTTGCAGTTTTGGTGCAGAGGTTTTAGGCTTACTTGGCTCTGTCTGAGGACCATAAATCTCACTTTTTTCCCAAACACTTTGTGATAATTTTATCCTGAGTGTCCCAATCCACCTCTGGGCTCCTGTTCTGGTGCTTTTGGCCTTTCTCTTGCTGCTTTGAACTTCTGAATCTCAATTTGTGGCAGCTCTTTTCTTGCTAATTTAATGTGCAGTCAGATGCTCATCTCCTAACTAGATCACAAAAAAACAGTGCCTAAACTTCATTTTCCATCCAAACTTGTGAGCTCAATCCAACAACCCTCAGAAGGCTGAAATTTATTCACAACTCCCTGGGCCCAAAATCTGAGGCCCTGCCTTTGCTTTCAGTCTCTGCTAATGGTTGAAGGGGATAAAGCTGGAAATTCTGGGGTTGTTCCAGAGGTTTTTCTGTTTGTCAGATCCTTTTCAGCCTCCATACAACACCAATCTGAAGGCCCTGCTTGCCAGGACAGTTTCTTTATGGCCATTTCCCTGTCTGGTTTGTTCTTTGTTGATTGTATTTCAATTATTTCACCTTCCTGACTTTGCAGCATTGAATGATTTCCTTCCTCTGGCCTGGGAGGGTTTGAGCTCTGATGAGGAGTAAAAAGGTGAACTCTGGTGACTGCTGTGTGCTCAGCATCAGGTGTGAGATAGACAGAAATATTCCTTTTTTATATCTAACAATGCCTAAACTCTTTCTGAGGTCAGGAGAAAAAAGTTTTAAATTATTTAGAGTAAAAACTCAGGTAGTTTTCAGTTACTCAGCCTGAGTTCTGTTCCAGAAATAAGCACAGTGTAAAGTTGTGTGTCTCACAATCACAAAGACAGAACAAAACAGTGCCAGATTTCTTACCTGGTAAAAAAAAAACACAACAAAAGTAGAACAAAAATGAAAATTACATTGGGACTGTTGCTTAAATGAACAAGAAATCAGTGATTTTCTAGATATGACACTGATTGTGCACTTGCTTTTAAGATCTGTGTAAAGAGCCAAACAATCAAAGGAATGGTTATGAAAAATATTTATGGAAAGTAGTTTGTAGCTTTCTGTCATCTCAGGTTTCTGTTACTAAACAAGTTTAAAAAAAAAGATGAACCACAGAATGGTTGTGAGAAGAAATAACACATGGATTGGAATTTAGACTGCAACTTTTAATACAATTAAACATCAAATATGGGAATGTGCCAGTGGGAAAACACATTTATATGTAGGTGTGGGTTTACTTTTCACTGAACAGCTCTTGGGCTTTCTCTGCTGCTTTTATGGAATACAGAAGTTGTTCCAGCACAGTGTGAGAGCCTAAAGCAGGCAGCATCTGCAAATATTGTACAAAATATTCTCATTAAAGCTTCCCATCAGCTCTGTAGAAAACAGGAAATTTTGAGAGGGAGAGGAGAAGAATGGGAGAAAAAAATCCCAAACAAAACAAGCTAAAGGTCTTAATAATATTGGAGGATATNTCCCAAACAAAACAAGCTAAAGGTATTGTTATTAATGCTATTGAAGAATAAATGAAGGTCTTAATAATATTGAATATATGAAGAGGGAAAGAAGAAGAATGGGAGGAAAAAAACCCCAATAAAACAAGCTAAAGGTCTTAATGCTATTGAAGAAGAATTGGAGGTTTTTATAATATTGAAGAATATATGAAGAGAGCAAGAAGAAAAATGGGAGAAAAACATCCCCAAGCAAAACAAGGTCTTAATGCTGTTGATGAATAATTGGTTGGAATGGAAAATATAAATGCTTTTGCTCTCTTTCAGGGTTGAAAGATCCACTGACCAGGTGATCAAGCCAGTGAATGTGGAAGCCCTGTCCAAGTGGGTTGGGAAGATCCCAGCTGATGTCCTGCAGGACATGCCAGTGATTGCCCCCATGCTGGCCAAGCTGGGCTATGACCCCTATGCCAACCCCCCCAATTATGGGAAGCCAGACCAGAAAGTGGTGGAGAACACCAGGAGGGTAAGGCTTTGTGTGTTCAGGGTACTCCCTGCAGGGATGTGGGCTCCAGAGCAGGAGCCTTGGGCTTGCTCTGGGGGTTTCAGGCTGGTTCTGGTACTTTTTGCTACTTTTCACTGTGTTTTATTTGGGGCAAAATGAAGGAAATCTTTGGGGCTGTGCTCTTTGGTGTGTGGGGCTTGAGAGCTGCCCACAAAGCTGGGAACTGGTTAATAGTGAGAAAAGCTTTCTTGTCTGGATTTTAAACTTGATGGATGAGCTCAGCCTTTTACATGTGAGGGTTGGCAGCAGCTCTGTCACAAAATGCCACCCCAAATACTTGGGTAGGGTTTGAAAAATGACCCATAGAAAACAGCCCACAATGATCAAAATGTCTGATTTTCCAATTCTTTGTAGAACAACCCAAAGCTGGAGAAAGGTCTGGTGCTGATTAACCTAAACTTAAGGATTTGAGTCTGAATTTAATGTTGTTGCAATTTGAGTAGTTGGGCTGTTTATCCCTGGGGGTATCCCTTGAAAAAACTCATTACCATTGTTGGAAATGGAATTAATAACTCTGCTTCTGTTCTTTTGGGCATGTATAGTTTATTAAAAGAAGGTGACTGCTGCAGCAGAGTAATCAGGGGAAAAAATTGAATTAAGCAATTTAAAAGGACTGTGTTCCACCAGCCTTCTGATCTTGAAAAAATTGTTTGGAATACTGATGGGAAAGATAGGAATGAAAAAGGAAATTGGGGTTTGTGAAGTCTGTAAACACTTTTGCAGTATTTCTTTTTAGAAAAAAATATCATTAATCACTAATCAGTGTATTAAAGTCTGGCAGGTTGATTATTTTAATTCACAGCTGATGGCTCAGCATGGAAAAAGCAACCCACCCTTTCTGGTTACAATTTATAAGTTCCCTGTTTTAAAAGGCTCACAAGCAAATGAACTTTTCTGCACTCAGTTAAAATAAATGTTCAGCACTAGAAATTGCAAAATGTTTGTATTGGTTGTGTCTGACTGATAAAATTGACACAAGTTTTTACAGCCTGCTGACCTTTCTGTGTGGGGCAAACTCAGCCAAGCTGTAAAAATGGTCTGGATTTCTGTCTCTCCTTGAAATGGATTTGATTTCAAAGTACAAGAGAGGAATTCAGGCAATAAACAAAGCCAGGAGCATCCTTCTAAAGAAATGAGAACCTCATTTCAAAGGCTGACTGAGGCTTTCTCCAAGTTTGCTTTGAAGGATAATTTGTTTGTTTACTGATGCTCAGAGCAGCTGCTATAAACTGAAGCTGATCTAAATATTGCAGACATATGGAACACTCATTAATATTTTGGCTGCTATTTTAATTGAATAGCTTTACTTACAGCCCAAGACAGCATTTGAATGTTGTAGTACCCAGTTTGTATTTGTCTGGTCCCTTGTTCTTTGTCAAAACTCCATTTGCATGTGTGGTTTGTACAGATAAAATGAGGGAGTTCTGAATGAATGCTAAAAACAGGAGAGTTTAAGATGGTTCATCTTCAAAACTTAGAATATTTCTTGAAAAACAGACCAACATAAAGATTTCAGAGTGTTTCAGGCTCTGGTGTGTGAGTTTGGCCCATCAGGGACAGCTCTTGTGGGGTTTCCTTTCTCCTCCAGGAACCTCTAATTTATTCCTTGCTGCTGCAGCCTGGAGAAAAAAGCATTGATTGAAATGGATAAAATAAATAAATCTGGGGTTTTCCAGCCTTTTGGAGCTGGCACTTGGCAAGTTGAGTGTGTTCCTGTGTACTCTGAGCTGGTGTAAATCACTGTAACACTACTTTTGCTTGCTTTTAATTTCTTCACCTGGGATGGCCTTTCCCAGAGTTTTGTACTGGATATCTGGAATATGGGAAGAAAATCTTTCCAGAATTGCTTTTCAGTGCATAGTGAGAATATCTGGATCTTGTTTGTAGCCATTTATTGGCTCATTCTGTGTTTGGAAGCAGCTCTCTTATATTTATATTTGTATTTGTGGTCTCCAAGACTTTCAAGTGAACACAGAACTTGAATTGTCTTCATTGAAAACAGATCAAGTTTAGACTTCTAAAGCTGAGCAAGGATCTGTCCCTTCTTGGAGAAGAGCACAAATTGCATTTAGTAGTGGAAATAATGCACAGCAGTTTAAAGCTGCTGCTCTTAACCATGAAAGTGAGAACCAGCAGTGTGAAAATTCCTAAAACAGGGGCTGGTACTGGAGAAAAATGGAAAGAAATGGCTGGGGTGGTGCAAAATACTGGTTTTCCTAAGCTTTCTGAACACTCAGGTACTGTTCTTTATTCCTCTTCTCTCCTTTTGTGTCCCCTGCTGGTGACTTCCATAGGTACAGCTTCCATAGCTTGGGTTTTTTATTCAGTCTGGACACAAAATGATGATTTTCTGCAGCCAAAGGACAGAAATGCTCTCTCCTTGTAGATAATGCAAGGGAAGCAATGCTCTCTGCTGAATTTGGATTTGTCACTCTGCTGTTATCTGTGTAGGACACCAAAATGCTGAGCTTTGCTTTCTGTGCTCCTGCAGCACAAAAACAGCAAGAAACAACCTGGGTTTGTACTTTGACACCTCAGCTTGTGTTTGAGGAATTAGCAGAGCATGAAGGGAACTCCATCTCTTGTTGTGTTGCTCTCTGTGCTGTGTTAGGAAACAAAAATCTCTGACAGCATCTGCACTGGGTGAGCCTTGAGTTGAACAGATTTTTCTGATGTTTGCACTCCCAAAGCCATTAACTTTTTCTCTGCTTTCTGTTAAGCCTGACAATATCTTCTCTGACAGTTTCTCTTGTCTCACTTAAGGAATGCAGAGCAGGGAGAGCAAGGCCTGGCCAGGCTTGTGCTGTTCAGATCTCTGCATGTGACCTCTCCAAGGAGGGAATTTTGACCTCACTGAATGTGTTGTGGTTTTCTTGTAATTCTGTTGTTGATCTGGTCATTTATCACTGCAAGGGTTCCTTCCTTATAGATACATAATTACTTGTTGTTCCCCCCTAGAGCTTTAACAAATCCTACATCCTGAGCAGAAAGGGAATCAACATCCTGAAGTCAATGAAGTTTTGATCTGCAAATTATGCAGAAAATGCAAATAATGAAGCTGTGTGTGAGCCTGTAGCCCAGGCTGTGTGGGGTGAAATACAAAAGTGCTCCACTCCTCATTAGAGCAGTGTGTGATGTGTCCTTCTCAGTGCTGTGAGATGGTGTAAAAGTGAATTGCAGCTGGAGAGGAGAGGGAGCAGCTCCCAGCTGCAGAGCTCTGCCTGCTGCCCAGGAGAAGCTGCACTGTGGTGTTTTGGTTGGCACAGTGCTTTCCTCTCCATCTGTCATGAATTACATCAGATTTGCTTTGGCACGTCCTTCCCACTCAGTAAATGTGTGTGCTTGGAATACACACTCAGGAAGTTCTTTTAACTTCTTCATGGAGCTGTGCTCCCTGTCCTGCAGAGGTGGGAGTTACAGGATCCCAGAGAAAGAGCTGTGGTTTTCACCAGCACTGTTCAAACCCTGAGCTGTTCTCCAGCTCTGCTTCCTGTTCAGCTGATGGCAACATCTAGAGATAAAACCAGACTTGACTCACTCCAGTCTCATTGTTTAAATTGTGAGGAACCATCTCCTGTTCAGGGTTAAAGCAGGATTTCGGGAGTTTGTCTTTGGGATTTTAAGTGGGATTTTACCTTTATCTCTGATAAAGTTAAAAAGTGTGTTTATCCTAAGGGATGAGGATAACCCTGCTGTCAGAGGTGGATTTATACAATTAGCTGAGTTTAAATACAGTGTTTTACCAAAATCTGAGCAGATCTATCCACAGCAAAGAAAGATCATTTAAAAGACAAAACCAAGCACTGTGGAAGAGTAAAAGAATGTTCCTTAAACCATAAAAACTTGATGAAAGTGATGCTGATAGTGTTCTCCTTTAGTATTAACACAGTGTAACTGAACAGCTCAAAGGTCTGGAGAACCTGGCCCAGCTGCTCAGGGCTCTGCATCTCCATACTCTCTGATTAACCTGATCATGAAGGCATTTGGCTTTGTGGGTGTTTCCTCTGACATTTAAAACAGAAATTTGGTGATTATTCCATCTTTCCTTCGACCACAGCAGCACAGACTTTGTCAGTGTCCTCTAAATTTGTTTAATATTCCCTTTAGTGGGTGTTTCTTCCAACATGTGGATTCCCACCTGTATAGCTTCTCTCCAGAGGTGCTGAAATCTCATTTTTATAATTGAAACAAAACCCCAAACCCTTTAACTCTGCATAAATCTGATGAATAATGCACAAAGAGAGTGATTACCAACCAATACTGTGCTTACAGGCTGCCTTTTGGCAGAGCTTGCTGGGCCTGTGGAAGATCCTGCTCTGTGCTGTCCCTCCTGGGTAAACATTTACATCTCTCATGGCCCTTCCTTGGCAGCACCAGCAGAGCTGGAGGATTGTGTAAACCTTTAAAGCTCAGGAAAATCTCAAAGATGAGGGCACCTCCATGTGCTGTGGAGTGGTTTTAGAAAGGCTTTGCCAGTGTTCTTTATTTAATTCTTTTTTTTCTTTTACAATTAAACATCTACAGCCTTATACTCTGCAGTTGGATGTTTTAAAGTTTACCAAGCCCAAGCACATTTGGTTGCAGGGTGACTTTTATACAAAAAAAAACCCCATTATTTTTAAATACTGGAACTGACCAAATATAATGGGACTCTCTCCAAAGCAGACAGGAAAGTGGGTGAAAGGAAATGCTTTAATCTCCTACAAAGAAAGAATTATAGGTTACACTTGTGTTCTGAAGTTCTCCCTGTGTGTTTCAAGGGGTTTTCTCAGGCAACTGGATGTGAAACTTGTTTTCTGATCTCTTTTTGAGAATTACATCCATTCAGTTTGCCTATAAGAATGTGTTTTGGCTTTTTAATAGAACAGCTTGAGTACTGCCAACTCTGAACCAGCAAACTGCCACAGGCCTCAGATCCCCCTCTTCTGGAATTCCTTTTGGACTTGCAAAATAATTCCCTTAGAAATTAGAAACACCATTTCTTCTCAATTTTACTGAATTCTTGCTTAGCCTGGAAATAATTCCAATGTCCTGCTCCTGTCTCTCTAATGCCACTGTGAGTGATGTGTTCTACACTTACAAATTGCTCAGAGAAGAATTTGGAATCCAAAGCCTCTTTAATTTCTTTGGCTGCAGATGGAGTCATTGTTTTTAGAATTTCTGGATTGCTGTTGATCCCTGGGTTTTGATTCAAAAGGGACCATTTATGTTTTTGGAACTACTTTAAACCAGTTTTTATGCAGTCTCCTCTTGACAAAACCAGCCCTTAGGTAATGTCAGTTCTGAACCAAAACTTGTGTGTTAAACCTCAGCTTGGCCTTGCCACTGCTTAGATTTGCCTTGATAAATTGTGCAGTGTGAATGCTGCTATTTCCATGTGAATTGAATATGAAATACCCTCAAAACATTTGATTTCCAGTGATATTATTCTTAATATTGCTGATCTTGGCTGTCTGCTGTTAGATGTTCATTAGGGGCAAATGCTGTTCCTGCAAAGGTGAAGTTTTTAGAGCAGACACAAACCTAGATGTGTAATATAAAAATCACACTGAGTCATGATGTCAGGAGGAGGATTCTGGAGGGACAGCTTGGATTTGGTCCTTCTGGTTCTGAAGCAGTCACAAAGTTCTGTCACCATCAGGAGTAATTGTTTTTCAGGATTCCCAGAAAAGGTGAAGGCTCCTGTCTGTTCCTCCCAACATCAGCACCACCTAAAATCCTGTTTATTCTTGTGACCCTTGCTGAGGTTATTCTGTAACATTTTGCTGTGACAGTATTGGTTTGGAACTTCCATTCCAGGACACAGCCTGCATTTGAATGCTTTGGATAAAAGCAGAAAATGAGAAATCCTCTGCTTGATTTATAAATATTTACAGTGGAGCAAGGCTCCAATAGCCACACACTGAACTTCTGCCCAGGGTGATTTTCCTTAATGTTCCCATGGGAATGGCCCTGGCTGAATGCAGAAAGGAGCTGTTCCTGTTTTATCTAAACCATGGAATATCAGAGTGCCACAGTGTGTGTGTGCAGTGAATTGTGCTCTCAGTGGAGCCTGATCCTGCTTTGGATCCCAGGGCTGGATTGGGGTGAGAATCTAATCCCAGGGCTGCATTGGGATGAGAATTCAATCCCAAATCCATCCTGTGAGTCTCAGAAAACTCAGAGCTGACTCAGCTGCAGTCCCAGGCCACTGCAGAATATTGACAAGCTGGGCATGACTTTGTGTTCTGCCATCTGCACACAGGAGAACAGAGAAAATTGTCAGAAACATCCCCAAAGGCTTCCTTTGACACAAACCAGGGAGTGCAGCTCAGAGCAAGGCTTTGGGGCAGCCCCATTTCCAGTGCATGGCTTTAGGGAATGTTCCTGAGTAGGTTTGGGGTATGGATGGCTTTAGGGAATTTTTCCAAATAGGTTTATGCCCTTTTTTAATTTTTATTTTGAAATGATTACACAAGAGCATCCCAGCACATTGGGATGATCAGTCTTTGTGCTTCAGTAGACAGGGTGGTAAAGATTTTCAGGTATACTTCTGCTTTGGGGAAAAAAAAAAACATTTTTTTTTGCCCTTTGGAATGTTTATTCTCAAAAGCAAAGAGCTTTTAAAAATTATCCTCTGGAGAGAAGACAATATGTTGCCAAAACATTTAATGTTCTAGCATTAGTGGATGCTAACAACACAAAAAAAACCCTTATTTTCTTTTTTTTTCTTAACAAGCTCTTCAGCATTTCAAACAATTGTGAATGAAGGCTTTGAGTAGAATAATTTTGTTTGTTTTTCCAGGTCTATAAAGGCGAATTCCAACTTCCTGACTTCCTCAAAGAAGTGCCACAGGTACAATATTGAATTAATTTCCTTTTTGTGGGTGTAGCAGCAAATAATCTCAAACAGCCTTTATAAACCACTTCTTCCTGAGCTTGATTTTCTGATTGATGGTGAGATTTGCTGATTATCCCTGAGGTGGAATCTTGAACTCAGCATCCCAAACCTCTGCTGATTCCATGTGTAACTCCAGAGTTAAGAGATGTTTGTCAAGCTGAGCTGCCTGAAATAGAGGGAAAAATTGAGCCTCTTTTGTGGACCAAACTGCAAAGTTTGTTACTTATAGAGGAGCTTTAGATTTTGTAATCTTGGTTTAAAGCAGAGGGCAGAGTTATAAGTACTGAGAGATGTTAAAAATAAATAGAGGTGTTATCAAAGTCAACAAACCCAGCCATGGATGGGGTGGTGTTGATTTAATAGTCAAGTGTGCCATGGAACTTCAGGTTTCACTGAAAATTCCCAATTTGGTACCCCCCAAATGCTGCTCATTATCATCAGCCCCCCAAGGGACCTAAAAAAAAAAAAATCCTTAGTGAACCACTTAAATTGTAGGGTCTTGTAGATATCACAGAACTGTAAAATCCCAGAATGATTTGGGTTGAAGGGACCTTAAAAACCACTTTTTCCCACCCCCTGCTATGGGCAAGGACAACTTCCATTGTCCCAGATTGCTCCAAGCCCTGTCCAACCTGGCCTTGGACACTGCCAGGGATGGGCCAGGTTAAAAACACCCAGGAATCTCCCCCAGAGAAAGCATTTTGACTTCTCCATTTGTTCCGATCAAACTGATTTGATTAAAAAGGAAAACTGATCTCTTTTGTTCCAGCCAAAGAAGACAGTAGAAAGGAAGTCTCGTGGAAGATAAAATGCCCATGGATGAGTGAAGTGGCATAGCTGTAGTGTGTGCTCCATGTTGTCAGAAATAACCCTGCTCTGGCCACCAAATCTCTCTGAGCAGCCTTTGTGTGATCTCTAACGTGGCCTTGGCTCTCTGCTGGCTGTTTGCCTGCTTGGGTCACTCAGTGCTCCTGCTTTGCTCAGCTCTGGAGAACCATCCCAGCCCTGCTGCTGTCCCTGAGTGTCTGCTCTGTGTGCTGCTGCATTCACTGCAGCCTGCTGGGCTTCCAGGGGGGATTGCTGCTGGGATCAGCCACAGATAGAGCTCCAGGGATGGGCTGTGCCTTCACACAGGGGAAATACTGCTGAGGATTTATGGGAAATGCAGGGATGTCCTTCAGAATGAAGCACACCATCTATAGATGTGTGCTAGCAAATAACAGCCTTGATTTTGAATAAATCCTGGGTTAAAGCTTTTCAATCCTTGTTTGCATCCAGCAGCAGGTAAATGATGCTGTTTGTGGTTTTCAGTTATCCCAGGATACCCAAAAGTACCTGGGCCACTCTGAGAAATTCCTTCTTCACTCCATAGGATAGGGAGGTTCCTGCTGAATTCCAGGAGGTGGATTTGTACAATTAGCTGAGTTTAAATGCAGTGTTTTACCAAAATCTGAGCAGATCTATCCACAGCAAAGAAAGATCATTTAAAAGACAAAACCAAGCACTGTGGAAGAGTAAAAGAATGTTCCTTAAACCATAAAAACTTGATGAAAGTGATGCTGATAGTGTTCTCCTTTAGTATTAACACAGTGTAACAGAACAGCTCAAAGGTTTGGAGAACAGACATTGGTACTGATATTTTTGTCCTGTAATGTAAAATAGCTAATTTAATTTTATTTTTTTTGACAGACTGAACCTATGGAATAGAAGATTAAATGGGCATTTCTTGCACAGAAGGTAATAGAGCATTGCACTTCTGTTCATTTGTTGCTCTTAATTTAAGATGATTTTTGTTTAACTTCTGTAATTCCATGGGTAAGATAAATATGAAGATATGTTTTTTAAAGGAAGCTGCTAAAGATGAGCTGGTTTGTAATATTTGATTTAACCAGTATTCAAAAAGCTGCATTTTAGTCACTGAATAAACAGTGACAACATTTTGCAGGGAGCTGAGTAAATTCCAGACCAGTTAAGGAAGGAGTGATGCAAGATTTCCTGTGTTAATCCAGGACTTTTGTCAGCTCTGCTATCAGATGTTCTGGTTTGACAACAAAAGATGGCAAAATTTAAATCCAGTTTTAAAATAGCCCAAAGCAATGTGCCCTACAAATGCCCCCAAAATAGATCCTTACGTGGCCATAAATACAAACACCCTAAATATAGCCAAAAGCACTGCTCTGGGTAGAAATAATGGATCTAAAAGCTTCCCAGAGATAAATTACAGGCCTTCATTGTGAAATCAATAGAGAAACCATCATCTTTTCACACACTCAATGCTAAAATGAGTGCATCAACCTCATTTTGCCACTTAGCTCTGAAAAAATGGGTTTGAACCTGCAATATTTCTGTCTAAAGCTGCTGCTGAGAAACCAAACAGGGAATTTCCCAGCAGTAACTTCCCACTGGCTCACAAGGGTTTGGGATGTCAGTGGAAAATCAATATATATTTTTTTTCACTATGCTCCAAGAACTCTCTTTAATGATAGAGGATGGACAAAGCAGCCACACTCCTTACAGGAATGGGATTTGTCTTGGCAGTGACTTTCCACTTACTCTTAATTCTGTATTATTTGTAATCCCAAAATTCTGTCCAGGATAAAAAGCTGAATGCTACCAGGAAAGCTCCAACTTTATTTCTTTTATAACTTTATTTCTTTTTCCTTAGAAGATCAACTGCTGCCTTTTCCATGGGGATGATCCCTGAGGCTTGTCCCCCTGGGATCAGAGGTGTGCTGCTCACGGCCTGCTCCCTTCAGAATGTTCTCTCCTGGTTCTTTCATCCTGGTTTTGGTCCAAATGTTGCTGTTGTGAGCACATGTAAACCTGTTAAAAACCAAACAGAATCACTGATGTCAATGTAGAACTGCATTACATTCACACAAGTATTTTTTTGAAGGTTTTAAAAAATTCAAAAGCAATGCCTGTCTCTGAAAATGCTCCTCTGTTTCAATTACAGGGCTCCATCTTCAAAGATATTTTTTTGTTTCTTGTAGCAGTTTGGTTTTAAATGTACAAAGCTTTCAAGAGTGATCTGTGCTTGCCCTGAAAGAATTTTGGTGGAACAGTTGTTTCTTTTATTCATATGTGGAAAATGTTAAATATCTTTTATTTAAAAAAAAAGTTGATAAATTACATGTACAATTACAATCCAATGATCTTTTGTATTTTATTTTTCAAAATAAATGCTTTAAATGTGATTTTTGTTTATTTGTTTCTTAATTAATGGTTTTGCTTCCAACTGAAGATTCAAATAATTCAAGATACTGATGTGTTAGTTATAATTCCAGATATTGATGTGGGGGAAGATGATGATCTCATGTCCTGGATTTGAATCTTATTTTAAGGTTTACAATTTAATGCTTTTTGTTTGCTTTTAATAGCTGGATGATGAAGAAATAGTAAACTGGAGTGTCCCACTGAGAGGTGTAAGGTGAGATTTGTTTACTGCAGGAAGAAGTAGGTAATGTTTAGACTCTGGAATTTGTTCCTCAGAAGCAGTTTTGTTCAGAGATCTTATGCTGCTGTGAGTTGTACCCTAAAGTTTTCACCTTTAGGATACAGTGTGGAACATGATTATTTCCATAAGGTATTTTTGAGATCCTTGTTGTGTCTCAATTCCTGCTCCCCTCAGTGGTTAAAGGTGATGAAGGTGCTTTCAACCTTCCCCACTGGTTTTGAGAGGAATTCTCCGCCAAATATTTGTATTTCCTCGGATTCTGGCTCTGTCAGAGTTTCGCTTTTGTTCGGTGTGTGATGATAGCGAAGCCCCAGTGCCCCTTGTGTGCTTTGATGAAGGGAGATCTCCGCGCTCGTTCAGCCGCGATGGCGGGGCCTCCCCTGGTGCCGGCTGCGGGCAGCGCGGCGCGGAGCTCCCGATGCCGCTCATTAACCCCGGCTCATTAACACCGGGCGTGTCCCTGGCAGCAGCGCGGCTCTGAGGGACGAGCCCCGGTGCCGCTGCCGGTGCGGCCCCGCCCGCCGGGACCCGGATGGGCCCGTACGTGACGCGGGGCCGCGGCCGCTCCCCCCGGGCCGGAGCGGAGCCCAGCCGGGCGGGCACCAGCTGCGAGCCGGCCCCGCTCCCTTCATCCCTCCCTTCATCCCCTCATCCATCCCTTCACCCCCTCCATCCCCGCGGCCGAGGCTCCGGCAGCGACCCGCGGCAGGTGAGGGAGCGGCGGGGAGGCCGCGGGGCTGAGGGCTGAGGGGAGTGTGAGGGGAGCGGAGCGGCCGGGGCCACCCCCCGAGAGCGGTGCCGCCGGTCAGGCTGTCACCCTGGCAAGTGAGAGCTAAGAGTTAATTATTAATGAATTATTGGTTATCTGCCTGGCTCTTGGCGCGCCCGCCGCCTGGGTTGGTGCTGCCCTGTGGTGATGTCTGTGTGCGATGCCGGTGCTCTTCAGTGTCTGACGGCTCCGAGCTCTAAAAGCTGTGGAATTCTGTGTGAGGGGAGCAGTGAGTGCAGCCCCAGTGTCCTTTACTCACTGGTCAGCCCCAGCCAGGTGTCCCTGCTGTCCTGCTCCTGCCCGGCAGGTCTCTGTGATAGAGAGTCCCTTTCCACCCACCCTACTCCCTGTCTTTGCTCTCAGCTGCTGAAGCTGGGTTACACTGGGCATTCATCATACTCTGTGCTGTTCCTGGATTTTCCACTCCAGGATTCTCCAGTATATAACACAGTTTATTGCAGCCCAGAGATCCCCTCTTCCAGGATGGTTCTTTGCTGTTCTGGCACAGATTCATTGGAATTTACTGACTGTTGTGTCTCTTCCCTGTGTTCACACAAACCTTTCAGTGTCTTTTGAAGTTGGTGATGTAGACACTGCTAAATCAGGTCTTGCTCTTTCTCTTTAAAAAGGGTATCTCCCCAAAAAAGCACATTCCAAAGAGTTATCTTTGAACAGGAGTTTGTGATGGGTTCATAGATCAGAACATTGATGAAAAAGCCTTTGATTGTATAACCATTATGTTGTTTTTGTTGGTATTTAACTTTTTTGGGGTTTGTATCTTTGCCCACCCTGGTGCAACCTCAGAAGGTATTTAAGAAGCTGTTTAAACCAATATGGAGAAGACAATGAAATAGCAGAGCCTTGAAAAGCTGTAATAAATCTTAGCATCAAGCCCAATTCAAGGGTTGCTGTCATTTCCTGGGGAATGAAACCAAACTGGCAGGGCCAGTTCATTTACTGAGCTTTCTTTGCTGTGTGTGGGACAATACCTGAGCTGTCCCCAACAAAGCTCCAGGAAGCAATCCCTGCTTTTAAATGACAGGTGGAAGGACTGGAAGGAGGCATTTCTGGTAGAGTTGGATGCTGCTGATGTGTGGTTCCATCAAATATTTGATTTCATGATGATTTTGTTTATTGGTGGTGTTTTCCCATTAGCAATCAGTTAATCTAGACCTAGATGTATTTGAAAGTGAAATTGAGGCATTTGCTTAGTTTACATAAAAAAATTCTGTAAGTTTAATGAGGGATTTAACAAAGGAATATTTCTGCACATAGATAAAAATAATTATTGCATGTGCTTTTAGTGCAAAGAAAAGGACCAGCCCAGGTTTGGATGGGGCTTGGAACAACCTGCTCTGGACATGGCAGAGGGGTGGAACTGGGTGATCCTTAAGGTCCAGTTGAACCCAAACTATTCTGGGATTCAGATGGATGTGTTTTCTTCAGGAAATACAGTGATTAACTTCTGGTTTTCTTTTAGGAGGCCTCTGCTGCTGCCAGAGCTCTGTTTCACTGCTCCCTGGGTGAACAGGTGAAGCCAGCCTAGAGAGAACCTTCACTCACCTTTTCATGAACGCCAAAGAACAGGTTCCACTTGTCAGTCATTGATCTTTTTATTGCCACTAAGCTTGTTCTCAAAATCCTGCTCTGATGATGGGCTGCTGAACCTCATTCTTGAGGGATTGTTTGTTTTGTGTGGGTGTTCCAATGGCAGAGAAGGTTGGTACTCCTGAGCAGAACATCATTAATGCTGTCTCATGGCTTCTTTTCTTAAACCTTGGTGTCCTATTGAAGGAAATGATGAAAGAGAGAGAAAAAAATCCCTTTTTCTCAGGCTTAGGAAAAAGGCCCTTTTTGGTGCAGTGCCAAATGGATGAACTTACCCCAAAACCCATTCTGTGGTCAATAATGCTGATATATTTAATGGAGTGAATGTTGTTTATTCACACTACACTCCATTTAAGTGAAATCTATGGGACTTCCTTGAAAACTGCAGACAAAGAACACATTTTTGGTCAATTTGTGTTCATTTGAGTACTCTGAAGAGAACTAGAAATAGCAGCCAAAGCACTGGTGTCAAGTGGCAGCTTTATAAATAATACATTCACAGTAAATCCAGGCTCACCCTCAGTTTTTGACTGTGCATCTTATAAATGCTGTTGTGCAAGCTCTTTCTGGCTGATAATTTGTTTGCCTCCTTAAAGGAATCTCTAGCAAAATAATCTTTCATTTATATTGTGTCTTCTTTATCTGTGAGGCAGAGTTGAGTTGTTTGGATAATTGATGTCAGAATAAACATTATTTTAGGATAAATGTTACAATTGTTCATAGGGTGTGGCCCTTCAGAAGCACTTCCATCCTTATTTATCTGCCTGTGCATTGGACTGGGGTGGGAAAATGATTATGAACTGTAGAGAAGAGAAATGAAATCCCTCTCTGAGCTGAGCCAACCCTCTTAATGAGCTGCAGCTTAAACAAAAAATGTTTGGAACTTCACAGCAGCTGCTTATCTGTGTTTATCAGGGCATTAAACAGGATCCAGAATTCTCCTCTAAATTTTGGGGGAAGAAGGCTGTGGGCACTCCCAGAGGATGGGGGGATTTTGGTCTGAGCAGGTGTTTATAAAGCACCTGTTTTGCTCAGCAGCATCCCAGCTCTGTCTGGGCTCACTCTGAACTCAGTGTTTCCTTTAGGAGCTGAGGTCTAACAGTGTGCACAATGACTGCTGGCAGAATTATTCAGGCAGGTTTAAATTTTTTTGGTCTTTTTTCTTGCTGATTTTGAAGGGAAGCGTCCTTTAGTTAATAAATAAAACGTGCCAGATGTGCTTGTGCAAATATTCCTCCTCTTTCTATATTTGATAGTGATTTGAGAGCAGATTTGGAGGCAGGGACAGCCTCTGGTAGGGAAGTGTCTTTGTTAGGGAGTTGTGATGCTGCTGGAGACATCCTGGGAACAGGGATTTTACATAATGCAGTGTAAGGAGAGCAGTGGGGTTTCTCTTTGCTTCTCTGCTCTTTCAGGTATTATTTCTGTGGTTCAGTTTGTCAGTGCATCCCATTCTCCCACTGAGGATGGACTGAGAAGCTTTGTAGGTGTGGAATTCACTTGATAATTAGCAGCGTGATAAGGAAAGTTAAATATTTGTGTCCGTGCGTGGTGTTATGTGATGCAGCGGGCAGGGAGACGCCTGCTTCCCCTGGTGGATAAGAAATCCCGGATTTCCCATTTCCCAGGGAATTCCGGAACCCAGCCGAGCCCTCCCCTGCCCGTCCCCTCTGCCGGCGAGCGGCTGAAGGTGACAGGCGGGGCCGGGTGTCGCCAGTGTGGCAGGGCCGTGTCCCCGCATCCCGCATCCCGGGCAGGGCCGTGTCCCAGAATCCCGCATCCCGGACAGGGCCGTATCCCTGTCCCCGCATACCGGGCGGGGCCGTGTCCCTGTCCCCGCATCCCGCCCCGGGCAAGGCACTGTCCCCGCATCCCGGGCAGGGCCGTGTCCCCGCATTCCGGACAGGGCANGCGGCTGAAGGTGACAGGCGGGGCCGGGTGTCGCCAGTGTGGCAGGGCCGTGTCCCCGCATCCCGCATCCCGGGCAGGGCCGTGTCCCAGAATCCCGCATCCCGGACAGGGCCGTATCCCTGTCCCCGCATACCGGGCGGGGCCGTGTCCCTGTCCCCGCATCCCGCCCCGGGCAAGGCAC
Organism: Alaudala cheleensis; assembly: GCA_013398995.1. Taxonomy (NCBI): domain Eukaryota; kingdom Metazoa; phylum Chordata; class Aves; order Passeriformes; family Alaudidae; genus Alaudala; species Alaudala cheleensis. The sequence goes on along the minus strand of VWYE01006614.1, from coordinate 141,390 downwards.
TGTCCCCGCATCCCGGGCAGGGCCGTGTCCCTGTCCCCGCATTCCGGGCTGGGCTGTGTCCCCGCATCCCGCCCGGGCAGGGCCGTGTCCCTGTCCCCGCATCCCGCCCCGGGCAGGGCCGTGTTGCTGCGTCCCGCCCCTGCCGAGGGACAGGCTGCGACAGCGGCCACCCAAATCCTCCCAGCGAATGACATTTTCCTGCAAAGCCGCGCCGGAGCCAATCGCTCCCTGCACCGTGCAGCCAATGGATGCCGGGCTCTTCCCAGCCCCTGCCAGCGGCTGGAGGGCCTGGGAGCAGCTGTGCCAGCGGCGGTGCTGCCCGCAGCCCTCTCCCGGGCATCCCTGCGCCTCCTTTTCCTGGAATATCGCTGCTCCTGGGAGCGCTCGGGGGGACGCGGGGAGCGCCCCGGTAACCGGGGTGATTTGGGTGATTAATTTGGGTCTCCCTTCAGCAGTGCCACGGCCTCCTCCTACCCAGCAGCGCTGCTCCGCAGAGCCAGAGGGATGGTGGTAGTCACGGGGCAGGGCAAAGCCAGTGCCACCCCGGATGATGCCATGTCGAGCTCGGACGCGGAGGATGATTTCCAAGAGCCGGCCACTCCCACCGCCACCCAGGCAGGACAAGCGCTACCTCTGCTGCCCCAGCAGGTAAGAGCTCACCTGGGATGGGCATGGGCACGGCAGCACACGCTGCTCGGGTGCTGAAGGATTCAGGATTTCCTTGTGGATACCCAGCTCACTGAACACGTCTGAATAAAACGAAGTCTCTTGAATTTATTTAAGTAGCTAGGCAGCTTTACTTACAAGTTCCATCGGGGTTTGGACTTGAGACACACAATGAAGTGTTTTTTGTGGTACTTGAGGCATCCTAGGGTGTGAGAGTGAGATTTTGGGCCTGGTGTAAGGAAATACAAATCATTTTTCAGTCTGGTTGTAAAAGAACCAGCAGGGTGCAAGTCCCAAGGTTGACCTAAGATTTCTCCCCTTTATTTTTTTCTCTCTGCATAAGGCTGGGGAAGGGGTTTTATTTTGTTCTTTCTCCAAAAGAGTCAAGAAGGAGGCATTAATGCCTCAAATACCTGCTATCTCAGCTGAGTGCTCTCTGCTGTTTCAGATTCCCAGCTACAATTAGACCACTCCCAAAGAGCAGCCAAAGCACCCACATTTTCACCTCTCAGAGCTCCCTGATGAGTNTTGAGCAGCTCGGCAGCTTTACTTACAAGTTCCATCGGGGTTTGGACTTGAGGCACGCAATGAAGTGTTTATTGGGGTACTTGAGGCATCCTAGGGTGTGATAGTGAGATTTTGGGCCTGGTGTAAAGAAATACAAATCATTTTTCAATCTGGTTGTAAAGGAACCAGCAGGGTGCAAGTCCCAAGGTTGACCTAAGATTTCCCCTCTTTATTTTTTTTCTCCCTGCGTAAGGCTGGGGAAGGGGTTTCATTTTGTCTTTCCCCAAAAGAACCGAGACAATAATACCTCAAATACCTGCTATTCCAGCTGAGTGCTCTCTGCTGTTTCAGATTCCCAGCTACAATTAGACCACTCCCAAAGAGCAGCCGAAGCACCACATTTTCACCTCGCAGAGCTCCCTAACGGGAGGCAGAGGGGCGGGGACCGCGCGTTTTCCCCGGTGGCAAACTGCGAGTGCCTTTAGGAAGCTGTGCCTTTAGGAAGCCGTGCCCTGTGTCCCCTGCAGAGGATCCAGGGCTCCTTTCTGACGTGCTGCTTGCTTTTGCAGTTCCCCGAGGTGGTGCCTCTGAACGTGGGGGGGATGTTTTTCACCACCAGGCTGTCCACGCTGCGCAGGTACGAGGACACCATGCTGGCTGCCATGTTCAGCGGCAGGCACTACATCCCCACCGACAGCGAGGGCAGGTACTTCATCGACAGGGATGGCACCTACTTTGGGTATGTACCCATCCTCGGGGCAAGCTCTGGAAGTGCTGCCTCAAAACTTGCTTATAAACTTGTTTTTAACAATTTTTTTTCCTTAAATTGTATTTGTGCAGCATTTAACATTACACGCATTTGAAGCATCACAGGAATAACTGCAGTTAAAACTCTTTGTTGGTTGTGCAAAAGAAAAGGAAAAACAAGAAGTGCTTTGTATTTGGGCATTGTCTCCCCTAGAAAAATCTCCTTTCAAGTTTTTCTGGTGGTTTAAAGTGTTTGGCTTGCTTTACATAGGAAACTTCTTTGCACAACACTGGGTTTTAATTGATATTCAGAATCTGTAAGGAAGAGGGAATGGAAGGAATTTCAACTGTGGAAGAATCTAGGATCCTTACACAGTTGAAAATACAATGTTTTCAATCTTTAAACAGGATATAACTGCTAAAAAAAAAAGCACAAGCCTTTAAAGAATTTCTTCTTCTAAATTATTTTTGTTGGTAGTGCCATATCCCTTCACCTCCAGGGTTCCTTCCTAATTGCTCAGCTTTTATTTTATTTTATAGACATTTCCTTATTGTCTTTGACAGAGGAGCTTTGAATTCTTTTCAAAGCCCTTTTGGGTTGTACCATAATCTGGGACAGAGATAGATTAAGGCACTGTGTTTATTCTAAAATAATTGTGTCTTTACATGAGGTAATTGTTGGAAAATCAATTAATTAGTGATGTTATCAACCTCAATTGAAAATAGAGCTGGAACAGAGAGCCAGGTTAGCACGTGCTGTATTTGTTTTCATTCTAAGATTGCAGTAATGCTTCTTTATGTTGATAAGGATTTCTTGGTTAACACTTAAAAAGTGATTTTTTTGTTTATTTGATAAGGGTTTTGTTGGTTAATACTTACAAAGTGATTTCTTTCCCTGTCAAAAGATCCTGTTGCTGAACAGTTTTACAGAACTACAAGGGAATGTTCTCTCTTTTTTAAAAATATGGATTATTATTCTGTAAATGTGAAGAGAAACCTGCTTTGCAGATGTCCCATCCATTCAGCTGGATCTCTGTGGAATGAAATGTCCATGAATATGATTCTCTGGGAAAATGCAGAAGTTTATTTTGTCCCAGACCTAAATTTGAAACGCAGTGACCACAATCTCTTTCCCATGAAACACTCTGGCCTCTTTTGTGTTATAAATGGTTTCCTCCACATTGAATGTTTGGCTTTAAAACCACTGATATTTTTTTCAAATGAGTTTTGACATCAACTGAGGCAAAATGTGAAACGATGGCTCGGAAACCTGAACGTGGCAAACGCTTTTACAAACAAATGTTGGGAATGTGGCTCATTTATTTCAGTTACTGTCTCAGTAGAGCAAACAATGAATATTTAACATTTCCTCTCCTCTCCCACCTGCAGCAGTTTTGGCAGCAATGTGATTGTTAATGATAGTTTTGCCTTTTTTTCTTTTAGAGACATACTAAACTTCCTCCGATCTGGTGACCTGCCCCCCCGAGAGCGAGTGAGGTCAGTGTACAAGGAGGCTCAGTATTATTCCATAGGACCCTTGCTAGACAATCTAGAGGATATCCAGCCTCTTAAAGGAGAAAAAGTTAGACAAGCTTTCCTGGGCCTAATGCCATATTACAAAGGTAAATAATCCAAGTAGCACTGACTGTTTCTTTAGTGGGGTTGCAGTGTTAAACCTCGTGCTTTCAGTCTGCTCTCAGCTCCTAACCTGATCCCATTGCAGCTGGGAAGTTTAGGCTGTGTTTTTCATGCTGTTTGGATCTTTGAGGTCTCTGCATCCTGCTGCATCCCAGGGGGTGGATTTCTGCGCTTAAAGGGGAGCAGGATTAGGCCTTAATGTTATCAAATGAGAGGGTTTGTCTGCATTTGTTAATGATATTTGTTAAGTCTGTCAGGACTTGCAGCTGAAGAGACTTGGCCTTGTAGTGAGGCCACATAACTTGGGCATGTAACAAGGAGACCAAGTTCACCAGATAACAAGAGATTGATGTGATTATTCTATATTTTGCTCCATGCTTAGAACAACTGCAGTGAAACATTTCACATGAAACAATTGCTTTTGATCTCTTTTCCTTGGTGGTTCTTTGGAATGCTCAAGTGTTGGGGATGATGAAACAGGGGCAGCCTTATAATTATGCTTGGCAAAAAGACTGTGATAATATGAGATCTATAAGCAAGGTAGAAATGAAAACCAGTTACCGAGTAACTAGAAAGACAGTGGCTTGGCCACAGGAGAATCCCCATGATTAAACAATACCCTAAGAAACTAAAACAATGCTGAAGAGTCCAAAGGTTGGAGGGACCCTGCTAACATGGCAAGGAAGAAAAAGGAGTCTTTTGGAAGTAGACTTGAAGGTTTAAAATGTAACAAATATGGTAATGTAGTAACTCTTATAGGCTACATGTAAATTCTGTAGGATTTGTGTCTTGTGCTGGTTGAATCAGATCGTTCAGGATGGAAAAAGATAAAATGTATTGTAACAAGATTTTAGCTTTCTCTTGCTCCTGCTCTTCCTCCTGCTTGCTTGCTCTTTTCTCTGTCTCTCTCTGGAGCTTGCTCTTAGCTGTGGCTCCCAGCTTGAGTGAGCCCCCCTTTGTTACCCACAACCCTTGCATGTTCAAAGAGCAGTTTGGACTCTCGAGATGCCCCATTCCCACCCCAGAACCCCAGGCCACTCCTCCACTGAAGCGTTTGTGTGTTTGCCCAGAGCACCTGGAGCGGATCGTGGAGATCGCCAAGCTGCGTGCCATGCAGAGGAAGGCGCGCTTTGCCAAGCTCAAGGTGTGCGTGTTCAAGGAGGAGATGCCCATCACCCCCTACGAGTGCCCCCACTTCAACTCGCTGCGCTTTGAGCGCAGCGACAGCGAGGCCAAGCTCTTCGAGCACCACTGCGAGGTGGACGTGTCCTTCGGGCCCTGGGAGGCCGTGGCTGACGTCTATGACCTGCTGCACTGCATCGTCACCGACCTGTCGGCGCGCGGCATCACCGTGGAGCACCAGTGCATCGGCGTCTGCGACAAGCACCTCGTCAACCACTACTACTGCAAGCGCCCCATCTACGAGTTCAAGATCACCTGGTGGTGAGCTGGGCTGGGCACAGCCACCAAAGGACTTGCAGGGGACTGGTGTTCTTGCAGGATGTGCTGCTGGGGAGTTGTGGTGGCACAGCAAAGGATGGAAGGACTTCTAGAGGACAAATGTTCTTTCAGGATGAGCTGTTGGTGGGTTGTGGTGGCTGAAAGGACTTCCAGAGGACTGATGTTCTTTCAGGATGTGCTGCTGGTGGGTTGTGGTGGCTGAAAGGACTTGCAGGGGACTGATGTCCTTTCAGGATGAGCTGTTGGTGAGTTGTGGTGGCAGACTGGGCAGTGAAAGGACTTCTAGAGGATAAATGTTCTTTCAAGATCACCTGCTGGCAGATTGAGGGGTGAAAGGATTCCTAGAGGACAAATGTTCTTTCAAGGTGCCCTGCTGATGAGTTGTGGCAGACTGAAAGGTGAAAGGACTTCTAGAGGACAAATGTTCTTTCAGGATGACCTTGTGGTGAGTTGTGGCACATGAAAGGACTCCCAGAGGACAAATGTTCTTTCAGGATGAGCTGCTGGTAACTTCTGGTGGCACAGCAAAGCCTGAAAGGACTCCTAGAGGACAAACGTCCTTCCAAGATGCCCTGCTGGTGAGTTGTGACACAGCAAAGGATGAAATGACTCCTGAAGGACAAATGTTCTTTCAGGATGAGCTGTGGTGGCACAGTGAGAGGACTCCTGGAGGACAAACGTTCCTGGCAGCTTTTGTTGCTGCTCACATTCCTTGGGATCAGCCTGCTGGCAGTGGGGGTTGGCAAACCTCTGGAAACTTGACAAAGCAGCCTGCAATCAGACTGTTGGCTCAGGTACCTTAACGAGGCACAAAACAAAATCACCTCATGGAAAGGCTGGAGGGGAGTGGCTGAACATGAGCTAAGAGGTGCCACCAAGCAGGTGGCTTCGGGATGGAATTGCAGGTTTTTCCTGCATTTTGGGCAATCTGGGGTGCTACTGAAGCTGTTACAGTTTTACCCTCTTGGAAACGTTTTAGTTCCTCCTTCAACTTTATAAAATTCGAGTCACACCCAGCACAAAGATTCTGGAAATGTCATTTTGATGTATTAGATAATTAAAAAAAAAAGTATTCCCTATATATTATTAATTGTTGTCAGGGTTAAGCTGTCTTTCTTTTTTAATTGTGAATTATAATGTTATACTTCAATTATTTCTGTTGTTATCAAAAGGAATAGCAGATCTGGAATATATTCCTTAATGCTTTTAGGAATAATAACTGTTCATGGAAGACTTGTGCCTGTTTTTAGCCTTAGAAATTCTAAATGTTTACAATATCTACAAAAAAAAAAGCTCTTTAGAATCAGGTCATTTACAAAGGCTTTTGGTAAGTGAGAAAACCCTGTCTGTATGTTCCTGTTAGCAGTAGTGAGAGGAATATTTATTGTATATTATTTTGTTACTGACTCTTTTTACATCCTGTGATATTAAAGTTTATTTTAGACTTAAAGCCAGATATTAGACAAGTGCTTCCTTCACCTCACCTTTTTCAGACAATTCAATCTTAATTTTATCCTTCTTGGTGTCAGAGAAGGAAAAACAAAATTCAAACTTCATATTCAGATACTTCTCCACTCTAAAGCAGTAGGAAATTTCTTTCCATGCTGAAAGAAGCAGCCACTGCAGAATCATATTTTCTTCAGAGGGTCATTTTTGTACCTCTGACATGAGCAACCACATCCCAAATTTGGGCTGAACTCAGCCCAAAACTGAGAGGGAGAAAAGTCTGAAAATTTTATTGTTTTGTGAGGTACAGAAAACTCCAGCCCACTTGAAGGGCTTCAAAATAATCTTAAAGAGAGAGGGAAATTTAATATTTGCATATTGCATTCCATTGAATTAATTAATCCAAGAATCTTGCTTAATTAAACTATTGGCCAAAATTCTTAAGAAACATTCATGACAGTGATCAAAATTCTGTTTTCTGAGGCAATTTTTAGAATAACTCCAAGAACTTCAGGTTCAAACTGTCTTGCAATAAAAGAGACCCTTTTTTTTGCCTTGTCACCCTTTTTAGATATCTAATTTAGGAATTAAATTGTCTCTCTGAGGTGGGTGTCTGCCTGTGATCTCACACAGGATCATTGTCAAGTGCTGACTTCCAGGGCAGAGAGAAATTTGAATTAAAATTGAAAATGCACAATTGGATCTAAATTTGTTCCAATTGTTTCCTGAAATCATGGCCTTGGTGTCACAGGTTCTTGGAGTCTGTTTGGCAAAATGAAAAGTTAAACTGAGACTGAAGTTTCCCTGCAAGGACAGAAAGTTTTGCTTTGCTGCCTTCATTTTTTCTTTCTTTCTTTCTTTCCAAGGCATCAAAACTGCAAACCACAATTTCTTATAGAATTAAATGACATCTTAAAGCTGAGCCTTACAAAGTTGTGGCTGCTTGTGCACTTCAGATATTTAAGTTCAGGATTTTTGGATGTTCAGAATTACAGATATTTCCAATATTCAGATTACAATGAGAATTGCAGTTTCACTGGAATCTTCACTGGGGTTTTTTATCACTTCCCATAAATGTATTTACAGAACTCTGGAATTCCAGAGCAGAAATGGATCACAATTTGATTTTCCATGTTTGTTCTCTGATTTGGCTTTAGGAATTTCCCTGCTGTTGTTGAGGAGAAGCTGAGATGACAAAATTCCTGTTGCAGCCATTTTTGTTACTCCTCCACTGGGATTTTGTAACTTTTTTCCTGTTCATTGCTTAAATAATTAAGGAAGGCAACCCAACCAAAAAGAGCAAATGAAAATCTTGGTGTGGATCAGTCTTAATCCAAGTTCTCATCCTCCTGAAGACATTAAGTGCAATACTGGAAAGGAAAACATGAATTTAAGCCACAGACTTTAATTTAGTGCTGGGATTTGTGATTTGTTCAGGTTAACAATATTTAATTGTTTACAAGGATTCAGCTGCTCTTGCCCAAGCTGTGCTCATTTTTGGGCAGAAGCAGAGCAATTGTGCAGGTGGATGGCAGGGGAGTGTCACCTAAAAACTGGGTTGTGTGAAGTGATTGATTCTCTTTCTGGGCCTGCAGCTTTGAAATTCTACATTTGCAACAAAAAAATGGGGGTGGCTGATCTACATCCATGTTTGAGAGGAATGAGGATTTTTGTGTGGAATTGTATCATTAAACTGTGAAATACTGCTTTTTAATCTTCTTTTTTCTTTTTTTTTCCTCTTTATTTTTTTACCTTTAGGACTTTTCTTTATATCTGGGCAGGCCAGAGTTTTGATAATACATATTTTTTCTGTGCTCCCTTAGCTTTTTTTGCCACTTTATCATCTCCAAAGCCACTTTTCCAGCCCAAATCCCTGGGTTTGTGAGCAGGAAATGGTCACCATTTGAATGGTGGTACAGTTAAGGGATATTTATTTAAAATTTAAATTTGTTTAGATTTACTTATTAGATTTAAGATTTATTTAAAATTAGAATTGTTAACTTTTCTTTTGTAGTGCTGTGTGTGAACAAAAATATAACAAGAGCAATTTTTTTAACATTCCCTTTTATATCCATTGTGAAGTGGTTTTTAACAGGGAACAAAGGCAGGTCTCATGAAGTGAGCTGGCCAATTCCACAGCACATGAAATGTTTCTGCATCTGTTTTATGCTTGTGACATGGGGAAATAAATAGGAATGAAATGAAAAATAGGAAAATAAAATATATGAAAATAAAAAAGGAAAAGGATCCTTATGAAGTACTCAAAAATGACATTAAAAGATGTTTATGCACAGCAGCCACTTATTGGCACTGAGCTCAAGGGTTTAAAAAATACCTAAAAATGACTTTTGGACTTGGTGTGGACTTTTAACTTGAATAGCCAATATTCTGCACAGGAATCTGAATTTCCATCCTCCTCAGAGGGAAGTGAAGGTGCTGCCAGCTTTGATCTGGGAAGCCTTTGTGCCATAAGCAGATCCTCTGTGGTCCTTGTGGTGCATGTGCTGCATTTTTCATTTGAATTCTTATTTTAACCTGTCATGAGGGATCAGTTTCTGCATTGTTGAGGGTGTGAGTTCTTTAATTTTTTTTTTGAAGCACTTCAAGTTTAGTTACTTTAAACAAAAGCAGTGAATTATTGCAGCAGGAATTTCTGCATCACCCCCTTTTGAGGGGTTTAAGTGTTGGGAATTCTGCTTGTGAGACACCTCATGATGTAACACGTGCAAATACCTGCATTTGTTCATGGGAATATTGTTTAAATTCTGTTGTTAGCTGTGTGATGTTCTTCCCTGAGTGTGGCAAGAGTGATAAGGGCTGAGTTAAACACTGGGTTTGTGATGAGCCAGCTCATGCCCCAGGCATCTCCTGTCCTCATTTGGGAAATCACCCACCCCAGAGTCTGGGAAGGTGACAGGAAATCCAGGAATCTCCCTGAGGAGAACCAGGGCTCCTCAATCCACTCCAGGCTCTGTTCTTGGAGACAAAGTGGGCACAGGCTCTGGCTCACAGGTCCTGGAAGGTAAAACTCAAACACTTGTCCTGAGGAATGAGCTGATTTGCTGAAGCACCTAAACCTGGCCTTTGAGGGTTGTTGAAATTCCAGCAACCTGAAGGGTGTGGAGATTTTAAACTCCTCTTATAGCCTTGTTAGGCCCTGGTGTGGAGATTTGAAACTGCTCTGATGGCTTTGCTAAGCCCTGACCTGCCCTGAGCTGGATGTTTTGTGATACAGAGGTTGGGCAGAGGTTTTATCTGAGTTTTCCCAGTGAGCTGATTTCCAGTGTGCCCTGAGCACTAGGATTTTGGGAGTGGGAGGGAATTCATTCCCCAGGGACAATCCTCACTGCCTCTGAAGGGAAATTAGAGATCCTGATCCCCAGAGCCCCATTTGTTCCATGAGAGTAGGAGGAGAGGAGGTGTCTGTGCTGACTCCAACTGGATCCTCAGCCCCTTCTCTAACCCTTCACAGCTGCAATTCCACAGGCAGGAAATCTCTCTCATCTCTGCTGCACCCCCAGATTTGTTTGCCAGGTGAATACTCAGCCTATTTGAGATCCATTATTAAACGAATATTTTAATATTGCAGTGTGGTGGCTGTTAGCTGCTAAAGAATCTTATTTATAAAATCTCATTACTCTCAAAAATACCTGAATAAATGGATTAAGCTAACAGAGAACACAGTCACTTTAATTTCACTCTCCTGCTTTATTTTTTTACTAATGACTGTTAAGAAATATAAAATCTTTTACTTTTTTTAAGGGCTTACATAGGAATATGTATTCAGCCTGAGAGCTGTATTTTGGGAGCTGAGGGCCTTGCTGTGAGCTGAACCATCCCTCATCTGGGTTTTTCTGACCCCTAAAAAGCTAATTACTGATATAATTAAAAGTTTTCTAGCTTCATTTGGCATTTGAGAGCCCTCGTTGCCAGGTTTCCCCTCACTGCTCTTTGTTTAGAGATGACAGGGGGCACGATGGAAGTGGCAGCAGGAACAATTCCTCTTTCCACTGCAGAGTTGTTCTTTGTGTTTGTCCCAGCCCTTGTGCTGTGTGAGGCACAGGAACTCCCCTCCCGTTTGTGTGAGCCCTCCTTCTCACCCGTGGGTGTGTAACTCCCTCGGGCTGCTGCTGGGAGATAAGAGGGTGAGAAAAGCCACATTTGCAGCAGTGACAAGTGAGGTGGCTGCAGGGTCACTCTGCTTCAACCTGGTTCAGATGTCACAGCTGGATCTTCCTTTTCTCCAGGCCAAAGCAGAGTAACCACCTGGGACACAGCTGCTGGCCAGGTAAGGGGAGATTTCAGAGCAGACACTGCAGAAAAACAATCTCTTAACCCATTCTAAACTCTGGGATAGATTTCTTTCACTTCTTTAATTAGTGCTAAACCCTGGCCAATTTGCAGACCCCACTGGCTTCAAGTTGTGGTTGGCATCACTGAGCCCTGCAGATGTTTTTAGGTTTTTCACACATAGCACAGAGGAACCAGGATAGTTCCAAGTTTTGGGCTATGACATAAAAACCCCCTCCAGTCTTTCATTCTCTTTCTGAAATAAGCTGATTTCAGAGGTTCTGAAATTCTGTTGTCATTATCTCCTGTATATAATTCTCTAACTGGAAACCACTTTCCAGAACAGCAGTTCATTTTACTTACACAAGCTTAGTATAAGTTTACCTCCACTTTCACTGTGACTTTTATAAATGGGTTTTGTGTTGCTGAATTATAAATTGTATGTGTCTATGCATTGTAACCCGTAATGCCTTTGAAAATCCAGCCTGGATGCTACTGATCAGGGTTTGGAATTATCTCCAAATGTGTTTTGTTAATAATTATGTTGATGTGTGATGTTCAATACTGTGAGTACTGCAGTGTATTATTTCTTAACACTTTTGACTTTTCAGTTCAGGTAATAAATAGTCTGTATGTTTTTTATTTAAAACACATAGAAGAAAAATGTGGATATCAAGGTTGTGTTGTGCAATAAAAATGATACTGAAAACTGCTGGAATTCTGGTCTGCAGCCACTGCAGTGCTTCTCCTCACCTTCCCTGGGATCTGAGTGTGCTTTGCCTGACTACAAATTAAAATTAAGTCAGGAATCTCTGTCTGGGGGCTGTTTTAAAGGCATTTAGCCGTTTATCATCCCTTCTGAGCAGATGTGTGCTCGGGGATCAGATCATTCCAGTGACTCCCATTCCATCCTTCCCTCCCTACCCACCCAGCGCTGTGGCACAGCACAGGGCCGGGCCCAGCAGCTGCCCCTGGTCCTGCAGTGCTCAAAAAGAACCTTTTTGCCTGTGTCCAGAAGAATTCTCCCCTTTTCTGAATTAATTTCCTTGCTGTCCATCGGTCCTGCTGAAGCGCTCCTGTCTCACAGTGGGATGTCCGTGCTGAGAAGAAAAAAAAAAAAAAGAGATGGAAACCAGCAGACAGCACAGTGTAACTGAGCATGGAAAGAGAAGTTTGAAACAGCAGCGGATATTTTTACATTTCCCAAAGGCATCTCTGGGGTGCCCGTGCGGGGCCAGGGCCGGGCCCTGCAGCCCTGAGGAGCTGCTGGGGGTGCGCAGGAGGGAGGGAGGGAGGCTGCAGTGCGGGAATTCGCTACGCCGGGAGGGGCAGAGAACAAAAAGCCGAGCAGAGAGACTGTGCGTGTGCTCACACCAGCAGCACGGCCCTGTGCCAGCCCCGCCGCCCCTCACAGCGCCCACCTCTGCCCCTCAGCCCCTCACAGCGCCCACCCGCTGCTCCTCAGCCCCGCGGCCGCCGCTCCGCCCAGCCCGGCCCGGCCCCGCTTCCTTCCGGGCCCGGTCCCGCCCCGGAGGTGCCGCCCGCCCTTCCGCCGGAGCCGAGGGAGGGACCGAGGGAGGGCCCGAGCAGCGCCGGGGCCGTCGGGGGCCGTGAGGGGCAGCAGAGCAGCGGAGCGGCCCCGCCGCCCGGGGCAGCCGGTGAGTGAGGGCCCGGCGGGGCCGCCCGGGGCCGGGGACAGCGGGGGAGGCCGTGTCCCCCCGGTTATAGCTCCTCCTGAGGGTCGGGGGTCGGTGTCCGCCCCTCCCAGGGGCTTCACAGCCGCCCCGCTGCCGCCCTGGGCCGGGGCGAGGGGTCCCGGGGCCCCGCAGGGCGGCGGCGATCGGGACAAACGCCCGGGTAAACACCGGGATAAACACCGGGATATGCGGAAACTTGGCAAACCGCCTTCCTCCTGCCGTGTGCGGCTCCTAAAAGCAGTTTTTATTCGATGTATATGTAGGTTTTCAGTGGATGGGNAAAAAAAAAAAAAAGAGATGGAAACCAGCAGACAGCACAGTGTAACTGAGCATGGAAAGAGAAGTTTGAAACAGCAGCGGATATTTTTACATTTCCCAAAGGCATCTCTGGGGTGCCCGTGCGGGGCCAGGGCCGGGCCCTGCAGCCCTGAGGAGCTGCTGGGGGTGCGCAGGAGGGAGGGAGGGAGGCTGCAGTGCGGGAATTCGCTACGCCGGGAGGGGCAGAGAACAAAAAGCCGAGCAGAGAGACTGTGCGTGTGCTCACACCAGCAGCACGGCCCTGTGCCAGCCCCNTCCCCCCGGTTATAGCTCCTCCTGAGGGTCGGGGGTCGGTGTCCGCCCCTCCCAGGGGCTTCACAGCCGCCCCGCTGCCGCCCTGGGCCGGGGCGAGGGGTCCCGGGGCCCCGCAGGGCGGCGGCGATCGGGACAAACGCCCGGGTAAACACCGGGATAAACACCGGGATATGCGGAAACTTGGCAAACCGCCTTCCTCCTGCCGTGTGCGGCTCCTAAAAGCAGTTTTTATTCGATGTATATGTAGGTTTTCAGTGGATGGGTGTGTGGCGGTGCTTAGCGGGGTGCGGGGGGCACTGACAGCGTTGCCAGCATGTCCCCCCAGCCCCTTTTCCTCATGAGCTCCTTGTGGGTCAAGGAGTTCTTGGCTTTTTTTTTGTAAGTATTGCCGGCTGAGGATTAAAATCCTCTAAGCTCAAGCCGGGGGAAGTTTGGAGAGTTTTTAAGACGCTGAACGGTGCGTTTCGAATGCTTCAGTGGCAGTCCGCCTTCCTTCATGTGCAGCTCCTAAAGCTGATTTTTATTATCTGTATATTTGAATTAATTCCGTGGGTCTGTGCGTGTGGTTAACAGGGCGCAGGTGTCACTGATAGCTTTCCCAATAATCCCCCACCCCAGCCCCTTTTCCCGATGAGTTCCTTGCGGATCAATGAGGTTTTGGCTCTTTTCCTGTGAGTATTGTCCCTGCCTGCCTCCTCACTGCTCAGCCGAGGATCAAAGTCCTTTAAAGTCAAGCCAGGTGCAGTTTGGAGAACACTTAGATGCTGAGCAGAGCGGTTTGGATGCTTCTGTGGGTGTTTGTCGCTGCTTGCAGAGTTCAGGTTGTTCCCTTGAAGCAGGGAGTGGCTCGGAGAGGGTGTGAGATGCTGAGAGCGGAATGATGTGATGAATTACGGAATAAATTCTCTGAGGGGGTGGCTGGGTGCTGCCTGCAATCCTGCTGCTCTGTGCCAGGGGCTGGGTTGACTGGGAAGGTTTTACGGGTAAAATTAAATTGGTTTTTGTTTGGCTGAGTGGGACCCGGTGCTGGGGATTAGCAGCACCAGTGACTTTGAGGAAAAAGGGTGGCGTTGTGGAGGTTGTGATTTAAATCCGTGATTGACTTGCCATACCTCTGTTGTTTGGGCTCATTTGAAACTGCTTTTGAAGCATGAAATCCCTCACACCACGACTTTGGGAGCTGCTTTTGGTTTCCCAGTTGCCCCGCACTTTTTTGAGACCAGTGACCAAAGCAGAGCAGCGTAGAAGGATGAGGTGTTTTCCAGGAACAGTGTTTTACTCAGGAATTGGATGTGCTGCCCTTCTGGACAGGGTTACACAAGTGTTCCTTGCACCAGGGAGGATTAGGAAGAGAATTGTAGCTCACTGGAATGTTTTGCTGACCAAGAAAAAGCCCTAAACAACACAGGGTAAAAAGGGAGAATAGAATATAAAGCAAATTATACCAATTCCCAAGACTGCTTTACACAACAGACTGATTATAAGCTTGAAGATAGTCCATGATTCTGGTATTTAATTTTGTTCTGTGGTGTTATTTAAGCTATAAGAGCCTTTCTCAGCTCCTTTCCTCACTGTGTAATCCCCAGTTATGCTTAGGGGCTTTTTTTTTCTGATGATTAAGGACTTGTGATCCAAAACTAGACCTAGAACTGGTGAAGTCCTGTTGAAATGCCACTTGTAACAACTCAGACACAAAGTGTATAAAACGTTTTGAAGTTTTTCTCCTGAGGTTTTAGGCAACTTAATTTCCATCTGTGTCCAGGTGAGCATGGCTGGTAGGAAATTGTAGCAGCCTGTTGCTGCTGTTTCTGAGGAGATTTTAGCAGTTTAAGCTGATCTTCTGTTTGTTCTGACCCGAATTCCCCAAGCAAGCAGCACAAAGAGTTTTTTAGAGGTTTCCTGTGATTTCGTTCAGAGCCCTGCTGTGGGTCACATGGAGATGGTGAGACTCATCCTGCTCGTGGTGTCACGGGGACACAGCAGAGCTGCACCCCCGGGCCTGTGCTGACATTTGAGGGGAAAACACAACCCCAAGCTGAGGAAACAGAGTTGGAGCCTTGTGGCCATGGGGACTGTGGAGGTCTGAAGCAGTGGCTGCAGTTTCCCCTCCGAGTGCCAGGACCCAGCTGTGTGGTTTGTTTGAAGTGGCTGTTGCTGTTTCTGTCCCTGGGACTGTTTTTTAGCACTGTCGGTCCTACAGCTGCTGCAGCTGAAATCCTACAACTGCAGGAAGGATGCACATTAAAAGTGTGAGCAGAGATAACACCCGGGGTTCTTGCCTAATTCCCCACTTGTCTAATGGCTGTTGTATTTTCTGTTCACATGCATGAGATCATCTTGCCCCACCCTGTCCTTAGGAGGAAATTAGCTCATGGTTAATTACCCTGCTGCTAATTACACGCCTCAGTGTTTGGGGTTACACCTGAATCGTGATTCTTTCAACACGTAGGTGGCTGCTCTACGGAATTTTGGGGCGTTTGCATCAGTGGTTCTTTGGAATAAATACATTTTAAGGGCACTTTTCCATTGGCAAAGTACAAAATACACCTTGACTCCATCCTTCCACCCCTCAGTTTTGATGCACTTTCTGACCTACCTTATAAATCTGGTTTTAGTAATTAAAGCTGTTTGCTGCTGTTCTGTTCTGAATTATGATGGAGTGTTCAATTACCAGTAAAATGTGAACCAACAGCAGTTCATGGAAGAATTGTGTCTTTGGAGGCTTCCCTGGTTTTATTCTTATTTTTTTCTGCTTTAAAATTCCATTTCTGGGGATGGCCCTTAATGACCAGAGAGCTGCAGTGAGTTCATTGTGAACACTCTTTGGGGCACTTTGATGTGTTTGAATTAGAAGAATTCAAGCTGTTCATTAAGTGCTAGAGTGATTTTTGAAGAGCTGAATCACATTTGCTTCAGCCCAGTGAAAAAACTGCTGTTGGTTGTTGCTGATGCTTGTGCCAAGATTTTTATTTTTTTTTTGAGAAAACCTAATTTTAGGGAGGGAAGAAAAAAACCCCAAAACAAACCCACAAACCAAACCAAACCTGCCTGTTCCCTGTCTGTGTTTTGCTGGTTTTAGATACATTTAATTAAGTTGGTTACCAATGCTGCAACTCATTTATAGAACTTCAATTACAGAATTAAAGCTATTCCTTTAATTTCCAACGTCAGTTTGTGGAGTTGCTTAAAAACTGTTCTTCACAGCTTGTAATAATTAGAAATTGATTGCAATTAGCTCTTACTGAAGGTGTTTATTGATTGAGTAAGCAAAACCCTTTCTGTTCAGCTTTGAATATGAGCTTTTCCAGGCAGCTCTCTCAGAGGTGACTTTAGCAACCCAGGACTAATAAATAGTTTATGACCCAGCTGGAATCTCCTCACAATCTGCACTGATAATAAATACAGCTGATTTTTGTCTGCTCCTGCCAAGGCAAGGAGGTGGGAAAGAACCAGAAAAACGAGCTGGGGGTGTTGGGGTAAATCCCTGCTGCTCCTGAAGCATCTTCCTTTTCACCCAGTGCCTTTCCCCGAGCCAAAGCTGTGTCTGCATCTTGGTGCTGTGAGAGTTCCTGGTGTTTCTTGCTGACAAGGAGGTGTTACATAAGTTTAGTCTTTCATGTGTGCATTCAGTCAGCCCTGGCTGATGGATCCACTTTGGGTTGGAGGAGGTTTTTTTTCACCTAAAAGCTGAGGATGCATCAGCCCTTTGCTGTGACTGTTACCTCATTTAATACCAAATTTTCTGGTTATTTTGTGACTTGGTCTGAGTGAAAAAATTAGAATTTAGTGTTTTGCTGTTACTGAGCTACAAAAGGCCCAAATTCTTGGAGGAATGATTGCTGCTCCTTCAGCCTCCTTTGTGGAATACTGGCAAAAATGTCCTTGGGACACAATCTGTGTTTCCTGTGCCTTAACTCTCTCTGTGTTGTGTCAGAGGTGGCTCAAAGTGTGTGACAGGGAAAGTGAGGTGGCTCTCAGCCAGAAGGTCTTGCAGGAAAGTTGCTTTTACTGGTTTGTGTGGTAACTGAAACCCTGCAGTGTTTGCACACAAGTTCTCAGTTTCAGCTTTACAGAGGACAGGCAGCTGCTTTGTCCTTCCTGAAAAACACTCTGAGAGTCCCCATTTCCTGAGGGGAGAGCTGGGATTTATTGGAGGTTCTTCTTGACAGCAAAAGATTGAGGGGTGTGAGCAAGGATGAGAATTCTGAATTGGTATTGCCCTTCTTAAAAGGGGTTTGCTCTAAAGGGGTGAATAAAAAGGAAAATAATTATGTAAGTGTGGGTTCAACAAGAAAAATGTGCTGATAGATGTATTTGAGAGCTTCAGAAGAAATGGCATTAAAGCCAGTAGAAAGCTGATTTAGAATTAAACCACAGTGATTTGGTGTTTTTTTTCATGATAACAAAACTGCTGTGAGATGCTCTAGAAAAGCTGGAGCAGATCTGAGCTGTCATTAGAGACCTTTGATGTGCAGCCCTGCAGACAGATCTGCTTTCATGAGAACCACAGGCCTCGTTTCCTTTTGCTTTCAGGAGAATTTGGATGAATAAAGCTGGACATGGAGGTCCAAACTGGGAATTGTGGTGTCCACAGGCAGCAGGGGGACACCTTTCCAGGCTCTGAATATCCCAAATAAATCCCTCAGTGTGTGAGGTGCACTCTAAAAATCCTACAGAAGAGCTGGCTGATTTCCATTTTTCCATTCCAGAGGAGAACTGGACACCAGAAGCTTTTACTTGCAAATAAATAACATGAANTCAATTACAGAATTAAAGCTATTCCTTTAATTTCCAACGTCAGTTTGTGGAGTTGCTTAAAAACTGTTCTTCACAGCTTGTAATAATTAGAAATTGATTGCAATTAGCTCTTACTGAAGGTGTTTATTGATTGAGTAAGCAAAACCCTTTCTGTTCAGCTTTGAATATGAGCTTTTCCAGGCAGCTCTCTCAGAGGTGACTTTAGCAACCCAGGACTAATAAATAGTTTATGACCCAGCTGGAATCTCCTCACAATCTGCACTGATAATAAATACAGCTGATTTTTGTCTGCTCCTGCCAAGGCAAGGAGGTGGGAAAGAACCAGAAAAACGAGCTGGGGGTGTTGGGGTAAATCCCTGCTGCTCCTGAAGCATCTTCCTTTTCACCCAGTGCCTTTCCCCGAGCCAAAGCTGTGTCTGCATCTTTGTGCTGTGAGAGTTCCTGGTGTTTCTTGCTGACAAGGAGGTGTTACATAAGTTTAGTCTTTCATGTGTGCATTCAGTCAGCCCTGGCTGATGGATCCACTTTGGGTTGGAGGAGGTTTTTTTTCACCTAAAAGCTGAGGATGCATCAGCCCTTTGCTGTGACTGTTACCTCATTTAATACCAAATTTTCTGGTTATTTTGTGACTTGGTCTGAGTGAAAAAATTAGAATTTAGTGTTTTGCTGTTACTGAGCTACAAAAGGCCCAAATTCTTGGAGGAATGATTGCTGCTCCTTCAGCCTCCTTTGTGGAATACTGGCAAAAATGTCCTTGGAACAGAATCTGTGTCTCCTGTGCCTTAACTCTGTGTTGTGTCAGAGGTGGCTCAAAGTGTGTGACAGTGAAAGTGAGGTGGCTCTCAGCCAGAAGGTCTTGCAGGAAAGTTGCTTTTACTGGTTTGTGTGGTAACTGAAACCCTGCAGTGTTTGCACACAAGTTCTCAGTTTCAGCTTTACAGAGGACAGGCAGCTGCTTTGTCCTTCCTGAAAAACACTCTGAGAGTCCCCATTTCCTGAGGGGAGAGCTGGGATTTATTGGAGGTTCTTCTTGACAGCAAAAGATTGAGGGGTGTGAGCAAGGATGAGAATTCTGAATTGGTATTGCCCTTCTTAAAAGGGGTTTGCTCTAAAGGGGTGAATAAAAAGAAAAATAATTATGTAAGTGTGGGTACAACAAGAAAAATGTGCTGATAGATGTATTTGAGAGCTTCAGAAGAAATGGCATTAAAGCCAGTAGAAAGCTGATTTAGAATTAAACCACAGTGATTTGGTGTTTTTTTTCATGATAACAAAACTGCTGTGAGATGCTCTAGAAAAGCTGGAGCAGATCTGAGCTGACATTAGAGACCTNCTGGAGGAATGATTGCTGCTCCTTCAGCCTCCTTTGTGGAATACTGGCAAAAATGTCCTTGGGACACAATCTGTGTTTCCTGTGCCTTAACTCTCTCTGTGTTGTGTCAGAGGTGGCTCAAAGTGTGTGACAGGGAAAGTGAGGTGGCTCTCAGCCAGAAGGTCTTGCAGGAAAGTTGCTTTTGCTGGTTTGTGTGGTAACTGAAACCCTGCAGTGTTTGCACACAAGTTCTCAGTTTCAGCCTTACAGAGGGCAGGCAGCTGCTTTGTCCTTCCTGAAAAACACTCTGAGAGTCCCCATTTCCTGAGGGGAGAGCTGGGATTTATTGGAGGTTCTTCTTGACAGCAAAAGATTGAGGGGTGTGAGCAAGGATGAGAATTCTGAATTGGTATTGCCCTTCTTAAAAGGGGTTTGCTCTAAAGGGGTGAATAAAAAGAAAAATAATTATGTAAGTGTGGGTACAACAAGAAAAATGTGCTGATAGATGTATTTGAGAGCTTCAGAAGAAATGGCATTAAAGCCAGTAGAAAGCTGATTTAGAATTAAACCACAGTGATTTGGTGTTTTTTTTCATGATAACAAAACTGCTGTGAGATGCTCTAGAAAAGCTGGAGCAGATCTGAGCTGTCATTAGAGACCTTTGATGTGCAGCCCTGCAGACAGATCTGCTTTCATGAGAACCACAGGCCTCGTTTCCTTTTGCTTTCAGGAGAATTTGGATGAATAAAGCTGGACATGGAGGTCCAAACTGGGAATTGTGGTGTCCACAGGCAGCAGGGGGACACCTTTCCAGGCTCTGAATATCCCAAATAAATCCCTCAGTGTGTGAGGTGCACTCTAAAAATCCTACAGAAGAGCTGGGTGATTTCCATTTTTCCATTCCAGAGGAGAACTGGACACCAGAAGCTTTTACTTGCAAATAAATAACATGGAGTAAAGGCATTTTATAAATGAATAACCAAGTCTTAGAGCCCATTCTTTTTCTAATCTCTTCAAAGGGGTGTTGCTAATTAACACAGATATTGAGGTGTGCTGAGCTCTGCTCCTGGCACACAAATGCTCACAAGCAGATTTTGGTGTTTGTGAGGTGCAGTTCTTGCCTTTCCTGATGATATTCACAGCACAGCCTTTGGAAACACTCACTGAGCAAAGCAGTGGATGAATTTATTTTAAATTACATTACATTTTTACTCCTGGGAGGGAGATTTGGTGCTTCTTGAAGTGCTTTAACAGGAGATGCAGGAAGGTGCAAAGCACCTCTCCAAATTGTACTAGTTAATTATATCATCATCATATATCATAAATAACCAGTTAGTTATTTATGATTTTCTGATATTTTATTCTACTTCTGGATTAGATGTATTTTTTAATGTGGAAGTTTGTTCCTTTTGTTTTTCTGACTTCTCAGTGGGCAGGTGCTGTGAAGGTGTTTGGAATTATTGGCTCTCCAACTGCAGAAAAACAACAAATTTGGTTTTTTCCTTTGAATTCTGTTAGAAGTGAGCTTTGAACAGGCCATGCATTCAGGGCAGGAGTGAAAATAAGAGATCTGCCCCTGCAGAATGTGTGGTGTGGCTGAGCAAACACTCTGAGGAGGTGCCTTGGATAAGGAATGGTCACCTTTGGCTGTGTGGGAGGGAGAGAAGGGCACAGAGAAAGGGGCAGAAAGCAATTTGAACACTCAACACTTCCAACAAAACACTTTTATTATGTAAGATTATAACACAAGCAGTGATTTACTTGCCAAAAATCAAGTTGAGAGGGTTTTTTTCACATTCATCTTATCAAAACCCAGGTTGTTTTCTTCATTAAAATATTCTTGCTGACCTGCAGAAATTGGCTGGGAAATATTATTATAATTTATTATTAATAAATAATATTATTAGTAAATAATAGAACTTGTTGTTTTATATAAACATGCTTATATTAATATTTTGTGTATGTAAGTATATTTATCTAGTTATATATAAAATTTGTGTTATTTATATATTTATAATTATTATATAAATTTTATTTGGTTTAAAAAAATTTATTTTATTTTTGCAATGGCCTTTTCCTGTGTGAAGGGAGCTGCAAGTCCCAGCTGTGTGTGCAGCATGTGACTCTCTCCTCTGGATCAGGGTGCCAACACCCAGAGGGAGGAGAGGGGAGGCTCCTGCCTCTGCAGCTCTTTGCACCCTGCTCTGCTCTCTCAGGGCCAAGCTGCTGAACACAACTGGATTTTTAATTCAGTGTACACACAGGGTGCCAGAGGGAGCACCTGTGGGCACAAAGCTGATTTTTGTGCCTCTCTGGAGGGGTGGAAGTGCCCCAGTGGCACAGAAACCCTGCTGTGGTTCCAGGTGTGGTGGTGGGAGAGAGGCAGGGCCAGGGGTTTCATTCTGCTCCTNTTTGCTCTAAAGGGGTGAATAAAAAGAAAAATAATTATGTAAGTGTGGGTACAACAAGAAAAATGTGCTGATAGATGTATTTGAGAGCTTCAGAAGAAATGGCATTAAAGCCAGTAGAAAGCTGATTTGGAATTAAACCACAGTGATTTGGTGTTTTTTTTCATGATAACAAAACTGCTGTGAGATGCTCTAGAAAAGCTGGAGCAGATCTGAGCTGTCATTAGAGACCTTTGATGTGCAGCCCTGCAGACAGATCTGCTTTCATGAGAACCACAGGCCTCGTTTCCTTTTGCTTTCAGGAGAATTTGGATGAATAAAGCTGGACATGGAGGTCCAAACTGGGAATTGTGGTGTCCACAGGCAGCAGGGGGACACCTTTCCAGGCTCTGAATATCCCAAATAAATCCCTCAGTGTGTGAGGTGCACTCTAAAAATCCTACAGAAGAGCTGGGTGATTTCCATTTTTCCATTCCAGAGGAGAACTGGACACCAGAAGCTTTTACTTGCAAATAAATAACATGGAGTAAAGGCATTTTATAAATGAATAACCAAGTCTTAGAGCCCATTCTTTTTCTAATCTCTTCAAAGGGGTGTTGCTAATTAACACAGATATTGAGGTGTGCTGAGCTCTGCTCCTGGCACACAAATGCTCACAAGCAGATTTTGGTGTTTGTGAGGTGCAGTTCTTGCCTTTCCTGATGATATTCACAGCACAGCCTTTGGAAACACTCACTGAGCAAAGCAGTGGATGAATTTATTTTAAATTACATTACATTTTTACTCCTGGGAGGGAGATTTGGTGCTTCTTGAAGTGCTTTAACAGGAGATGCAGGAAGGTGCAAAGCACCTCTCCAAATTGTACTAGTTAATTATATCATCATCATATATCATAAATAACCAGTTAGTTATTTATGATTTTCTGATATTTTATTCTACTTCTGGATTAGATGTATTTTTTAATGTGGAAGTTTGTTCCTTTTGTTTTTCTGACTTCTCAGTGGGCAGGTGCTGTGAAGGTGTTTGGAATTATTGGCTCTCCAACTGCAGAAAAACAACAAATTTGGTTTTTTCCTTTGAATTCTGTTAGAAGAGAGCTTTGAACAGGCCATGCATTCAGGGCAGGAGTGAAAATAAGAGATCTGCCCCTGCAGAATGTGTGGTGTGGCTGAGCAAACACTCTGAGGAGGTGCCTTGGATAAGGAATGGTCACCTTTGGCTGTGTGGGAGGGAGAGAAGGGCACAGAGAAAGGGGCAGAAAGCAATTTGAACACTCAACACTTCCAACAAAACACTTTTATTATGTAAGACTATAATGCAAGTAGTGATTTACTTGCCAAAAATTAATTTTAGAGGGGTTTTTCACATTCATTTTATCAAAACCGGGGTTGTTTTCTTAATTAAAATATTCANTTTAAAAAAATTTATTTTATTTTTGCAATGGCCTTTTCCTGTGTGAAGGGAGCTGCAAGTCCCAGCTGTGTGTGCAGCATGTGACTCTCTCCTCTGGATCAGGGTGCCAACACCCAGNAATAATAATAATAAGAAGAAGAAGAAGAAGAATAAACAATGCTAAATAATATCTAATAACTATAATAATAAATTTATTGGTTTATATAGACATAATATGTATATTACTATTTTGTATATTTAAGTATATCTAGTTATAGATCAAATTTATGTGTTATTTT
>VWYE01006614.1:75006-118166 GCA_013398995.1 Alaudala cheleensis | reverse complement strand
ATATAAATTTTATTTGGTTTAAAAAAATTTATTTTATTTTTGCAATGGCCTTTTCCTGTGTGAAGGGAGCTGCAGGTCCCAGCTGTGTGTGCAGCATGTGACTCTCTCCTCTGGATCAGGGTGACTCCTGTGTCCCCAGCTCTGAGCTGTGGCACTGCCAACACCCAGAGGGAGGAGAGGGGAGGCTCCTGCCTCTGCAGCTCTTTGCACCCTGCTCTGCTCTCTCAGGGCCAAGCTGCTGAACACAACTGGATTTTTAATTCAGTGTACACACAGGGTGCCAGAGGGAGCACCTGTGGGCACAAAGCTGATTTTTGTGCCTCTCTGGAGGGGTGGAAGTGCCCCAGTGGCACAGAAACCCTGCTGTGGTTCCAGGTGTGGTGGTGGGAGAGAAGCAGGGCCAGGGGTTTCATTCTGCTCCTTCTTTGTTTTCAAATTCCAGTCTGGAATGTGGTGCTTCTGGATAACAACAGGCACCTGAATTCTTGGGATTATTCTTGGAATTATTGCACTTGCAGAGTTGTAGCTCTGTTCTGGTGGGTGACAGGATTTTACAGGCTTTTATTTCCTCACTGACAGAGATCCCTGTAAAATTTCTGGGAAGTTTTTGATGGGAGAATGTTTTTATTCATTGTGTCTGTGTGAAAACATTGATCAGCTTCTCATTAATGCCAATTAAACATCTGCTGCACATTTATAGCATTTTTTTTCTAGGACAGGCACCTGCATAGAGGTCTCTGACCAAAATGCTGCTGCAGCTTCTGCTTTTAGGAAGTGTTCTGGAAACTGAATCAGTGAGGAGTTTCAGGCTTTTTGCTTCCCCTTTCTTCTCAGAGTTGTTGCTCAAGGACATGAGTGATGCTCTGGGAATGGCCTGAGTGTGCAAACCCTGCCAAAAATGCAATTCCTGCCCAGGCTGGGCAGCTGACACTCACTGCAAGTTGAATTTCTGAGCTCTGAGGTGCTGGCAGCCAGGAGCTCCCACACAGACCTTCCTGGAGAAGCCAGGAAATAAAACAGAAAAATTTTAGTGAAAGCCACATATTTATGTTTCTCAGTTAGTTCTGCATATGGGAATTAAATAAAACTCTCAAATATTTAAAATATCAAATTTTGGGGTCTTTTTTAAAATCCATTTTGCTCTGGAGCAGCACAATATTGTCTGTTAGACTTCTCAGTGGGAAAGAAAAGAAAGGATTCAGCTTTCCCAGCTATAAAAATGAGAACACATAGCTATAAATGATGTCATTAAGAAATTGATTCCTTTAATATGCATGTCTCTACAATGAAGCTATTTTTAGGTTATTTTAAGAAACTCATTATTTCTTTCAAAAATAGAAAAGTGGAAGAAATGCTTCATACTTACGTAGGTAAGATGGAATATTGAATTTGTTCCCCCTCAGAGAAAATCCTGTGTTTCCTGTTACTTTGCTTAAAATAACTTGATTAGATTAATGGGAAATGTTAAACATTAGCAGTCTTTTAAAATGGATAATTGAGCTTGGAACAAAAAGAGCTGGAAATTCCTGTAGTAGAAAACCCTCAGTGACATTTGTGCAAGTTCCATCTTTTGCTGGAGGATCCAGAGAAGGGTTTGGGGTGGAATTTTGGGGGTAAAGAAGATAACTGACTCAATTATTGATGTTCTTCAGTTTGAGAAAATCCCTTTTCCTCTTGCTTTGCATGCACCTCTGGAATGGCAGGAAGGAAAAGGGGCTGGGTTTACTTGAACAAAACCTTTACTGTGCTATTTCTGCTGTCTGTGTTTGTCAATATTGCAATCCCAAATGGGATTATTTTACCATGCACACCTTCACCTTGCTGAGCTGCTTTTCTCCTGACATGACTCCAGCATTTCCCCATCAGGAGCAGGGAGCTGGGATTGCCTTTGGGGAGGGAGCCTTTGTCCCCAGGCTGTGGGACTGTCACTGGTTCTCTGACACTTTCTGGAGCTGTGTGAGGGTCACAGCCCTACAAAGATGTGCCTTGGGCCTTTGTCCCCAGGCTATGGGACTGTCACTGCAGCCCTGGGACACTTTCTGAGCCCTGTGGGGGTCACAGCCCTACAAAGATGTGCCTGGGCAGTTTGTCCCCAGGCTGTGGGACTGTCACTGCAGCCCTGGGGCACTTTCTGAGCCCTGTGAGGGTCACAGCCCTACAGGGACGTGCTCCTCGTGCTGCCCCTGCCTTTGGGGCTCCTGCTTATGTAACTGTGCCCTTCCTCCCGTGGCATTCGTGTGGTTGCTATGGAGCTGTTAAATAATTCAAGCAGGTGCCTCCTTTCCAAAGGCACAGCCTGAGCAGGGATGATTTGCAGCAGGCTGCAGTTTGTTCCTGTGTGTAACCCCTCTCCTGTGGCAGGAGGAAGATGAACCTGAAGTCGGAGCGCAGGGGGATCCACGTGGATCAGTCGGAGCTGCTGTGCAAGAAGGGCTGTGGTTACTATGGCAATCCTGCCTGGCAGGGCTTCTGCTCCAAGTGCTGGAGGGAGGAATACCACAAGGCCAGGCAGAAGCAGATCCAAGAGGACTGGGAGCTGGCAGAGCGGTAAAGAACCTTCCTTTCTTCCTTCAGGGTCACTCCACCAAATCCTGTCCCTGCCTCCTGTTTCCTTGGCCTGTTTGCTCTGGCTCAGGTTCAGCACAGATCCCCCAGTTTGAGCTTTCCAGCAGGAATTCAAACCTTCCTTTTGATGCAAAGATGGATATTTATGACATTCTATTATAAGATGTTTGAGGTGAAAATCTGGGAACAGAGCCCAACCTCCCAATGGCTACTTTGACCTAATTTGCATATGCAAATCTGTATTTCTGTCTAGGAATTAGAAGGGTTAAAGGGACAATTCTGATTAAAATGCCCTCTGGAGATGGCAATTATTTTCATGGGCATAGGCAGCACCATGGGTTTGCATTCCAGCTGCTGATTAAACACTGGTTTTGGCCTTGTGTGTGGCCATTCTTTTAAACTGCAGGCTTAAGCCCAAGAACATCAAAGCTTTAGCTTTGCTAATTTAGGTAATTGTCTAATCACTTATTTTCTGCAAACCAACCTAGTTTTCCTCGTGTGATAAATGCTTGGCCCTGGAAATGGAAGATGTGTTTTCAGAGGTAGAAGCAGAGAGGTCATGTCATTGTTTTGCTCTGCCATAAATGCCTTAAACTGTCAATAAAAACTTCATTATTAGGGCAGATAGTTATGCTGCCAGTCTTGGATCATCTCTAAAGCACAGTGGGGTATTTAAGGAATTCTTTAATGAATAGCTGGGGGATGCTGAAGGCACAGAGAAGCTGTGATTGTTTGCTGCAGTGAACAGACAGGCTTGTCAGCACTGATGAGACACAATTCCTGCACAAGAGATTGCAGATCCCAGGCTATTTATGGTCCATCCTGAGCTGGAGGGGTGTTTAAAGACAATTGCTCAGCCTCCCAGCATCTGAAGGGTGATAAAATGTCACCTGTTTGAATCCTCCTGCAAAGGAGGAAAAAAGGCTGCAGGATGGGTGAGTTTGCTCTACTTTAGTTTAGCAACTTGGTCGTTCAAGCTTTGCTTCATCCATTCAAGCAGATTATGACAACAATGATCTATTTCCCAAAATATTCCTGAGATTGGGACAGGGTATTTTGCTTTTATCAGATGGGGAAGGACTGCCTGAGGTACCAGGTTGTGGGACTCAGTGTGAGGCAGGGAGGAAGATGAGTTAAACTCTGTCTTCTCCCTTATTTAACCCTCACTGTTACCACTGCAGCATGGAAAGGAGGGTGTCCTGTAGTGCAGGGAGATAGGCAGAGGGAAGAATTAACACATCAAATGAGTGATTAATGATTGCACAGGAAATCAGCTCCTGTGTCTTGTTTCCCAGCCAGAATCAGACCTGTATTTTTCTATCTCCAGGCTCCAGCGTGAGGAGGAAGAAGCCTATGCCAGCAGCCAGAGCACCCAGGGGGCACAGTCCCTGACCTTCTCAAAGTTTGAGGAGAAGAAAACCAATGAGAAAACAAGAAAGGTCACTACTGTGAAGAAGTTCTTCACTGCTTCCTCCAGAGCAGGAGCTAAGAAGGGTAACTCTCCTTTGCTTTTCATGCTTCTGTGCATTTTTAAATGAATGGTTTTTTGGCAGGTGTGTTGTTCTAAAAGGCAGATGAATGCTCTGTGCTTTGACTTGCAAATGTTGGAATAGTGCTGCTTCTGGAGAGTGATTGTTACAGAAAACACAGAAAAATGTGAGAGTGATGCCACACAATCTGTTCAATGGAGCAGTGCACTGCTGAACCCGTGTTTGGGTGTGATTGTGCAGGAGTTCTTGCACTGAACAGCATAAATGTGTTCCTGGTGCTGGCACTGCACTGCTCAGGGGGAATTCCTTGTTCCTGTGGCACACATTCCTGAGCCAGCCATGGTGTCACTCCAGCATTTAGGGCTGCAGGGGGAATTCCTCCTGGAGAGAGCAGCAGAGAAGGTGCTGGCATGGCTGTCAGTCACCTCAGCACAGTGCTGGGTGTGAGTGTGACAGAGCCTGAGATAAAACACCAGCTGATGCTGCCAGAGTGCCTCCCTTGGGCAGGAGAAAATGGCATGTGTGAGCTGGGGGCTGGAGCTGCACACAAATGGGAGGCTGGCAGGGTTTGTGTGGGCTGGGAGTACCAGGTTTGTGGCTGGCTGGGTGTTTGTTCTGCAGAATGTGTTACAAGCAGGAGGGATGAATGGCACTGCTGGCTCTGCACAGCAATGGCTCACACAGGCTGCTGGGAAATGCTGGGCTGTGCAGGAGGAATTCCAGAAGGAAAAGCAACATTCATCTGTCTTTAACCTCAGAGATGATGCATCTCCTTCATTTGAAATGCAGCTTTTTTTCTGATTGGAGTTGTCCTGGTGCATGGCAGCAGCTGGCTACATGAGGCATTCATTCACCTGTGTTAAACCTATTTTTTTTTAATTTAATGTTCATTCTTCTCACTTCCCACCTTTTCTTTTTGTATCCCCTCACCACCTGTCCTGCCATGCTCTCTGTGCCCTGCTTGCTTTGGCCTTTTTATTTCAGCAGCTCCAGAGAAAACCCCTAAGCAAGGACAGCTTGGGAGGGAGAGAAATGCTGATAACATTCTCAGGGATTTGAAGGAGATTTTTACTCCCTCCTGGGAACTGGCTTCCCCTTCTGAAGGTAATGCAGCACAGCCTGGGCAAAGCTGTCTGCCTGGTTTGAGTAAGCTTGGCTCTTAGTTGGGCTTTGCTAAACACAAACTAGGGTTGTGCCAGTTGTAACTCGTGCTCTTCAACATGAAGATGGCAAAAAAAGCAAGTCCAGCATCCTGAGGTGATGCTGAATCTCTAAACCTTTGCTTTTTAGTAGGGAGTCAGAGGAGTAGAGCTGAAGCTTCTTTGAGCTCCACCTTAGGATCAAAAAAATAAGAATTTTGTAAGAATTAGCTGGATCTTGTGCTGCCTTGTGTTTTTATCCAAACCAAAAAAACCAATTCCAGGTTGCTGTTACAAATCTGATTATTCAGAGTTGAAACTGCTGAAGTTGGTACTTCAAGAACTCAAAACATTTCTAGTTATGTTACATAAACCAAGAAGAAAATCTCCCATCAAGAGGAGACACTGGTTTCATTTAAACCAAAAGGACACCAAAGCCCTTGATGCAAACAGCTTTAAGAGCTCATCCTCCACGATTTGTGTAATCTCTAAACTGGTTCTGCTGGGTGAAGAAAGGCTGATTGATTCAGCAGCTGTTGATTCAGTGACAGGGAGGTGATGAGGGGCTGTGTGGAACAGAGCTGCTGACAAACCCTGTTCCACAGTCCCTGCTTGTGGCCATGGCACAACCATAGTGACCCCTGGAGTGCTCCTGTTCTGCTGTGACAAGTGGCTTTCCTGTAGAAAGATTTCAGTATTAATGATGTTTATTCTTTGTGAAGCTGATCCTTCCTGAGCTCCTCCCATGCTCCCTCCTGGCATTTTGGTGTTTCCCTCTGCTGGGATCTCTTTAATTTGTTGGAATTTCTTGGCTGTAATCAGCTTCTTTTCAGTTAGACTGAATTCTCTGAGAGCACAGGATAAACCTGAGGGTGTTTTGGTGCTGGCAGTTCATTTGTCCCTGCAGCCCTTGGTAATTAGTACAGATTAATTTTCCTTAAATCAGGATTTCAGCTCATACATGAGTGAAGCTGCAACTACAAGTAATTCTTGGTGTAACTCATTAAAAATAATTTCATTCTAATTAACATTCACTTTTTAATACTTGATATTAATCTGCCTCAGTTGACTACATCTCTTTAACTA
This sequence comes from Alaudala cheleensis, assembly GCA_013398995.1. NCBI lineage: Eukaryota > Metazoa > Chordata > Aves > Passeriformes > Alaudidae > Alaudala > Alaudala cheleensis. The sequence continues at coordinate 111,886 of VWYE01006614.1, read as the reverse complement.
AACAACAATCTAGTTTGAATTTGTGATTAAAAAAATAATATTCACATTCCTCAAGGTCAGATAATAAAATGAGGCTCATCATTTTTATAAAAGAGTGAACTCATTGTTGAAGTAAGTAAATAAACCTTCAGCTGTACTGTGAAATGGGATCAGTGATTAATCATGGAGGAAATATCTGATAACTCTGCCCTTTTCTTTGTTTATTATTTCCAAATAAGCTTTCTGCTTCTCTAATGTTAAATGTGACAAATTGAATTAATGGCCACCCTTCAGCTGGAATCCTGTGTGGGATTTGGGATTCATGCAGGGAATATTAAGTATAAAGGCAATGGAAGGAAATCCCCTCTGGAGAAGTGTCCCTGAGTATCAGAGAGGAGTTGGGTTTGCACTCTCTATCTCAATTGCTGCAGTTGGAATTTCAATATTTACAAAACCTTTTCTGTTCTGGCCACTGAGATACCAGAGGTGCTCTGCTGGTGCCTGACCAAGTTTTAACCTGTGCTGGAGCGTGGAGCTTTGGTCAGAGGGGCAGAGTTTGGTGACACAACTTTGGATTTTCTGTACTGCTGAATCTCTTTAAAAACNAGTGTAAAAAAATGATAGAACCTGTCTGAAATCATCCAGCAGTGTAAAAAAACTGATAGAACCCTTCTGAAATTATCCAGTAGTGTAAAAAAAACTGATGGAACCTTTCTGAAATTATCCAGCAGTGTGAAAAAACAGATGGAACCTTTCTGAGATTATCTATTAGTGTTAAAAAATGGTAAAATCTANAGAGGAGTTGGGTTTGCACTCTCTATCTCAATTGCTGCAGTTGGAATTTCAATATTTACAAAACCTTTTCTGTTCTGGCCACTGAGATACCAGAGGTGCTCTGCTGGTGCCTGACCAAGTTCTAACCTGTTCTGGAGTGTGGAGCTTTGGTCAGAGGGGCGGAGTTTGGTGACACAACTTTGGATTTTCTGTACTGCTGAATCTCTTTAAAAACAAATAACAACCAAAAAAACCCCACTAAGCTCCTCAAATCCAAATTAAACCAACTTAAAACATATTAATTTATTCCTTGTCCCTGCGGATTTGTGCATGCTTGTTGAAAGCAGGGTTTGTGTGCATGTGCAGTGTTTTCAGGGTGAAAGCTGTGTTTGTCTCGTGCTGACCATGACTATTTCCATGTTTTCTGTCTCTCTTGCCTCTCACCACGTTCATTTCCACCACCTCTGTCCAATCCCTCCATTTCCAACAGCACTGGCTGGCAAGCTGAAAGGTGGGTGAAGGTACTGGAGCAGCACAGTTCACTTGGAACTTGGGAAATTAGGTGTTTTTGTGGGAAATCAGGTGGTTTTTATGGGAAAAAGCCCCAAGGATGCAGCTCTGACAGCTTGCAGTGTGTGTCCCTTGAGCAGCACTGCCCTGAGCTGCTTGGTGCAAGGAGTGTGGAGGGCAGGCAGAGTGGGAAAACCACCCCATAATCTTCAGGAATCTGCAGGATCCCAGCTGGAATCCTTAAAGGGAGGTGTCTGACCTGGTTGTGACTGTAAAACCCAGCAGCAGCCCCATGTGGCTGTCACTTGTGATATAAAAAGGGCATGAGTGTGAGTGGGGTGTGGCTGTAAATGTTCCACTTCAGGGGGATGCTCAGTTTGCCTGCAGTTGTGGTGAATAATTACTGCTGTGTTTAATGATATCCAGCATTTCCCTGGCAAAGTTGGAGAAACAAATGACCAATTGTCTGCACAGCTGAAAAAAAAACCCAAAAAACTGACTTGAAATGATAGAACCTTTCTGAAATTATTGGTGTAAAAAACTGATAGAACCCATCTGAAATTATCCAGTAGTGTAAAAAAACAGATGAAACCTTTCTGAAATTATCTATTGGTGTAAAAAACTGATAGAACCATTCTGAAATTATGCAGCAGTGTAAAATTCTGATAGAACCTTCCTGAAATTATCTATCAGTGTAAAAAAACCTGATAGAACCTTTCTGAAATTATCTATTAGTGTAAAAAATGGTAAAACCTGTCTGAAATTACATGTTTTTACCATCAGTGTGAAAAAAAAACAGCTAAAACCCTTCTGAAATTTTGCATCAGTGTAAAAAACGGACGAAACCTTTCTGAAATCATCCAGCAGTGCAAAAATCTGATAAAACCAGTCTGAAATTGCCCATCTGAGCAGCTGTGCCCTGCCTTTTGCCAGCAGAGATCCAGGAGGCCAAGGCCCCCAGCCCCTCCATCCACAGGCAGGCCAGCATCAAGACGGACCGCGTGGCCAGGGAGTTCGTGGAGTTCATCAGGACTTACCAGAAGCCTGGCCAGGACATCTACAAGCAATGCAAACTCTTCCTGGACACCATGAGCCACAAAAGGGTGAGCTCTGAGTGCCTCTGGGCTCAGTCACATGGGGGGATTGGGGAAGGAGGGAGGGAATGCTGCACTTCCCCCAGCAGTTTGGGTTTGCTGGAGCCTTCAGAGGAGTGGATTCATCAATTTAAGGTCTGGGTGCCCTTTTTTTAACCCCAGAACATCCCAGATTAATTAGTCCTGACTAAATCCCACTTAAAAGTCTGTTCAGCAATATCCTACATTCATGTGATTTGTGGAAATGACAGAAGGGAGCACCTGGGGAGTTTTTAGATATCACAGAGTGGTTTGGGTTGGGAGGGGATCAAAGATCATCTGGTTCCATGGGCAGGGACACCTCCCACAGTGCCAGGGTGCTCCAGACCCCATCCAGCCTGGCCTTGGACACTGCCAGGGATGAGACAACTTAATCCTAAAAACTCCCAAAGGTAATTCAACACCAACCCACTCCTCTCCTTTTAGTGGGGAAGGGGAATTTGACTGTGCTGCATTTTTTAATATGAAATAAGTGTTACATCTTCATTTTCCATTTCAAAAAAAATCAATGTTCTTGAAATATTAATCAGTCTGTGGTGCCACCTATGGTTGGAATGAGTCAGAATTCAGCACAACTTCTTTTCACCCCTTCTTCTCCCTTTCCTTCTTCCTTTAGTTCCTCAGATTATCTCCTCACGAATTCTTAATTTTCTTACATTCCCTCTACTTTGCAATCTTGAACTTTTATTTCTTTTCTTCTAGATCTGGTCATTCTGAGCACAGAGTTTGTGAGAACAGTGTGGGTTTAGTTTTGCCTTCAAGCACTGAAAGTGTTCTCATTTCCTACTTCAGCCTTTCTCAAAACATGGGATTTTTTTTACTGCACATAAACCAGGCCTAAAATCCACTCTCAGCAAGAGCTGGGACTTGTGTTCAGGAAAATGTCCAGTTTTTGGCCTTAGAGAATTCAGAAATCAAATTTTCCCCCCACTTTTTTTAAATGTGTGGTTTCATTTAATGATGAAAATTGCCTTAATTAAGTTAATTTTAAACCTTCAAACCTCTGTTGTGTTCTTCAGGAGCTCAGTTAGCAAAAGCCAGTGTTGTGTCACAAATTCCACTGTGAATACATTTCACAGTAACTTTATCATCAGAAATGTAGAGATACTCCTTCAAATAATTGATGTTCCTGGGGTTTTTATAGACTATAAATTGTCTTTTAAAAAAACAGAGGTTAAATAGGGACAAATATTTTGCTTAGTCTGAGTTTTGTCAGTGCTCCTCAGGGGAAAAACCCACTGCACCTGTGCTAATACCCATTTATCCAGCAAATCAATACAAATCCTTCACACATTCAAGAGCCAGTGTTGGCTTCTCCTGTTTTTAACTCAGATTGAGCCACTATAAACACCTCTGCTGACACCTCTGCATTCTCAGACTGTGACTGCAGCTGGACTCCTGCCTTGAACCAAAACAAAACACAGCCCTTCACACTCCCCCCTTGTTCTCCTGCAGGATCTGAGCATTGAGGAACAATCTGAGTGTGCCCAGGACTTCTACCAGAATGTGGCAGACAGGCTGCAGACACGCTGGAAAGGTACCGAGCTCTTCCTCTTCATCCTCCTGTTCCAAAAGCAGCCATGGAAAGCTGAAGCCTCTTGGATTTCCAGCTCAGGCAGAGCATTCCCAGCTTCCAGAAATGCTGGGAACAGCTTCTGGTACCACAGTTAGAATTGTTCCCTCTAGGAAGTTTTGCTGTCTTAAATATTTGTTTTTACAGCTTTTTTTTAAAACTCTCAGTAGAGTTCTACCCATTTTATTTTTACTTCCCATTATATCCATTTATGATTGACTTGAATGAGGAGTATCCATTTGATGATATTGGGATTAAACCTTCCCAAGAGCCCTGGAATAATTTATTTGTGGGATTTGTCCCTTTCAGTGCCCCCTGAAAAAGTGGAGAAGGCAATGGATGAGGTTGAGAAATACATCATGACTCGACAGTATAAATATGTTTTCTGCCCTGAGACAACTGATGATGAGAAGAAAGACCTTGCTGTCCAAAAAAGGATCAGGTAAGGCTTGAAAGGCAAAATAATTGAGTCATCCCTAATTCTCTAAATGAGCTCTGAATCAGCCATGCTAAAAAACCTTGTGTGTGCACAAAAAAATGGCTTGTCAAGGGTTACAACCATTTTATTTAAACTACAGAAAGAATTAATAGGTGGGATAATGACAACCAGCACACTGAGAAAATTTGCTTTTGTTAAATGAGAGCCAAAAAAAATCTTGAATAAAAAAAAAAAAAGGAAGTGCTTTCTCAGAAAATAAATGACTTCAGTGGAACAAACTGGTTTATGGCTGGGATAATGTCTCATGGACACAAAGCATTCCTTGTGCCCTGAGCTGGTTTCAAACACCTGGATGTGGCTGGCACTGAGGAGTTTAACCCCTTTTCTCCTGTCCCAGGGCTCTGCACTGGGTGACTCCCCAGATGCTGTGTGTTCCTGTCAGTGAGGAAATCCCAGAAGTCTCTGACATGGTTGTAAAGGCAATTACAGGTTTGTGACTGATGAATTCTATATTTCTAGTTGAAATTGTGTCTGTCTTGCTTATTATTTTTGCTGCCATCACAAAGAGGGGCCCAGGCTGTTAAAAGTGCAGGGATCTTTGTGTGTTTGGAATTCCATCTGTGGAGCAGGGATGGTTTTCCACACTGAAAGTGTTAAATAAGGCTTAGATGATCTACTTAAAACACTTCCCCACAGACAGAAATGCTGCAAGATCAGTATTACCCAGCAATCCTGCCTACCCAGTGCCTGATAAATACAATTTGAATGATTTATTTGAATTTGAATGATTTATTTCTATTTTTCCCCCTCCCAGACATCATTGAGATGGACTCGAAGCGTGTGCCCCGGGACAAGCTGGCCTGCATCACCAGGTGCAGCAAGCACATCTTCAATGCCATCAAAATCACCAAGAATGAGCCAGCCTCAGCTGATGATTTCCTGCCCACCCTCATCTACATCGTGCTGAAGGGGAACCCCCCACGCCTGCAGTCCAACATCCAGTACATCACCCGCTTCTGCAACCCCAGCAGGCTCATGACTGGGGAGGATGGATATTATTTCACCAACCTGGTGAGTGCAGGGGCAAAGGGGGGATTGGACAGCAAGGTTTGGGATTTTATCTGGAGGTGGGGGATTGCCAGCAAAGGGAAATAGAAGTGAAAATGGATCTGCAGGCAGTGGTTGGGGTTAGTCAGAGCACAGCTGGTTTTATCCCCTCTCTCTTCCATCTCTTCTTTGTTTTCTTGTTTTATAGCTTTAAACCCTTTGTTTGAAAAGTCTGATGCTGAGACTTGGGTGTATTTTTGTCCCAAGACTTGGGTGTATTTTTATCCTGCAAGGTCAGGGCTTTCTGTTCCTCAAACCCTGAGTTTGGGCTGTGCATATGTTCCAGATGCAGAGTGCCCTCTCTGAGGCCAGGAAGGCACTGCAGAATTAAACCATTCATGTGTGGAAGGTTTTTTACAGCTTCTCCAAGAGGCATTTCTTGGTGTGCTCTACATTTTATCACTGAGAATCCTGGATGGGAATTACAGAGTTGAATGAAACACTTGGAGTGTTAAAAGTTCATTTCAGTAGGAGCAGAGAATCCACCAAGTGAGCTGGGCTTTGACATTCCTTCCTTCAGGAAACTAATTAATTATCAATTGATAAAACAGCTTCATTTCTACAAAACCTGTCATGTCATTTAACATAGCAGATCTCTGCTGATCAGATAATTAAATATTAATGTACTACTCCTGTCTCCTTGCCATGCTCCTGCTGTTCCCTCACCTCCCCTCCACAGACACCCTGAGCTTTGGAATGCACCTTGGCAGCTCAGTCTTTGATTTCTTCAAACTTTTGGGGAGAGGAAAGACTTGTGTGAAGTGTCTGATAAAATGAACTTGTGGAAAAGCTCATTTAGGGCATAAGAACAATTATTAAAAAATCAGTTGCTGGTGTAAGAAGAGGGTAAAGAATAAAAAATGTGGGTGCATTGCAGCCTTGCAGTGATGCTCTCTGTGCTTTATTTGCAGTGCTGTGCTGTGGCCTTCATTGAGAAACTGGATGCTCAGTCTTTGAACCTGAGCCAGGAGGATTTTGATCGTTTCATGACAGGCCAGACCTCCCCAAAAAAGCAGGAACCTGACACTTTCTCCCCTGATGTGTGCCTGGGGGTGAAGCAGATGTGCAAGAGCCTAGACCTCCTCTCTCAGCTGAGTGAGAGACAGGAAAGGATTGTCAGTGAGGCCAAGAAGCTGGAGAAGGACCTCATTGACTGGACTGAGGGCATCACCAAGGAGGTGGAAGATATTGTGGAGAAATACCCCTTGGAAATAAAGCCAAAAAGTCAAGCCTTGGCAGCCATTGACTCTGAAAACGTGGAGAATGACAAGCTGCCCCCACCACTGCAGCCTCAGGTTTATGCAGGATAATTCTCCTCAGCTAGCTGGGCAGGGAAGGAAATTTATGGCAAAAAAAAAAATAAGAAATTACTTTAAATCAGTACATTTTTAAAGGTACTTTTGGGTTTTTTTTCTTTTCTTTTCTTTTTTTTTTTGGTTAAGTGTCATGAATTGTATTTATTTTAGTCCAGTAGATTTCTCTTAGGCTTTGGTGGGTTTTTTGAACTGAATTTCGATTTTCTACACAAACTGGTGTAATTTTTAAGCAACACTAGTCCATTGACATCTCTCCTGAAAACTTCCTTCTAAGCATGCACTTAATTGTTTTTAATAATTTAACTTGAAGTTTCTTTCCAGCAGGAAAAAAAAAAAAAGAGGTACCAATGTTAGTCTGAACTTATTCTGTAGCTGTAAAGATGAACTATATATTGTAAAATATGTAAAATTGTAAATAGATTTCAAATCTAATGTCCCAACTGTGCATGAGCTCGTGTGTGAGTGAAAATGATCTCAAAATATTCATTTTAGCACCTTTCAGTTGCAGTAAAAAGGCAAAAATGCTGTTGGAGTTTGGATAACCTGGAGGGGAGGAGTGAGGAATGGCAGGGGATGTTCTTGGAGTGATTTGCAGACTTGAAAAATCATCTTAATCTGCTTTGTTTAAAAAAAATATTTAAAATATTCTATTTCTTCATTTAAATGCTCTGTCAGAACAGCTTGAGTGGTGCACAAAAGTGCTGCTTTTACTGCTTGGGAAGGGAATGTGGGGCCAGAAATTCAAAATATTTCAGGAACAGGAAGAAATATTTGTATTAAAAAATGCATAATGTGGAATAGAAAAGGGAGAGGGGAAGAGTTGCTCCAAAAGTGTCTCTCTCTCTCTCTCCTGGTGTCACTTCCATCAGTGGGATCAATTTTGGTTGCTTTTTTTTTGACAATCCTGGGAAATAAACAAATAAATTCGTCAAGTTTGAGGTTGCTTTTTAGAAGGAGCAGGAGCAGGAAAATGCACTTTATTTCCATGAAACACCAACGTTCTGCTCTTGAACAGCTCAGAATGGCTTTGTGTGACTAAAAAAGCCACTGGAATTCAGATTGGGGTGGAAGAAGAGCTCACCCCATGAGCAGCAACCTCTTCCACCAGAGCTTTGAAACTTTCTGTGACGTTTGAAATCTGTTCCAGCTCCCCCCTGACTCCTTCGTGCACCTGAGCCCTCAGCTGGAAACTGCTTTTAAGCAACGTTTCATTCTTGCCATCGAGGAGGAAAAGCACCGCTACCTCTTGGTTCATTCCCACTTCATTAAAACACTGCTCCCATTAAATTTGCACTGCAATAACTTCAGACCACGACTGTGATTTGTCCCTTTTCTGGCAGTTTTTTAGCCTTTTTCTGAACTATGCACCACCCCTGGTGTTCCAAAGAAGCAGCTGCGCCCCTGGGATCCTCACAACAGCAAAAAAAATCAAATTATTCCGTGTGTCACTACGCCCAAATCGCTTGGGTAAATAACCCCGGGGTTTATTGGGTTTATTTAGGTGCTAATTCTGATCTCCAGTTTGTCCCGAGGAGGGGTGGGGGGGAAAAGCAAACTCGCAGCTCTTGTGTAAATGAGGTGTTTAAATAAAAGCGTGGCCGCTCTGCCCTCGTTAATGAGTCCCTAAACCCCTCCTCGGCTTTTGTTATTGCATTAATGATTCATGGCGAGATAATCGCGGCTGCCTCTGCATCCTCCGAGGCGGGAGACGGCAATTCTCAAGTGCAGGGCTGGGGAACAATGTTTATTTTTATTTTCTTTGCAGAAAAGTCATTGGGGTGATTAAGCACTCCAGAACCGTTTTGTAACTGAAGTAGCTCTTTGGCCTGTGCCGGGTTGTAATCGAGAGGATGTTTTGAGTTTAATTAATCAGGAAAGGTGGATTTCCACAGGCTGGAGTGATCCCTGAGCAGGGCTGGAGCTCAGAGGAGCTCACAGAGTTTGGGGTGAGTGCACAAAACAGCACAAAAACAGAGATTTAATCGAATTATCGTCCCTTAAAGTGGTTTAAAATGCAGCTGTTGTGCCCTGCACGGTTACTCTGTCATAAATTTGCTTTATTTTCCCCACTCTTAGCTCAGTGTCACTGCAAGCAGAGACTGCAGCTCCTCGGATTGGATCTTTTATTGTAAAATACCTCTTTGCGTGTGAACTCCTGCTTTATTTCGTTGGTAAGGAAGGTATTTTACAGGAAATGCTGGAGGCATTAATTGTGACTGTCACTCATTAATTCTGTGATTTTGGAGCCACGGGGGTCTCTGACCTCTCTGATCCTCATGGGGCTGCTGGAGTTTCACCTTCAAAAAACGTTTTTAGGGAATATTTTCCACCCAATATTTAGGGACGGTTTTATCCCAGACTTCTCATTATCCTCGTGGAAACATCATCACACTCGTATTACCATTTATATTGTCTATTATTAATAATTAGTATTAATATGTAATTACGCTGTATATAACAATGGTATTATTATTAATCATGAGAAATGTAAATTAAGTTTTGTTTGCTTTAAGGGTTTAATCCTGAACACTTTTAGGTACTGAGCACCTTTAGGAAACATAAAAAAGATGTTTTGGGGTAGTTTTTAGAGGAAAAGTGGAGGGGGGAGGCGGGAGCGTCCTGAGGGAGGCGGGAGCGTCCTGAGGGAGGCTGGGCCGGGGAGAGAACGCGGGGCAGAAAAACGCACTTCATTTCCACGAAACATCAACATTCTGCTCTTCAGTGACCCCTTTAACACCTTGAACAGCTAAAAACGGCTTTGTGTCACTGAAAGTCACTAAAATTCAGGTTGGGCTGGAAGAAGAGCTCACCCCACGAACAGCAACCAAGGCCCGCTGCCGGTGCCGCTCCCGGTGCTGTCCCCGGGCCCATCCTGGTGCCGCTCCCGGTCCCATTCCCGGTGCTGTTCACAGTGCCATTGCCGGTGCCGTTCCCGGTTCCATTCCCGTTCCCGGTGCCGCTCGCCGCCCCTCCCGCGCTGCCGGCACCGCCTCAATCTTGTCCCCCCCGCGCCACCGTCGGCGGGTGAGGGGTCAGGGCTGCGGCCCGGAAGCGGCGGCGGAGGCGGGGCCCGGTGCCGGGGCCTGTCCGTGTGTCCGGCCCGGGGCTGCCCGGGGAGCGGCCTCTCCCCTCGCTGCCCGTGCCCGCAGCCCCGGCAGGGCAGGACCATGGTGCAGAGCCCGCCCGCACGGCAGCGCCGCCGCCTCTGAGCCCCGCCCGGCGCGGGGGCCCGAGCCCCGCCGCGGACGCCGGTAAGGAGGGGACTGGGGCGGCTCTGGGCCCGGCCTGCCGGGGTATGGGCTCGCCCTGGGGCCCTCCGGGGCTGGAGGGGAGCGGGGGAAGCGCCGGGAGAGCCCCCGGGGAGCCTCGGGCCGCGGCGGGGCTGCGCTGCCCCCGAGCCCCGCGTCCCGGCTGGGTTCGGCTCTGCTGCGCGGTTGTAGCCTCGGTTTATTTTTATTATTCACATAACGAAATTATTGTGGGAAAGGTCGTCAGCTTGAAGTTTGTATGCGTGGCGTCGTAGGAGAAAAAAAACAGTGAGAAGTAATAATTTCTATAGCACTAAAAATAGTTGTATCTAAAAGAGCCTCTGAGCAGTGATTCCTGCGTTGGGCTTTTTTTGAGTGCTTGTTTTGGGATTTTTTCCCCCAATTTTCTATGCACCCGTATTTCATCTTCTTTCAAAATTTTTTTTTGGGGGGGGGGTTAACTTGACTAATGATTTCATGATGGTTTTAATAATCAAATTCCTGGTGCATCATGCCTAGAACATGGCTGCTCCATCGCTGCCGGTACATCCGAACCGTGGGTCGGAATCACCCTGGGAAAAAACATATCACAGCACAGCCGGGATTGTTTTCCCTCCCCTTTTCCCCTCTGTTTGCTCTTTAAGAGTTTGCCTTTGGGGAAATTTATTTACAGGATTAGCTCTGGAGGTGGAATTACCGGGGTGAATTTGCGGCGGGAGACAAACGCGGAGCGTCGCTCAGGGTTCATTAAGGTTCGCTCTCCACATCCCCGCTGAACTTCCCCGAAGTTTGGCCGCTGCCAGAACGTGGTGGGGGAGAAAACCCGGCCCTGGCTCTTGTGGTAAATGATTATTGCGTTTTCCCGGGGGCTGAACTACAGGAGACGCTCCCGGATGGTGCCTGGGGCAGGACACAGCGGTTCGGGTTTCACCTGGGAGCTGCTGCCGCCGCTTCCCTGCACCTGCCTGTGCCCGGCTCTCCGGGAACAATCAGCCCGTGGCTGCGCTCCAGCTCCTGCCCCGCAGGTGTGCACAGCTCCCAGATAACTCCCGTGGCAGCCCGAGCGCAGATAATACTGAGTTGTGGCTGAAAAAAACTCCCCGAGCCCGGCCCGACAGCCGTCAGAGAGGATTAAACCCTGGGTGGCTCTGTTACCTGCCGTGATTTGAGGAGCGGCTCTGGTGGAATGTGATTCTTCTCTTGCACTTGAAAGACAAGAGCTTGAAAGGCCACCTGATTAAACAAAATGGTCCCTGTGCTCTGAGAGTGCCCGGGGACAAACAGAGCCGGGTGTCCTTGGTGAGCTGGGGACAGCAGGGACAGAGCCTGGCACGTCCAGCCCCTCCTGGAGCACCCCCTGAGCTGAGCCCGCTGATCTGGCAGCTGGCATCATCTTCTTTTTTAATTAAATAACACCCCAGGTTTTGTAGAAATGAAGCTGTGTTATCAATTGAGCCTTAAATTATTAATGAAACTCACTGGTGTCAGGGTTGTGTTGCTTTTCCCAAACCTCCCCTTATGCCCAGCATGGCTGGGTGGGAATTCTTTGCTTTCTGAGGCTGGCCTGTGAATGAAGCTGGTTCCCAGAGCTCCCAGGTGTTGTTTTGGATGAGAACTCGTGTGTGTGCTGGCATTTGGGGGTTGTTAATCTGTGAAATGGAGAGTGAACTCACACAGTTGAGGTGCAGTTTGGGGGTGAAGCACACAGACATGACAATATTCCAGCCACAGCTTTGATATCTCAGCTCCCTCGTTTCAGTTGGTTTTGCTGCTGTTTCTATTTCCATCAGTGGCCACTGGCTGTTTTTGCTGCTTCCCTCCCTTTCTTTCCACACCCAAACTCTGAATTTGCCATTCCCCAAAGCTGCTGTTTCCTCAGCTTGTCAGTCATTTTTCTGCTTGTGATTCAAGCTGTGTATCTGTCTGCATCCCTGTCTCCTCACAGTTCTCATTACAGACTGAAGAGCCTTTTCCTGGCATTTCTCTGCACTTCCACTGCTGAATTGGGGCCCACATTCCTTAATGAGTGGCTTTAATGAAGTCAACAGTTAAATTAACCTTGAACTGGTCACTTAACCAGTTTCTGATTATTGAACAGTTACTGATGAGAATTTTCACACTTCTTGATTAAAGCCATCCTGTATTCTTGGCTGTTGTCAGTTCAGAATTTGATTCCTCATGGATCTTTATAAAGATCCTGTAAAATGGAATAATTTTACTTTTCCTTTCCTCTCCCAGCTTCTCATGCTAAGCAGCAGTAACCAGAATAGCATTTTTAATACAAATTCAAAGCCCTTCATGTGTTATTGTGTGTTTTATTGCAGTCTGGGTGATTTGGGTTATGGTAACTCACGTTGGAAGTCATGACTTGGAAAAGCTGGAAGGTTTAAAAATGCCCATGGGCTCTTTGAGATGGAAGTGGATTCATTCCCTTGGCACAGACTGCTTCAAGTTTGGCACCAAAATGTCTGATTTTCAACCACAGGTTGAGTTCATTTTGATTTTACAGCTGGGTATGTTTTAAATTACGTTTTTCGCTTCTACCAAAAGTCAGAATTCAGGGTTCATTGAACCAGGGGAAAAAAAAACCTTCCTCACTCTATTTCTGCTTCCTGACTTTTAACTTGCCTTCCCTTTTCTCATTCATCATTTTTGAGAACTCAGAGCATATAAAAAATACTTGGAACTTGTTTGGATTTGTCTGTTTCTGCACAAATTCTGCTTCCAGTGGGAAATGAAAATCAACTTTGCTGTCCCCAGAGTCTCAGCTGGCACCAAGTTCAGTGCTTGTGGTGAATCCACCAGACTTCTTGAACAACAGGAGTCTGTTGGGAAGGGCTGTCACACACACATTAAGTCATGTTTGTTTTCCTTTTTATTTTTTTACATCATTGATCTCTTATTTCAAGTTTTCTGTCTTTATTGAGAGTTGAATTCAGGAATTTGGATGTTTGAAATTCAGTCTCAATTTGATATTTAAAATTTTCTATCATTCACCAGATCTCTTCCCTTCCCTGGCTTTGTTTTCGTGGGCAGACCTGAAATGCTTGTGCCCCTCTGGGGGATGTTGAAATGATTAATTAAGCTTTGAGAAGTGTTGTGAGAGGTGAAAAGAAACATTTCATGCAAGTATGAACCATTTGCTTCTTTCTATTGGTGCAAGTCCCTGGTTTTTGTTCGGATTCTGCATCCTGATCCTTTATCAGGATTCCAGGAGGGAGGGATGTCCTTTTCCCCATTTCCAGGTGCTGTTCTCCTCCTGCCCTGTGCTGTGTCCTCTCTGCATATGCAAAGCCATTTTCCTGCCATTTTCAGCATCCAGGCTCCAGGAGAACATGGAGTTTGTTATCAGTGAATGTATTTGTGGATAAAATAACTCAGCAAACTGATAAGCCACTGTCTGGCTTGAGCCAGCTCCTGGAGCAGATGTTTGTGCACATCTGGCTGCTGCTCTTGGGGCTCTCCTTGGTTGGATTCAAGGACCCAAGGTGATGTTTTCATGATGGTTTCCTCCTCCTCATGCCCTGATTGCCTCCCTCTCTCTGTGCTGAGCAGAAATCTGCTGCCATTTCCGAGGAGGTTGTTGATTTGGGTTTGTTTTGTTCAGGGAGGAGGGGGAGAGGCTCAGCTGGACAGAGGCAGAGGGTTCCTCCAGGATGAATTCCTCCTGCCTGGAGAAGGTTTTAGACTGTGCAATTTCATCCCACACTTCCTAAAAAGATGATCTGAAGCTGCTGCAGATCCTAACACCTCTATTTCCCCCAGATACCAGGATGGTAAAGTTCCTCTTCCTTACACTTGGTCTTGAACCTCCTCAGGCTGTCCCAGAGCCACCCCTGCAGCCTGTCCCACACAGCTTGGGGTGTCACTGCCATGTCCCTGTCACCCTCAGAGGAGCTGAACAGCCCCAGCTCACACCACTCTGATTTTTGTTTTGCTTCATTTTCACTCTTAGACATCGAATTAGAGGAGAAGAAAAACAAATGAAAGGTGATTTTGGCACTTGATTTTTTATTGTTGTTAGAGGAGAGGCACTTGGAGGTGAACACCACTGCTTTGTTTGCATTTATTTATGGCTGCTTTCCCACGGTTTGCTTGATTTGTGTTTGTAAATATTCCTCTGGCACACACCGTGATTCTCACTGCAAGTGGTTAACCCTGAGCTGACCCATTTCCTAACCCCTTTGCACTCCTGGTACCTGGGGCACCTTTGAAAATAGAATGGATTGATTTTTTTGAGCTGCACAGCTCAATTTAAACACTGTTCTGTGCAATGGGGTATTGAGAACTGAAACACTTGTGAGATCCTAAAGGAGAAGTGCTGCCTCCTGTCCTTCTCCTCTATCCAGTTTTCCTCCTTAGGATGTTTCAGTGGTGGTTTTACATCTAAACCCCTCCTGTAGAGTGATTACCTTACCTGCACAACAAGAAGGGGAAATATCTGTGAGGAAATCCCATCATTTGAAGCTTCCTGGTGGCAGGATAGTAGTTGATATTATTGACAAAAATGTCCAGTGACTTTGATCTCTTTAAAATTCATGTTTGACTGGGTTTGGGTTGTTGTTTTTTTTTTCACTTTGGTAACTGCAATTTTGCTCTCAATACCTGCTCCAGTACAGCATATGGGGTTTTTATTGTTCTTAGGAATTCATCTCATTTGATATTAAGCCTCAAAATGGGAATTTAATACTTCAGCTGTGACTCATGGCATTGACTTTTTGGTCTTTGCAACAGACTTCAAGATTTTCCTTGTTTGTAATTTAGCCTTGAAAAAACTCATCAGTCTGTTTCAGCAGCTTCCTTTTCCACACTCTTTCATACACAAATAAAGAGGAATTCACAATGTTCCTCATTTGAGCTTGCTCTCAGGAGCTGTTCTGGAGGAAAACTCCCCAAATTACAGAACATTTTCACAATTTTTAGTTGCCTGTTCAATTCTGCATTGCTCTGGCTCTCTGACAGATTAAACTGTTGCATTTCCACCCTTCCCCATTTGAATCTTTTTCCCTGCCTGGCTTTGGAGGTGCTGATTGAAGAGCTCAGCACCTGCAGGGTTTGCTGTAACTGCTGCTGAACATCCCTCACTACCCAGCAATTACCTGGGAGCTGCTGGCCAATGTTCCAGCCTGGCAGTTCCCATTCTTGAGCTCCTTGTTTAGTCTGACTGGGGAGGTTTTTATTGCACCAAGTATTAAAAGGCTTTGCTGGAGTGGAGAGAGGCAGCAGCAGTCATTAGAGCCACTCACTCAATTATTTATTTGGCTAAAAGTGAAATCTGAGCTCGCCTGCCTGACCTGCCAGGAGGTAAAAGCATTGTTTTGTTTGTTGGTTTGTTTTTGGGTTTTGGTTTTTTTTTTTTTACTCTGTGAACAAGAACTAGAAGTTTAAATGATATTTTTGAAGTTATTCATTTACACAGAGGAGGAAGTTAGTTACCAGAGTTGGGATGCATTGTGATTTTAACAGGAGTATAAGGAACTCTGAAAATCCATAGACATTTTGATGGAATACACTGCTCTGGGTCACAAATTCCATGATAATTAAAGTTATTTAAGTACTTTGATTATAAAAATGAGCATGGACACATTCATCCTTCTGCTTTCCACCGTTGCTATTTTCATGTCAGCTCCAGGATTGAAATCCACAGTTGTTCCCTTTTCCCTCCCAAATGCTCCAAAGGCACATCACTCCTCGGAAATTGCAGCTTATGGCATTTTCTAATTGCTCTCAAAGCCAGTGAGTTATGGCAGCATATTAAACAACTGGCACTTAAAAGCTGGTGATCTCTTACATAAAAATATTAGCAGGAATATTTCTCTGTGTAGGATTTTCAGCACGTCCCGGATTTTTTTATGGCTGGTTTTAGACCCTGTGGTAAACAGATTCTAATGGAGCTGTTGGAAACCCCTTTAAAAAAGGAATGCCAGCCCTGGATGTGCTGTGGGTGACACTCAGCCCTGATTAAAAGCTGCAATAAACTCTGCATCTGTGATATTTCCTAAAGGAAATTCAGGAGGGGACACTGCCTGCAACTCTGCTTTGGGTTTAGGTTTTGATCTCCTTCCATCTCCACATGCGTCTCCCATGTTTCCAGAAGGAATGTTTGGGATTTTGCTCCTGGATGGAGCATTTGGGGTTTTGAACTCGGGCTCTTGGGAGGAATCAGCTGCAAGGGACAAGAGAGGCAGAAGGTGCAGGAGGGAGGATCATTCCCAGCATGATCCCTGCCAGCCCCAGCTGTCCCTTGCCCTGTCCCTGCTGCCACCTTCCCTGGCCTGCCTGGCTGTGCCACAGCTGCTCTGGGACACACTCCTGGTAAGGTGCACATTCCTCATCACCTTTCCTTCCCCTCTCTTCCCTCTCCTCTCCCTGCTTTTCACTCTGGCTTTGTAGAGGTGTTTGCAGCACCCACTCCTCACCGAGAAAAACTTCCTGGGCTTTGCAGGGTGGAAGGAAAGGGGTTGGTGGTGCAAAATAATAAAGGCAGGACGTGATCTTGAGCTCTGGAGAGCTCTGTCTCAGCAGGTTTCAGCGAGTGGGGACTCAGCAGGCACAGCCCAGGGTTGTGCTGTTGGCACTGCCCCTCTGTCTCTTCTCCCTGAGCTGGATTTTCCCCTCTCTGGGGCACTTTTGCAGGTTCTGTCAATATTTCTTCTGTTAACAGGAACTGAGGCATTCCTGCCAGCAAAATCCTGCGTATACACAAGGAAGTTGGGATCATTGTACTCCGTGGGCTCTGAATGGGGCTTTGTCTGAGTGCTTGTCCTTTACCCTTCTTTTGTTCTCTCTTCAATCAATAGAGCAGATCCCAGATCCCTCCCTGCCTTGCCCTGTGCCTCTCTCATCCTCAGAGCTGCCACTTCTCAGGCTACACCTGGATAAATGACAGTGATGGGAGCCAGTGGGAATCACCCAGCCCTGCAGGAGCAGTCCCTGCCTTCATTAAATGTTATCAGATCTCTATGGATGTTCCAGCTTTAACCCTTGCAGGGCAGAATCCTTTTTGCCTTTCCCTCAGAATTTTGGAGGTCAGCAGCATGTTGCTAGGAGCAGCTCCTGCCTTGGTGGTTTAGTTGGGGTTAAAAGCCTTTTCAGCCAGGGTTTTAGGTGAGACAAAGATAAAGGTTGGCTGGGAGTTGCTCCTTGCAGAGCTTCTGAAGGGGATGTCACAAGGCTGCCCTTTAACACCAGGCTGTTTGCTTTTCCCTGGGACTGGAGGTGGGGAAGCTGATACAATAATTTGGGTCCTTTTTTTGCTCTGCAGATAAAAATTCAGGAGGGGAATCAGACAAAATACTATATTTGGGGCAGAAATTAATGACTTGGGACATTTCCTCAGTGTGTAAGCTCCTGGCTTTGCTTACAGACAAAACAAAAAGTTCTAGATGCTGCAAGAATTAAATAAAGACCAGGAGTCTTCCAGCCTCCACCTTAATGCAGTTTTTGGGTGTTTCTGCCCATAGGATTCTTGATGCAAAAGCCTAAAATAATGTAGGGCTGCTTCTAAATCCTGCTTTGAAAATAGAGGCATTTGGGATGATATAAAGAGGGATCCTTAAGGAAAAACTTCCACGTTTTCAAAGGATGTGCAAAGTTTGATTTGTAACTTGGTGCATTCAGACATCAAAATGTAGCAGTGATACCCTGCCTGGGGCAAGGCAAGAACTGGGTTTATTGCTTATCAGTGATGCTGGGCTGTGCTGGAGGCTTTCATTCCTTCAAATCTGTTCCCAGCTGGCAGTTTGAGGGGCTGGGAAGGTGATGTGCAGCGTTTTGTGATGGCTGCTGTGTTTCAGGCACAGTGAGCAGCACAGCCATGGAACTGAATCTCAATTTTGTGCAGGATCCCACTGCTCTCTTGGCAGGCTTTATTCCCATGTGATCCACCCCCTGTACCTGTAACAGGCAGCCCAGTGACTCTGTTGGGACACTCTTTGCCCTCAGGTGAACAATCAGAATAATGTTCTACATAAACCTGTTGGAGAACCTGAAGGTTTATGTCAGCAGCCGCCCGCCGCTCGTGGTCTTCATGATCAGCGTGAGCGCCATGGCCATCGCCTTCCTCACCCTGGGCTACTTCTTCAAGATCAAGGAGATCAAATCACCTGAAATGACTGAGGTATGGCAGAAATTATGTTCATTTGGAAAACATGCCCGAAGTTAACTTTTTTTTCCTCTCCTAGAGTTGTGGGGGTTGAGTGCATTTTAATGGCAGAAGGGCTGTTGGGGTGAATGTTTGTTTTGTAGCAGGGATGAGGTCAAATCATCTGTTGTGGGTCTTCCCTGCTGTGCCTGGGAACCTTTCAGTTGGTTATTTGGGGTCACTTAGCTGGTCTGGGGAATTCCTTCCCTCAGCACTGTCCTGTAAGGAGGGAAACCTCAGCAGAACCCACTCACCCCGGAGCGTGCTGAGAACAGCCCAGGTTTCCTTTCTAGCTCAGGGGAGCTGGGACTGACCCCAGCTGAGCTGTACAAACAATTCTGCAGTTCCTGAGCAGCCCTGGTGCTGTTTGTGCTGCTCTCTGAGCCGTGTGATTTGTGCTCCATGGCCTGGAACGGGGCGGGACAGGGCCGGGGCCGGGCCGGGCGGGAGCTCCCTCACGGGCCTGACCTCTCCCCCTTTGCTTTAAGGACTGGAACACTTTCCTGCTGAGGTTTAATGACTTGGACTTCTGTATATCTGAGAATGAAACCCTGAAGCACCTCCTGAACGACACCACGACTCCAGAGAGCACCGTGACCAGCGGGCAGGCCAGGTCCTCCACACAGTCCCCTCAGGCCCTGGAGGACTCCGGGCCCATCAACATCTCTGTCACCATCACGCTGACCCTGGACCCCCTGAGGCCCTTTGGGGGATACTCCCGCAATGTCACACACCTCAGCTCCACCATTTTTGGCCACCAGATTGGACTTTCAGGTAGGCAAGGCTGGACCTTGAAAAATTCAGGTTGCACTTGGCTTTTAGAGGTTTTTTTTCTTATTTTTCATGGGGAGGATTGGCTTCAAACTGAAACTGAGTAGGTTTAGATTAAAGATTAGGAAGAAAATCTTTGTTGTGAGGGTGATGAGTACTCAGGAGCTCTGGCTGCCCCACAGTGAGTGTCCAAAGGCAGGTTAGACAAGGCTTGGAGCAACCTGGGATAGTGGAAAGTGTCCTTGCCCATGACAGGGGGGGTGAAACAAGATCATTTTTAGGGTCCCCTCCAACCCAAATAATTCAAGGATTCTAAATATTTCTGTAATTTAAATAGCTATATAATCAAATAAAAATTTCCCAGCTTATTGTGGGTGAGATAAATCTCATTTTGGGAACGCAGATGTGTTCCCAGATTCATTGTGAGTTTATTCCTCTATGGACCCTGCACTTGTTTGTTAGAGGAACTTTTCCCTGCATTCAGAATGGAAAAGCACTTGCAGGTGTGCCAAGATCAGGCTTGGCACTTTGAAATGATTAAACCTAATGACAGTGGAAGGTCATTTTTAAGCCAGCAAAATTCCAAACAGTGACTCCTCTTCAGTTTTGTCTTGTTCCATCAGGTCCTCAACTGACATTTCAAATGTGACATAGATGCAGGAGAGAGAATTATGTTGTCTAAAAAAAATTCTGGTTTATCTAAAATGCAGAAGTGAATCAGCTTTAATATCACAAACAGCACCAGATAAGATGATTATGGTTTCTGTGGTGTGCAGAGACCAATCTGCTCTCTGGCTGCCTGCCAGGAAATTTTGACAGGAGTTTGTAGAGAATTAATAGAAATTATAATAGAACCTCGCTGTATTTTAGCCAGAATTGCATTTTGTAATAATGTTGAAGGTCTTGAATCTGTGGAGAGACATTGCCCATAGCTGCAAATGTGCATTACTGTATTTTCTGTTGTTATTTTGTTGCTGCTTTGAGAGCCACCAAATGCAAGTTCCATTGGCAGCAGCCTGGATTTATTTTCACTCTGAATTTCTCCATGTGGAGTTACCATACATGACTTAATGTATGGCTGACACCTCTTTCTTTACACAAATATCTCCACTTTGAAAAGTGAGCAATCAGAAAACAGCAGATGTGGAACAAAATTCTTAGGGAGGAAAAAAGCTTTTCTAATAAAGGCCTGTGAACATGCATGAGTTCACTTATAAAGAGTTTTTAATTACTGAAAGCAGCCTGATGACCCCCACTTCTGAGGGGGGAGGGATTAGGAAGAGCAGCAGCTGGAGGATTTTGTGGTTGGTTTGGGGTTTTAACTTCTCTTTTTGCTCTCTGTTGCCTGCAAAGATCCGGGATGGCTCCGAAGGGCGACGCTTCCTGCCTTAATCATTTGTGTGCTCTCCTTACCCCAGCAATTGTTGCTCAGATACTTTTGTGAGCCAAATCCCAGCTTTCCTTTGTTTCTTTCCCAAAGGCAGAGAATCCCACGAGGAGATAAACATCACCTTCACCCTGCCAGCTGCCTGGAACTCTGACGACTGTGTCCTGCACGGCCACTGCGAGCAGGTCGTGTTCACCACCTGCATGACTGTCACAGCAGCCAGCAACGTTTTCCCTGTCACTGTGTAAGTGCAGCTCTGCTCCAGGGGCTGCTTCCTGCCTCATTCATCCCTCTGAGCTGTTAGCTCCTCCTCAAAATTCCTGTTGATGGTGGAAATCACATCCTTGCACTCATGGTAAAACGTTTGTCTCAAAAAGCTCTGTTGTCTCTGAGATTTTTTGACCCGTGCCTGCCTTTTAACAGTGATTTAAACTTCACTGGGAGCAAGAGAATCCGTGGGAATTGAAGGAATTTACCCCATAACTGAGTTTCAGAGATGAGATTTGACACTGAGGTTTTTCCCCTCTTCCCTGCTGAGAGATCAGCACAAGGCAAAGGCTGCTTTGCCTTCACCAAAATATCTTCTTTCATCTTCTCTGGATTCCCTGGCACTGTTCCACCAGACCTGGAGAACCCCAGGCTGTGGGAAGCCTTAGGAAAACCAGCATTTTTCCAATTAAGCTGTGGGATGTTGGCTTAGTGCAACAACATGCAGTTAAATTCTAATTTTAGCCTAGCAATCATGTGGCTTTTGGAGGTTTTTAACTTAAACTTTGGGGTTTTGTGTTGCTTTGGAAGGCCCAAACTAAAACCATGTTTTTAGAAGAAAAGTTGTCCTGGTTGAACATGGAAAACACATTTCAGGGTGCTCATTATTTCTGTTTTATTGCAGCCAGCCACCACATTGTGTTCCTGAAACCTACAGCAATGCCACAGTGTGGTACAAGATCTTCACCACGGCCAGGGACTCGAACACAAAATATGCCCAGGATTACAACCCCTTCTGGTGTTACAAGGGAGCAATTGGCAAAGTCTACCATGCTCTAAATCCCAAACTAACTGTTATAGTTCCAGATGTAAGTGCTGGGCTCTTCCTCTGGGGTTTTCAGTCAATGCTTAGCTTTGGTTTCCTTGAACATGTCATTTTTTTGCTGCTGGTTTATTGTGTGGTTCCACTGTATATGGTTCCTAAAATTGTCATTTTTTTGCTGCTGGTTTATTGTGTGGTTCCATTGAACATGGTTCCTAAATGTTTCAGTTTAGTTGCTGGTTTATTTTGTGGTGTGAGGGCTGAGAATGCTCCACCCCTGATGGGTTTGATGATCTTCATCCACGTGCCTCAGAGCTCTTAAAAACCCACCATTTACAGGTGGAAATCATTTCACAAAAGTCTCAGCCAATATTTGGGAAAATACCCATAACACAGTTTTTTTTAACCCAAGAACCATTTTGTGCCACAATGAGGAATCACTTCCATAGCTGTGTAAAGGGAAGGGAGCTGATCCATGAGATAATTTCTGTGCTGATCTGGTGATTATTGCTTTAATATCAAATGCTAAGGCAGGGAATGGTTTTAATTGGCTTTAATTGTTTTTAATTGGCTTTTCTGTGTGCAGGATGATCGCTCTCTGATAAACCTGCACCTGATGCACACCAGTTACTTCCTCTTTGTGATGGTGATCACAATGTTCTGCTATGCAGTCATCAAAGGCAGACCAAGCAAACTGAGGCAGAGCAACACTGAGTTCTGCTCTGAAAAGGTGAGTGGGTAACAAAGGAAACAGAGAAGAGCTCCTGTTGGACAGAGGACAGGTTTTTCTAGAGGACAGACTGGTTTTTCTTGTCTCTGGAGGTTTAATTGCCTTTCAGAGAGAAGTGGGTGTTTCATTGTGGACAATGCAGGTGTCCACATATATATAAAACTTATATATAAATTCTATAGATTTATAAGCAATCTATGAAATTTATTATAAATTAATTTTAAAATCCACACAAGTGCTTTGGGGATCCTCAAAATGAGATTTCTGTCCTCCAGAAATTGATCCTTGCAGCTCAGGGACTCTTGAATTATGACTCTCCTGCCATAATTCTGGTGCTGCTTGAACTGTGCTGTGTGAAGCAATGAATAGGTGGCACTAAATCTTTATTTATTCATTATCTTTTTGCCACAACAGACTGGAAACGGTGAGTAAAACATGGTGCATAATTCTAAGGGTTGTTCATCAGAATCAAGTTAAAAACAAAGCTGTTGAAAGAGTCATTGGTTGTTAATCAGAATTAAGTTAAAAACAGTGACAAAGCTGTTGAAAGAATCATTGTTCAGTATTACCTTGGGGGCCTACAGTCTGCCTGAAGGATGAAATATGAATATGTTTAATTAAGAAGTAGGAAGCCAGTGTTGACACCTTTTGATCTTAATGATATTTTGCAGTTTGAGCTGGTTGATTTTTTTTTTTTTTTTGGTTTTGTGTGGTTTGGGACTTTCATTCTATTGATTTTTGCAAAGTACAAAACTGGCTTTGATTTCCTTTCCAAGTCAGGCTTTCCAAGCTTTCTTTGAAAAGTCAAGGACAGCTCTGCCAGCTCACAGAGATAAATCATATCACTGTTACAGGATTAAGAATCTGCCTCTAATGAAACATTTTCTCTTCCTCTGCTGTTTTTTTTCTCCAGGTTGCTTTGTCAGAAGCATAAAACCCCCTCTCTCCTCCTCCCCAGAACAACTGAAACCATTGCCTGCTGAACCCAGCCTGGGTCTTGACACTCTGTGAATCCATTACCTTGCAACGTTGGTTTATTCCAACCAAAGACATTTCAAAGTGCCTGTAATTGATTTGTACATATTTCTAAGAGCAGAATATCCAGAGGAGATGTGCTTGTCCCGTGGCAGGCTGGGAACCCCCAGCCCTGCCCCGTGTTGGTGTAGATAACTCCAGAGAAAAGGCTCCACAGAGGCAGAGATTTCTGTCCAGCTGCACCTGGGCAGGTGAAGATGCCTTTGCAAGTGTCTCAAACCAAGAGATGTTTGGTTTTTTTGCCCAATCTGTACAGTGTGTTTGAACCAAGTATGCACCTTTGATATAATCCTGCATTTCCAAAGCCACCAATCTACAACATGACTTCAAATGTGTGTTTGTGTGGCCTAATACTTTATTCCATTTGCTCCTTGCTTGCAAGAAAAGATATCAACGTTTTAGATTTTTTTTTCCTCTCTCTTTTGGAAGAAAAAAAATTACATATTCACATTTTAATAGTGCTGTATTTAGGACAAACTTGTGCTTTTATTCATAGTAAAAAAAATAAGAAGTGAAGTCCCATTTTAAACTGTTACTTACTGAAAAGAATTTTGATTTTTTTTTTGTTTGGTTTGTTTTTTTGGTTTGGTTTTTTTTTTTTTTTGGTATTTCATTTGGCTTGCTGAATGCCAGAGAACCAGTCAGCACAGAGACTATCTGGAAAACTTTTCCACTTGGCCTTCCCTGCCCAGCCCTCCAGCCAGGATTGTGTGTCTCTGCTGCAGAGCAGCTTTCTGTCCACTTTTTTTTTCTTTTCTTTCTAGAAAGTGAAACTTAACAAAAAGATGTCTTGTGTTAACAGCCTGCTGGGGCTCTGCACAGCCTTGGGCAAATGCAAAGAGTGCAAGGGAAAGAAATCCCAGAGTGTGGGACAGAGCTTCACTCTGGGGCTGTGCCTGCAGCTCTGAGGGGCAGCTGCCAATGGCACTGCTGAGCTCTGGCCCAATGAATTCATGAAATTGCCATTTTCTGCTCTCCACTCAGGGCTGAATGGCCACAGGAGTTGGGCTCTTGTGAGGAAGGTCAAAGAAACCCACCCAGTGCAACCCCTCCTGTGCTCTTTGTCCCTTCTTCAGTCAGAGATTTGATTCTGTGCATTTCTCCCATCCCCATTCTGCTTTTTGCTGGTTTTTTCTTCCTGGTTCCTTGAGCATTCTCCTTCATTTCAGGGGCCAGGTTCTTCTGCAGACATTTCCACCACTGCTTTTAAATCTCACTGGTTGCCTTAATTGACTTCTCATCTTTTCTCCCAGCTTTCTCATCAGGTGGTGTGACAGCTCTGCATTCATTTATTCATATTCATTCATTCATTTCATTCATTCATTCCCACAGGATTTTTTTTTCCCTCCTCCTTTTGCTCCAAACTCCACAGAAGAAAAAAGCCAAGTGAGAATCCCATAGTCTCAGTGATGCTGGCATAAAATTCCCAGTTTGTTCCCTCCAGACTCCACTCCTGGTCTCTGTGTGTTGGGACTTCAGTAAGTTCACAAGTCTTAAGGGTGTTTGAGCAGTCACAGTTTCCTTCAGAACACGTTTCCTCCTCCAATTTCAGTTCCTCAAGTGGGATTAGTTGATGTTTCCCTCCAGGGAATGTTAAGGCAAAGCTTTAGAGATGGCCTGGTTTGAAGTGCAGGGATGAGAAGAAGCTCCCAGTTTTCTCCTGATGCTGCTATGGGCTGATGCTGCTTCCCTGGGATGGGGCAGGGAAGTGAAACAGGCCAAGAGCTTCTCCTGAGCTGTTCCTAAATCCCAGCCTGAGCTGTTCCTAAGCCCAGCTTTCCTTGTTAATCCTCACTCCAAGAGTTGCCTGCAGGGTGGCTTGATCTGGGGACCAAAGGCAGGAATAGGAGATGGTTTGGGAGAGAGGTGCTGCAAATCCTGGAAACAGCCAAAAAACCCACCCAACATCACCTGGACTCCTTCAGGAAAGGAAAAATCAAAGGAAAAGCAAAGCAAATCCTTTCCCCTTCAGCCAATTCCAACCCCAAATGTCCCAGCTGGAATTTGGGCTGTTGAGAAAACCATTTGGGAATAAAAAGAGCCTCCTTGACAACTTCCCCCCCACTTTCTGCACCCCCCAGGAATATTAAAGATTGTGACCCACAAATGCAAAAGGGAAAACGTTGGAGAGTTGGGTTTTTTTTGGCCCTGGTTGATCCTTTTGCCCCCTGTGCTGCAGCAGGGAGGTGCAGGGTGTCCCAGCAGGCCAAAGTGCTGGAATGCTGAGGAATATTGGATTGTTCCCAGGCGATGTACAAAGTTAAATGCAGCCAAACAGAAGAGTTAAAACTTTAATATTAAAGTTCAGATCATATTGATCTTTCCTTGTTTTGTTTTCTTTTTTCTTTTTAACTATGACTTGAATCAGTTTTGATTCTATTTGTACGTGTTTTCTTGTTCTTAGAAAGCTGCCATTTTCTTTTTTTCTTTTTTTTTTTCTTTTTTGTTTTTTTGCATTTCCTTTGGCATTACATAGAAAATCTGAGCCTTGGTTTCAACCCTCTGCAGGTGATTGTAGGGTTTGAGATGGCTGTTTTTTGTTTTGTTTTGTTCTTACATTTCACTTGTCTTGTTGCATGATGGTTAATAGCTGATTTGGAAATGACATTTCTCTCCTAGATTAATTTTTGTGTTTGTAAGATGTGCATATTGCTTTGCAGAATAAAAACTATGAAGTTTATCTTGGTTGTCTTTATTTCCACAGCTGCAGCAGTTTCATAAATCAACCAAAATTATATGGAGCACAGGAGGAAATCGGGGAAAAATCTGCAGTAAAATGAAATTGAATTTGGGTTGTAAATTCTCTTTTTCTCTCCAGCACTCATTGAGCCTGGCAGGGAGAGAATCAATCTGTGGCTGGAGGTAGCAGCCCCTGTTTCTCTTTATCTCCTGGGGTTTGTCTGCCTGCTGTCACCAGCATTTGGATTGCTGAGCCCCAGCACTGTCCTGGCAGCTCCTCAGGAGCTGCACACACAAAGGATCCTTTGTGGGACCTTTCTCTCAGCTTCTTTTCGGTGACCTTGAGGTGTCTGTGAACCCGGGCTGGGAACAGCTCAGCAACCAAAAACAATTGTTTTGTCAGTGGGGAAAGGATGAGAGCCCCAAAGCAGCTCAGGTGAGGTGAGGGACTGAAAAACAGGGGTGTCCTTGGACCCTGTGTGAACAAAATTGTCACCTAGAAGGCACAAATGGTTAAAAAATACGATTTTGAGGGATTAGGGCTCGCTGTGGGGCTCAGAGTGATGGATGTGCCCCTAAATTGGAGCCTCACCCTCCTGGAAGCCTGGTTGTGTTCCTTAAAGCTCAGAGAATGGGGGGAAAACAGCTTAAAAATGCACATTTCCCAAAGGAAACCCTCAGTGAGATCCCAGGAAATGCAGGTGACCTGAAAGTGCCTGGAAATGAGGAGAAACCAAACGTGGATGCGGGTCAGGGAGAGACGCCTGGAATTCCTGCAGGGAAAGGGTTTGTGGGGTTGAGGCAAACAGGAACGTCAGTGGGGAAAGGGGGAACTCGGGGAGTCCCTGAGGGGACTCGGAGGGCCTTGAGGGGGATCCCAGAGGATGGAGGGTCCTGTGGGGAAAATCTGAGAGAGAATCCCTTGGGACTGAGGGTCTGGAGGGGAAATCCTGGGGCGGGGATCCCTGAGAATGGAGGAGCTGCAGGGGCTTCCCTGCACACGGAGGGGCTGGAGAGGGAGCTGGGATCCCTGAGGGGAATTCCTGAGGGGCATCCGGGATTCCTGAGGGGGATTCCTGAGGGGGGGATCCGGGATTCCTGAGGGGGTTTCGAGATCCCTGAGGGGACTCCGGGATTCCTGAGGGGGATCCCTTGAGGGGGGGATCCGCGATTCGTGAGGGGGATCCGGGATTCCTGAAGGGAATTCCTGAGGGGGATCCCTGAGGGTGCAGGGGCGGGATCCTGCAGCGGCGATCCTGGCGGACAAAGGGACTGGAGCGAGATCCCTGCGATCAGAGGGAGGTCGGTAAGTCCCTGTCCTCACTCGGGGTGTCCCTGTGCGGCTGTCCCTGTCCCGGTGTCCCCGCCTGAGTGTCCCTGTCCGGGTGTTCCCGGTGTTCCTGTCTCAGTGTCCCTGTCCGGGTGTTCCCAGTCTCCCTGTCCCCGTGTCCCTGTCCGGGTGTTCCCGGTGTTTCCCGGTGTTCCTGTCTCCGTGTCCCTGTTCCGGTGTTCCCGGTCTCCCTGTCCCGGTGTCCCTGTCCCGTTGTTCCCGATGTCCCTGTCCCCGTGTCCCCGCCGGACACCGCTTGGTGGCGGCACGAGCCCGTCCTTTCCCCCGAGCGGGCCCGGATCGCCTTTGGAAGGGAAGGAAAATCGCTGCGTTTTCCCATCCCAATGTTCCCGAGGGGGTCTCTCGCTCCGGGCGATGTCTGCGTTTGGATTTGTGCCCTGAGGGCAGGGGTGGCAGTGGAACGGGGGGTTTTCCCTGTTTCCGGCGGAGGTGGAAGGGGACAGGGAGAGCCGGGAGATGTCCCAGTGCGGGAGGCACTCCCGGGACACTGCGGGTTCAGGAGCGTGGCCGTGCTGCTCCTCCAGGTCTGGCTTCCAAGGTAGGGATGATGCCTTAAGTTTTAACCTTCATGTTTTTCAAATTCTGTGCTGCCTCAGGTGCAGCTTTGAGCTCACATTCAGTGTCACTGAGCTCTGCACAGAGCAGGGACACAAAACAAATCCTGTCCCTGCTGCACACCAAGGACAACTTTCAGCCCCAAAAGCACAAACAAGGCTGGGCTGAGGGGAGGAACAAGAGGGATGAGACCTCTCAGCCTGGAGCTGGAATTGGACAATTAAACCCCAATGTGCAAATGGACCAAAACTTAGAATAAGTGTGAGACGTCGTGACCAGGGCGCCATTTTGTGCCCGTGTGGGGTCCATTTTGTGTCCATTTTGTGCCCATTTTGGGTCCACCTTGGGTGTAGCCCTGGCCAGGCTCTCGTCCAGCCCAATTCCTTGAAGGCCTTTCAGTCAATATCTACTTTATTCTCTGGCTCTCTCCAGTCTCTGATCCAGCTCAGCCTTGCCAAGGCAGCAGGGAAAGGGAAGAGGAGGAAAGTTGTAAGGAATAAATTGGGTTTGTGGGTCCCTCCCGTGGAAGCCCAGCCTGGTATTCACAAAGCTCAAAGCAATCAGACAAACCCTTTCCTGCTCTCGATTAAAGTAGGAATTCCAGAGGATTTGCTTTTCCCTGCTGTGACAGCAGCAAAGCTCAGCCCCCAGGTCTGCTGCTGGTTCTGGTTCCCCAGCCCAGGGTCTGCCCTAACTCAGAATTAAGATCAGCAGCGATATTTGGGGCAGAAAGTGCTGATCCCACAATGACAGCTCAGATCCCTGCTGGCAGCAAGACCTCGCCATTTCCCGACCAGGACCCATCCCCGGTGCCTAACTTTGCCCTGAAGGCAACGAGAATTAATTGTTCTTTGGGAGATTTGAGTTTCCCCACCCCTCCTCCTTGACTTAAAACCTCAATCCCCGCGTTTCCCGGCCGTGATGGGTGCGGGAACTCCTTCCTCCCTTCCCTTGGAACGCGGCTGCTGCTGCCGGGGAGCGAGGCAATCACCGGGAATTATTCATGGCGCTCCATCGTGCGTGCATAAATCGCTTTGTAGGAATCCTCCCCGAATCACGGGAGAGCTCCCAGCGGGGAACGCCGCTCCCTCGGGGATGCTCTGCCATCTCCAGGGTGACACCATCCGCAGAGAGGACGCGGACTGTCACAGGGCAATTCCAGAGGGAAATCCATCCCTCCCCTCGGGCATTGCCGGGAGCGATTTGAGGAGCCGAGTGCGGGCTGAGGGGATCCCACGGGCGGTGCTGGCATCTCCTCGCAGCCCGGCAGGGAGCTGGCGGGACCCTGGTGACAATGACAGCGGCTGGAAGGTGCCGCGCTGGGGCTGGGTGAAGGAGCCCCCGGAGTGCGGGGACTGCCGGGGCTCTGCCCGCTTCTGTCTGCCTGAACAGGCGGGGGGAGCACAAGGGAACCCTTGGAATTGCTGCCCTGGCACAGCCAGGATCCTTTGGGAAGCGCTTCCACACGGCTGGGGAGCCGGGATGGGGCAGATCCGTGGAAAACCGGAGGGCTGAGAGTGTATAAATCACAGAATCAGAATGTCCAACGCGGAACTCCACACCTTAACTAGACCATGGCACCCAGTGCCACATCCAGGCTTTTTTTAAACACATCCAGGGATGGTGACTCCACCCCCTCCCCGGGCAGACCGTTCCAGTACTTTATCACCCTTTCTGTGGAAAACATTTTCCTAATATTCAACCTAAATTTCCCTTGGTGCAGCTTGAGACTGTTTCCTCTCGTTCTGTCAGTTTGTCTGGAGAAAGAGACCAACCCCACCTGAGCACAGCCACCTTTCAGGGAGTTGTAGGGAGTGATAAGGTCACCTCTGAGCCTCCTAAATGTCACAGCCGGGGGTGGATGCGCTGCTGCTGCTGCAGCACCAACACCCCGAGGCATCTGTGGCACTGCAGCTGCAGATTGAGCGAAACTGGGGCTAAACTTTGGAGCTGCCCCAAAATGAGGCACAGGCTTCATTCCTGGTGGGGTGGGACGGGATGGGCAGAACGTGGCAGTGCTGCCTGCAGGTCTCCACCGAGGGGCTGCTCCCTGGCCCTGCCACTGCTGCTGGCACCTCTCCGGAGCTCTGCTGAGTCCTGCTGGAGCTGTGCTGATCTGGGAATGTTTTAATCACCGAATCAGAGCTCCCGGGAGTGGGCAGCGCTGTCCTCTGGGGGCTGGCAGGGATGGGGACAGGCTGGGGGAGGCTCTGCTGAGTGGGGTGAGCTGCTGCCTTAGGACAGAGCAGGGTTTGAGATAAAAACTCACTCAACCAACACCCCTGGGCGGGTTGAATGGCTCATTTTGTGGTTTATGCCCTGCTTTGAGCAGTAGGTGTGTGATACTCAGAGTGCTCTCCACGATGTGACCTCAGTGGGGTCAGGAGTTTGTGGCTCTTGAGGACAGCACATCTCTGCTATTTTTGGCCTGATTTTCCCGAGAGCAGCCTGCAGATGTTGATGTTGTTGGAAGCACAGGGCTGCCAGAGCTGGCTGGGACAGCCCAGGAGAGGCAGCGGGTTCCTGCTGGAGAGATTTCTCTGCTGGGGCTGCGTCCTCTGGGGCTGTTTGTAATCCTTCTCCTTCTCCTTCTCCTTCTCCTTCTCCTCCTCCTCCTCCTTCTCCCTCTCCTCCCCCTCCTTCCCCCCCTTCTCCTCCTTCTCCTTCTCCTTCTCCTTCTCCTTCTCCTTCTCCTTCTCCTTCTCCTTCTCCTTCTCCTTCTCCTTCTCCTTCTCCTTCTCCTTCTCCTCCTTCTCCTTCTCCTTCTCCTTCTCCTTCTCCTTCTCCTTCTCCTTCTCCTTCTCCTTCTCCTTCTCCTTCTCCTTCTCCTCCTCCTCCCCTCCCAGCCTCATTCCCTGTGGCTCAGCCCTGCTGATAATTTTGCCATCGATTGCAAATCCAGATGTGACCTTGCTGCCAAGGGATTTTGGGACTCATCCATTCCCTGCTGCTCTCCCTGCAGGGGGAGGGAGCCCTGGGCCTCCTCCTGCTCATTTCCCCAAAATCAGCCTCAAGCCTGGGGGGTTTCAGCTGCTGCAGGGAGCTGCCAGGAAAGCTGCAACCTTCAGCATTCCTGGAAATGGGAAACCCTCCCATGTCCAGCCAGCTCCTCATCCCAAACTCTCCGTGCTGTTAGGAGGGGTTGCTTTTCCTCCTGGCAAGAGGAAGGGTTGGGATTTGTTTGGTTGAACCTCCTGGGAGATGCCAAGAACGTGTTAGAGGGGTTCAGCTGAATTCCTTGGGCTTCCAGATGTGCTGGGAGCAGAGGGTGACTCATGAATCCACCCCATGTGGGAATGCTGGGATCTGCACCGTGCCAGGGTGGAGGGCTGGAAGTGGCAGGGGGCATTTTTGAGGCTGTAAAGTAATTTAATTTTTTTATTTGCAAAGAAGAAAAAACCTACTTGTTAAAAAAATAGGGTTATTTGATTTATTTGTAAAAAGATGTAGAGGGAAGGCAAAGTGATTCATTTGCTTCCAAAGCCACAACAGAGAAGAACCCTCTCAGCAGAGCCAGAAGGATCATTTAAACCAGGAATCTTCTGTTTCTGGATGTGTTTGGGGTCTGTTTGGGATGTTTGGCCTTGCTTATCCAGGGATCTGTTACCAGAGGGGTCATCTCCTGTGGATGGATGGATGGACCTGGCTCTAAAATGCCTGACAACATGAACACACCTTGGCAAAATTATTTTGGGGCCCACAACCAA
Organism: Alaudala cheleensis; assembly: GCA_013398995.1. Classification (NCBI taxonomy): domain Eukaryota; kingdom Metazoa; phylum Chordata; class Aves; order Passeriformes; family Alaudidae; genus Alaudala; species Alaudala cheleensis. The sequence goes on along the minus strand of VWYE01006614.1, from coordinate 80,419 downwards.
CTGAGATTACTTGGAGGAGCTTTGGCTCTCCTTTTCCATGGGTTATCCCAGGTGGAAAAGGAGGGTGAAATTGGGAAGGTTCACTGCAAAAAATGAACCAGTTGGGTCTTGAGAAGTCTCATCCCCCTCTGAAAATAGCAGCACTCCCCCTGCTCTGCACGTTTTAACACCCTCATCTTCTTACTGTGCAAAATCAGCTCTCAGCTGGAGAAGAGAGGGCTTTTACCAAGATTAAGGCTAAGACCAAGCAGGGAAGAGGCCCCTGAGTTGCTCAGGACTGTCACCATCTGCTGCCTGATGAGCTTTCTCTTCTCCTGGCTGAACCTTTTTGTGGCTTTGGGTTAATTTGTGCTGGGAAAATAATATTAATAATAATCCCAGAGTGTCTGGCTGTGGCAGGGAGAGGTTCTCGGTGAGGGGAGGTGGAAAAAGAGGCTCTGGGATGTGGGAAAGTTTCAAATCATCACTGGAATGATGAGAGAGACCCTAAAAATGCTGCTCTGAAAAAGGGTTTGGAGCCTCTGCAAAGCCAAAGATCTGAGCCATGGCTGAGTTTTTAATGTCAATTTTACTAAATACTGGTGGTTGTTGCTTTTAATTCCTCCAAACTGAAGCCCAGGGACTGCATTTTAGGATGTGGTGCTTCCAATTCTGGGATATTTTTGTGTTCTGAGTATCCCTGGGATGCTGAGCACTTGGATTTAGGTCGGTTTTACCCCATGCTTGAGAGATTTGGACTGAAAACACAAAAGATTTTACTTCTTCCTCCTCAAAAGAAGGGTTTTTAAATTTTGATGAATGAAGTGCCTGAACTGGGCCACGGCATCACTTTGGGAAAGCCCCAAGATTTTGGCGTGGCAGGATTTTATTCCTGCTTGGAAAACCTTGCTCTTCCCTCTAAAGACTTTATTCTCTTCCTAAAACAACTCAGCTTTAACAAAATTAAACCGAGGAGGGTGAAAATCCTGTCATTAAACCAAGCCTGGGCTGTTAGGCTGGACATGGGGGGGTGTTGTTTCACCTGAGAGTTTAAGACTAAACCTTGAACTCTTTGGAATGCCCTGAAAATATTCCCTTCATCCTGGAGAAACCCATTCAATCCAAAACTCACCACCCAAAACCCAGCTGGGAACATTGAGGATTTATCTGCTGCCCTCCCCCTCCCGTCTGCATTTATTTCCCTTTCAGCCTCCAGTGAGCAGCAGGTGAAAGCTCTTCAAAATAATAATTTCTTATTATTTATTTATCACTTTAATCCTGGGAGGGGGCTGCCCATTCTCCTCCTGCTGGGAATTCCGCCTCCAGGTGCACAGGGGGAAGGAAAAGCCAAGTTGTAAACTCGTTTTTCTCCCCCCCAGCCCCGTGGCCCAAGGAAAAGGCCAGGCAGGAGGGTTTAAGCAGCTTTGCACAAATAGGATTTGGAGCAGTTCTGGATTGAGGGAGCCCTTCTGGAATCTAACAAATATTTTTCTTCTTTTCTGATTGGATTAAACGACTAAACACTCGTTAGCAGCAGAAAAAAAACAAACCCCAAACAAAACCTAGATAACCAGCACTCCAAAACCTAAACCAAGGAATTCCCCCCCATGAATTCTCTGGGAAATCAGGAAAGCCTTTTCTGGAATTTCGATTTTTTAAAGTTAAAATCTCCATGAGGGAGCATTGGAGGGACCCTCCTGTGCCTGCTGAGGGCAGGGGAGAGAAGCAGGAGCTGCTGGTGGGGTAAAGGGGGTGGTGGGACATTTTAGGGGATTAAATTGGTTTGGCCATGAAAAATCCCAATTTCTTCAAAATTGCTTGGAAGGGGACTTGGGCTTGCTTTGAATGATAATTCTTTTCTTCTAAAAATACAGGTACAGTTGTTTCAGTGCCATGAAAGGGATGGGGTGCAGCAAATCACTGATCAAGAAGGGAATTTCCCACGTGGTGGTCTGGGGGTTTTGGCAGCTCTGTCCCCTTGCCTGTGGTCACTTTTCCCCCTGGTCCCAATGAGGGGAACAGTTCCTTTTCCTCCTCCTGGCCCCTCTGTGACCCTGGGCTGTGCTGAAATCAGATGCCCGAGCTCAGGGCAGATTTTAGGGCTCTGTGGCACCAATATTTCTCTGGCTGCTCAGGTTCCCCCTTGCTTTGGGGATGTTTTTCCAACTCTGCTCCCTTTTGCAGCTGAGGCCAAATGCAGGGAATTAATTCAAAGGTGAACACTGGCATATTTCATCCACTGCCAGGAGGAAACATTAATGCTTCTACCTGAGATTCTTTCATTTCTCCTTCGAAACGCCTCTCATGTGATGGTTCTTATCATTTTATTGCCCCTTTAATCTGGAGTTTAGCTCATCTGCAATTACATCTCGCAGCATTTCGAGCCTGTCTCGCTGTCAGAGCCCAATTGAATCAAGCTCAGGATGAGGCTGGCTTTCTGTCCTTTTAAAATCACATTTTTCCATTTGGCCTCCTTCCCCAGAGATTGCTGGGACTCACTGCTCTCCTCTTGCTGCATTTGCTGGGGTCTTACAGTAATGTTGATTTTTTTAAAATTTCTTTTTGGAGGAAGAGATGAAAATCACATTAACTCTGGGATTCCTTTAAATGCCATACTGAAAGTAATATTTCCCTTTTTGACACAGAGAGCAGCACCAGCCTGGATCTGATACTGATATTTAAAATGAATCCTAATTATTCCATCCCTATCAACAAAAACTGGAAATTCCTGGGCTGCCCTTCAAAGCAGGAGGGTTTGAGGAGAGGCAGAGCTTGATCCCAGCTCAATCTCTGGTTTGAATGAGCTGCCAGAAACTTCCTTCCCAAACCTGTCAGGTGAGGAAGAATCCCTGAATTCCAGGGATAGGGAAAAACTCTCTGGGATGGAGATTCCTGAGGGATCTTCCACCATCAGTGCTGAGCCTGGGGCTCGTCCTCCTGCTGCCCTGGATGCTCCTGGTACCACTGATCCCTCAGGGAGAGCAAATCCTCGGGGTGTTTGCTCTGCACTGCTAACAAGTTCACACCCCACACTCCTGCCTTTATTTTTTTCTTTATTTTTTCTTTATTTTTTTTCTTTTTTTTTTCTTTTGTTTTTTGTTTTGTTTGTTTGGGGTTTTTTTTTTGTTTTCCCCACTGACTTTGTCCTGTGTGCTATAAATAAGATCAGGAGCAGTGGGTGAGCTCTCTGCCCTGCTGAAGTGTCAGGAGGGCAAAGGTTGGGGTTTATTTATTTACTCAGGGCCGTGGTTGCTGTGCAGAATCCCCTCCTTGGCCTGTGGGCTGAGCTGCCCCACCTCTGGGGAGGAGGTTTGTGGCTCCAGAGAGCCCCATCCCACTGGGATCCCCGGGGATGGAGGTGTCCCACAGTGCTGGATGGGGCTGCAGAGGATCCTGGTGTGCTCCTGCAGCCTGGGCTGGCAAAGCTGCCCCAGCACACGGGGCTGGGCAGGAGCAGCTGCTGCAAAAGTGGTTGAGAATGCACAAAATGCCCTTTTTGAAAGTGGACAGAAGTCAGGGATGGGCTGGGTTTGGTTCTCCATGTGCCTCAGGACGTGAGGGTGCTTCTCCCTCCATGCTGGGTGGGATGCTGTGTTTTTATGGCCGTGTGAGTCTGGAGGAGTGACAATCCCTCAGATTCTGGGGGAGCAGGGGATCTCAGCCCTGGCTGGGGCTTCCCTTGCTGCTGCTTTCCCATCCTTGAACACTTTCGTTGGAGCAAACTGACCTTGCTGTAGCACAGACTCACAGATGTGAGGGAAGAACAGGCTCTGGGATGAACCCTGGGGACAGGCAAGAGCGTTTTAGGGCTGGCAGCACTTTCCCTGCTGGGGAGGGAGCTGGTGTGTACCGGCAGGACTGAGGATGTGACTGCACAAGGATTTTGGGGTGCAGTGTCAGGCTCCAGATCTGAAATTAAGCTCCATCAGTTGGATTTTTGGACACAGGGCCTTGCAGGGTCCCTTTTTTTTGCCATCCCGTGTCAGATCCCCACTGCCAGCACAGAGGAGGGGTCCTGGCACAGGGAGGGGCTGCAGCTCCAGTGGAAATGCTGCTGCAGGGGTGTCACCACCCCTTCGCAGTGCCTCCTGTTGACATTGGCCGCCTCTCCCTGCCTCCTTGGGGGAGATTTGCTGCCAGGTGAGGCCTCTGGTGAGCGCACAACTCGTGGTTTTGGCTGCCTGTTTCCTCATCTGGCTGCACTCGCTGTGGCTGGAGCACTGAAATGGAGTTTTTGGCCCCCGAGCTGTGTTTTGGGGGGAAAGACACCGGGGCTCTGCTCGTGTTTTGTCTCAGCAGAGCTGAGCCAATCCCTGCTGAAGTCACTGGGGCTCTGTGGATAACAACGAGTCGAGTTTTAGGAAAAATTGCAGGGGCTTCCAGCTCTTTGGTGGTGAAGCAGAGCTGCCTTTTATCCACCACAGCAACGTGAAATTTGTGTGTTCCTGGATGTGCCATTGCACGGGGTGCAGAGAGACAAAAACTTCCCGTGTGGGATTCTCTTTTAAAAGAGTTGCAAAGCTTTTCTGTGTTGGAAAGCACCCCCTCATTGCTTTGGGATTATTTTTTATAACAGTTGCAAAGCTTTTCTGTGTTGAAAACCATCCCCTCACATCAGCAGAGGGTCTGAGGCCGCTGCTGGGGCCTCATCACCCCAAAGCTGATCCCTCCCAGGCCTTTCCTGAGCACTCAGTGTGCTACAGCAGGTGAACAGAGCCTGGCTGGGGGTGGGGGGGAGTGTTCACCCTGAGCTTTATCCCAGAGCTTATATCCGTGCCAGGGGAGTGCCTGTGAGACCGGATCCCGGGCATCCCGGGCATCCCCGGAACCTCCCCGCGCATCCCAACCCTTCGTGCATCCCCTAAACCTCTTTGTGTATCCCCCAAACCCCTTTGTGCNGGTGATGGAATATCGGCTGGAAGGAGCAGCACGGGCCAGGGCGGGCTGGAAGCGCTGGATGGGGATGGGGATGAGGCACAGGTGGTGATGGGCAGCAGAGCTGGGGGTGAGGGAGGTGAGCAGGCTCAGGAGCAGCCAGGACGGAGTGGCAGGACGGAGCGCCAGCACCACCCGCAGGGGACAGGCTGGGGGGCACATCCCTGAGAGACCGAACGCCTGTAAATCCCCTGGGTGCTGAGGCTCCAGCGGGAATCCCTCCCCGGGAACCCCGGCGGAGATGTCCCCGGCCGCCTCGGGGCGGGGGGGCGGCAGCAGCCCGGCCCCATCCCCGCCCGCAGCATCCCCTGCGGGCCGAGCAGAGCCCCCCAGCCCGCGGGGAAGGAAGGACTGCGCCTTCCCCCGGCCGGCTGCGCCTTCCTCCGCAAGCCCTGCCTCGGAGCACGGTGCCCGCCCCCGGCCCTCCCCCGGCTCTCCCCGCTCCGAGCGCCCCGAGCCGGCCGGGCCGAGCCGAGCCGAGCCGCGCCGCCTCCGCGGG
>VWYE01006614.1:15594-72047 GCA_013398995.1 Alaudala cheleensis | reverse complement strand
GCCTGGTGCATTTTTTTTTCCCTCCTTCCCCCGGTGCGTTTTTCCTCCTTGCCTGCCTCGCCGGCGCTGATAGCTCTGGGATTTGCAGCCTACTCAAAGCAGTTCCCACTCAACTTTCCAAAAGTTTGGTGTTTCAGGCAGCTCCGTGAAAGCGCCGAGGCAATTGGAGCTGGCAGCTTTTGAGGATCAGCTCTTTTCTTGCTGGCTCAGAAATACCCAGAGCTGGCAGCGTTGCCTTTTAATCTTTTTTTTTTGACGCACAAAATCGCCTGGTGGGGTTTTGCTGGTGTTGACTGGGAGAAACGAGACGCTTTGGGGGGGGAGAGTGTGGAATTAATTGTAGGGAGACCTTTTGCCTTGAAAAGATCTGTTTGAGCTGGGCATTAGCTGGGAAGCAACAGGACGGAAAGTTGCTGTGAGCAAACAGAAAAGCGAATTAGCATTTAATCTTTCTTGCTGATAGGTGCTGATAAAAACACGCGAGTGCTGGGCGTTTTCAAGGCTCTGGGGCTCGCAGGGCTTTGAGGAACAGCGAGTTTTCCATGCAAACCTCAAGCAGATCCATCTCCCAGCTCGGGTTTTCTGCCTCAGCTGCTCGGTGTAACCAGTTCTGCCACCCGGGGAGAAGCTGCTCACATCTCTGCTGGGCATCGGGAGCTGCTTTCTTGCCCCAAAGTCTGTCCATGGGACCGGTCCAGTCTGGTTTTCTTTTGGGGATTTTGTGTTTGGGGTTTGCTGCTGGCATTTTCCTGCTGTTAGCTGTTATTTTCTCCCCACTCCACACACCCATTTTCTGGCCCAGGGAACTGGTGGATGTGTTGTTTGGGGCATGTCCCCATTCAGCCCACTTCCATTTACCCTCTGCCCTGCAGGTTTAGGATNTGGGACCGGTCCAGTCTGGTTTTCTTTTGGGGATTTTGTGTTTGGGGTTTGCTGCTGGCATTTTCCTGCTGTTAGCTGTTATTTTCTCCCCACTCCACACACCCATTTTCTGGCCCAGGGAACTGGTGGATGTGTTGTTTGGGGCATGTCCCCATTTAGCCCACTTCCATTTATCCCTCTGCCCTGCAGGCTTAGGATTCTCTTTAGAGCAGCCCAGCTGAGAAATCAGAACTGTTTCGTATGATTTACATGTTTTATGGAAATCTCTCCCCACTTTCAACTTTGGGATAAAAAGTTGGGGGTTTCACTTTTCCTGAGTTGAACGTGCTGCCTCTCTGGGAGCTGGGGGTGGGATTCCTTGGGACAGTGACCTCTCCATCTGGGATGTGTGTGGGTTGAGTTGGGCAGCAGATCAGAGCCCAAATGTTGCACCCTCCCAGCCACGCCAGATCTCTGTCGCTGTCGCAGCCCATTGGAGCTGGCAGAAGGGCAGGGGCTAATTTTAGAGGGTGTTTATCTCAAACACCTCCCCAAAAAAAATAAATCCTGGGGCCTGCAAAGTGCCAGGAATCACTCTCAAGTTCTCCCTGGCTCCAGGCTGGTTTTTCTCAGCCGTGCTCAGGTCTGTCCTCACTCTCTGTGCAGAGGGGAGGGAGCTGGGAGGTGCCCCAGTGACAAAGCTGAGCACAGGGGGAACCCTTTCATTGGGAAGAAAAAGCTAAAAATTCATCTTCAACTGCTGGGGGAAGCAAGGGACCTGTTCCAGTCAGGTGCATCTCTGGCAGGGAGTGTCTCTGAAGAGCTCACTCTGATAAAATATATCTTAGAGTGTCAAAATAGAGAACACTTTGTCCTAGATACTATAATAGACTCCAGGCAGGTTTTTAATGAGGTGATATTAATCCCTGCCTCCAGGGAGGGAGTGTGGGATGCCCCACTGAACAAACCCTGGCTGCTCTGGGGTTTTCCAGCTGCTGCATTTTGGGAGGGGATGTTTTAGGAGGCTGCAGGGGACCTCTTGGGTTGTTCCCACTCCAGCAGGAGCTGAGCTCTTGGGGTGTCTCAGCCTGAAAGCTGAGGATTTGGAGAGAAGGATGAGCTTCCCCCTGTGGGAAGGGGTGGATGGATGAGCCTGGTGCGGCAGAGACTTTGCACTTTTTAGGGCCGTTTTTAGGGTGTCCCCCACAGAGGGGCTGTGGCTGCTCCACGTGGTTGCTGCTGTGTAAAACGGGGCGTTTCCCAGCAAAACTGGGGTTTTCCCAGCAAACCCAGTGCCCTGGTGCCCAGCTCTCAGCAGAGATGTTTTTAAATCCCAGGCATTTTAGGTCACGGGGAGCCTTTCCACTGACTTCAGCCTGCTTTGAAGCCAGCCCAGCGTGCTGGTGAGGGGTGGGTGACAGCATCCCTGCCTTTGGACAGGCTTCATCATTCTTTTTGGAACAGGATGAGCACACAGCCAGAGCTGAAAAGCTTTGTTTTTCAGGTTTCTGTGCCATAACACCCTGCCCTACCCACCCACTGCAAGAGAAGGTTTAGGGGGCTTTTCTGCTGCCACAAAAGGTGTGTTTGATAATCAGGGCAGGGCTGCAATCCCGTGTTTCAAAGCTGCTGGAGCAGGTCCTGCCCTTCCAGCCCTGCCACTGGCACCAGTGTCCACTGTGGCCTTTGCATTCCTCCCATTTATTTAGGATTTATCCATCCTTCTCCCTCCCCTGAGGTGGGAGCCATGCTGTTCCCCTCACAGGCTCCTGTAAGGATTAATTTGTGTTTCTGGGAATGCCTGGAGGTTGCAAACAAACATCAGATACTAAGATACAAAGTGATTTTTGTTGTTGTTGTTTAAAAATATAAAAAGCATGACGAGCAGACAGACTTTGCTTCCCCAGAGAGGTCAGCAGTGGTCTCTGGTGTGGAGGCAATTTGATCCCACTGCCTGCCCCCGAAATAACCCTCCTGTTATTCCTGCTGCCAGCAGCCATTCCAAAGGGTTTGTGCTCCTGTGGCACAGCCAGGCTGATTCAACATCGAACTCCTGAGACACAGAACACTCATTTCTTTTTTCCTTCTTTCTGNTTTTCTGCCTCAGCTGCTCGGTGTAACCAGTTCTGCCACCCGGGGAGAAGCTGCTCACATCTCTGCTGGGCATCGGGAGCTGCTTTCTTGCCCCAAAGTCTGTCCATGGGACCGGTCCAGTCTGGTTTTCTTTTGGGGATTTTGTGTTTGGGGTTTGCTGCTGGCATTTTCCTGCTGTTAGCTGTTATTTTCTCCCCACTCCACACACCCATTTTCTGGCCCAGGGAACTGGTGGATGTGTTGTTTGGGGCATGTCCCCATTCAGCCCACTTCCATTTACCCTCTGCCCTGCAGGTTTAGGATTCTCTTTAGAGCAGCCCAGCTGAGAAATCAGAACTGTTTCATATGATTTGTGTGTTTTGGTTTTTTTAATGGACATCTCTCCCCACTTTCAACTTTGGGATAAAAAGTTGGGGGTTTCACTTTTCCTGAGGTGAACGTGCTGCCTGTCTGGGAGCTGGGGGTAGGATTCCTTGGGACAGTGACCTCTCCATCTGGGATGTGTGTGGGTTGAGTTGGGCAGCAGATCAGAGCCCAAATGTTGCACCCTCCCAGCCACGCCAGATCTCTGTCGCTGTCGCAGCCCATTGGAGCTGGCAGAAGGGCAGGGGCTAATTTTAGAGGGTGTTTATCTCAAACACCTCCCCAAAAAAAATAAATCCTGGGGCCTGCAAAGTGCCAGGAATCACTCTCAAGTTCTCCCTGGCTCCAGGCTGGTTTTTCTCAGCCGTGCTCAGGTCTGTCCTCACTCTCTGTGCAGAGGGGAGGGAGCTGGGAGGTGCCCCAGTGACAAAGCTGAGCACAGGGGGAACCCTCTCATTGGGAAGAAAAAGCTAAAAATTCATCTTCAGCTGCTGGGGGAAGCAAGGGACCTGTTCCAGTCAGGTGCATCTCTGGCAGGGAGTGTCTCTGAAGAGCTCACTCTGATAAAATATATCTTAGAGTGTCAAAATAGAGAACACTTTGTCCTAGATACTATAATAGACTCCAGGCAGGTTTTTAATGAGGTGATATTAATCCCTGCCTCCAGGGAGGGAGTGTGGGATGCCCCACTGAACAAACCCTGGCTGCTCTGGGGTTTTCCAGCTGCTGCATTTTGGGAGGGGATGTTTTAGGAGGCTGCAAGGGACCTCTTGGGATATTCCCACTCCAGCAGGAGCTGAGCTCTTGGGGTGTCTCAGCCTGAAAGCTGAGGATTTGGAGAGAAGGATGAGCTTCCCCCTGTGGGAAGGGGTGGATGGATGAGCCTGGTGGGGCAGAGACTTTGCACTTTTTAGGGCCGTTTTTAGGGTGTCCCCCACAGAGGGGCTGTGGCTGCTCCACGTGGTTGCTGCTGTGTAAAACGGGGCGTTTCCCAGCAAAACTGGGGTTTTCCCAGCAAACCCAGTGCCCTGGTGCCCAGCTCTCAGCAGAGATGTTTTTAAATCCCAGGCATTTTAGGTCACGGGGAGCCTTTCCACTGACTTCAGCCTGCTTTGAAGCCAGCCCAGCGTGCTGGTGAGGGGTGGGTGACAGCATCCCTGCCTTTGGACAGGCTTCATCATTCTTTTTGGAACAGGATGAGCACACAGCCAGAGCTGAAAAGCTTTGTTTTTCAGGTTTCTGTGCCATAACACCCTGCCCTACCCACCCACTGCAAGAGAAGGTTTAGGGGGCTTTTCTGCTGCCACAAAAGGTGTGTTTGATAATCAGGGCAGGGCTGCAATCCCGTGTTTCAAAGCTGCTGGAGCAGGTCCTGCCCTTCCAGCCCTGCCACTGGCACCAGTGTCCACTGTGGCCTTTGCATTCCTCCCATTTATTTAGGATTTATCCATCCTTCTCCCTCCCCTGAGGTGGGAGCCATGCTGTTCTCCTCACAGGCTCCTGTAAGGATTAATTTGTGTTTCTGGAAATGCCTGGAGGTTGCAAACAAACATCAAATACTAAGATACAAAGTGATTTTTGTTGTTGTTGTTGTTTAAAAATATAAAAAGCGTGACGAGCAGACAGACTTTGCTTCCCCAGAGAGGTCAGCAGTGGTCTCTGGTGTGGAGGCAATTTGATCCCACTGCCTGCCCCCGAAATAACCCTCCTGTTATTCCTGCTGCCAGCAGCCATTCCAAAGGGTTTGTGCTCCTGTGGCACAGCCAGGCTGATTCAACATCGAGCTCCTGAGACACAGAACACTCATTTCTTTTTTCCTTCTTTCTGCTCTGGAGCCCAAACCCTGCACTGTACAATTCAAATCCCCCAAATCCCAACAAGTGCCTGCTGCTCTCCTTGAGTTTTCCCTCACGGTGCTGCAGGGAGGATGCTTTTGGCATCAATGCAGAGGAAATCACTGAAATAATGACCATTTGATTTAGGCTGCTGTTGGGGGTTGCCAGAGGCTTTCCAGTCACCTGGAGGGAGCTGCTGGCCTTCCAGGGAAGTGATTCCTGCACGGAATGACTTGGGATTGATCTGCCATGAAGCGACTTCCCAGGTTCACCTGGCAGCACCTTCTCTGCTTTCCATCGAGGAGCTGCTGCAGGGAGAGGCTGGAAAATGAATTTATCAGGGTGCCCAGCACTTGGGACATGGGAGTCCCTCACTCTCAGACCCCTCACTCCATCCAGGTGGGAGAATTCCAGCCCCACTCTTCCCAGTACCACCAGGATGGGTTTTAATGTTCCAGAGCGTGGCATTTCTTATTTTTACTCTTTTTTTTCCCCTTTTTTCTTTTTTCTCCCCCACACTCTCGAGTTTCGGTGGTTAGGGCAGCCCAGCCCTGTCAGTACATTAAATTCTGGGAGTGTCTCTCCTGCCGGGGAGAGGATTTGTAAAACAAAGCATGTTTTCCTCCTCCCTGCCGCCGAGCGGATCGCTTTTCCCAGGCGAGATGGGGAAGCGCTTCCCAGCACATTACGTCGCACTCCAGGAATTTGCCATTGGTTATGGGCTCGACGTGGAGCTTTGGCTGCTGCTCTGGGGCTGGTGGGAGAGGGGAGGAGGAGGAGGAGGAATAATCCAGGAGATCTGAGCATCATCTGCACAGGGAAGGTGAGCAGCAGCTCCAGGGACTAGATGGGGAAAGGGGGGACAGAAAGCAAAGAAAGAAAGCAAAGTGCAGCAATAAATGCTGAGCGTGGCCAGCAGCCAGATGCCAAGGTCCAAGGTGTGGCAGCACTTTGCAGGGTGGATTCTGTGCTGGCTTGGGCAGTGCTGGGGTGTGGAGGGCAGGGCAGAGGGGTCAGGGCCCCAAATAGGCAAAAACACCCCCCAAAAAAATCCCATTTGCTGGGAGCAAAGGTGCTCTGTGCCCACCGAACCCTGCAGACCCTCCTGGCTGTGACCCAGCCTGGGATCGCTGAGGTTTATCCCACAAACATCCCCTGCTCTGGGTGCAGCTGTGCCCCTGCCCCATCCCAGACTGAGCCCTGGATTTCCCAGCCAAAGGCTGTGGGGACCTGACCAGCCTGGGAACTGTGTGGCACAGGGATGTTTTAGTAATTAATAATGGAAACACAAAAAAAAAAAAAATTGAAATACTGATGGAGACAGCTCACTTTGTGCTCCTATGACTTCACTGAGACACAAGAGCAGAGAAAAAAAATTGAAGAGACTTGTGGCTGGACTCAGTGCTTGCTCCTGGCCCTGTGCCACGGGGCAGCATCCCCATGGGAGCCAGGCTGTGCTCCAGGAATGCTGCAGGAGCTCAGCACTGTCTGCCCCACAAGTGGAACACCTGCTCCCTTCTCCTGCCTGCTCAGGTGCACCAGAGCTGACCCATCCTGGGGTCTCTGGGCTGCTCCCGGCCTGGGAGTGCCAGCAGAGGACAGGGATGAGAGGTTTTGCAGGATTGGGGCTGAGGGAGGGCCCTGCCCTGGCACCACAGGGTGGAAGTTGGGTAACCCTGCTCTGAGCAGGGTTTGGGATGAACACTCATTTCCTCTGCTTCAAGCTGCTGATGAAACCCCACCAGGGCTCCCCACAATTCTTCTTAACCCTTGGGCTGCTGGAGGCACTGACAACAATTATCTCTGGCAGTGGTGGGGTGTTTCCTGCCCCAGAAAGGGTCTCTGGTGTTCCCTCTGTGCTCCCAAACCCTGCCCTGCTGTCTGATGCTCCCTCTCAGGGTCTTTACCTGCTTCCCATCCTCCTTTTCCACCCCCTGAGGGATCTGCAGGTGGATGTTTAACATCCTGCTTGTCCAGGCACAGGACTGGATTTCATGATTTGATGAACCCCCTGGGAGGTGGCTGCTGCTGCTCCTCCTGGGGGAAATGTGGTGTTGGGGGGAGAGGAAGGCTGGGAGGGGTGGGATGTGAAATCAAGTGGGGGCTGGGCTGGGTTAGGCTGGGCTGGGCTGTGGGCACCTGGCACAGAGGATCAGGTGCTGCTGTGCCCTCACTGCAGACAGAAATCTCTGGCAGAAGTTCCTGGCTGTTGTTCACCTCAGTTCAGCACTTTCTCTGTTTATATAATAGCAGGAAAGTGTCTTTATTCTCCCCCAGGCTCTGCTGTTTTCACACCTGATGTGAAATGCAGCAGCTCGAGGCTGCAGACAGCCTGGCATGTACCTTTTTTTTCCCCTCCTCTTTTCCTTTTTATCTTGCTTTTATTCTTTATCTTCTTGTGAAAGGCCGGAGTGTGAGGATGTCTGCTCTGGCTGCCAGCGTGGGTGTGAGGAGGGCTGTGTGGGCAGAGAGCCCTCCCTGCACTGCCATGGGGGCTGGGGGCTGCAATGGGGGGTGATGCACCTGAAATTCAGTGTATTGGAGCTTCAGCGTTTGATGTGTTGGGGGATTTGTGGCTGTGGCCTTCTCTGAGCTAAGGGAGGTGGTTATATATTAATATTAATATTCATTTCATTCTCCTACAAGCAATGCGGAATTATTTTAGTATTCAACATCTTCAGGTCCTGGCCAAATGTATAATATGATTTAATGCCTGATTCCATTTCTCTTTCTCTGTGTGTGTGTGTGTCTCAGCATCCTTCTCTTTCAAATTTTGGAGAAAAGATCACGGCATGGTAAATTTAATCTCGCCTCTGAAAGGAAAAGCAAATTGTCCTTTCCATTCCTCTCCAGGCCGAAGGTTTTAGCTCCAATTACTCCTGCCTCTGACCTTGCAGCTTGGAGAGCAGGAGCTGCTTGGAGCTTTCCAGCATTCTCAGATCTTTTCAAGACTCTTTATCTTTCAGACTTGGTGCCTTTCAAAGTCGGAGGCGCTTCCTTTGTGCGAGGCTTTGAGCTCTGGAGAGAGCCCGGCAGAGCCGAGGGCGGGGAGCTGCCTTTTCCTCATGCCTTTGGGGATCTCAGTGGATATCTCACTCCTCAGGGCCTCTTTATATCACAATTATCTTCCCAGAGTCCTGGCTGTCCTGCTTTGCAGAGCAGGACTGGGGTTTGGTATTGGTGGGGGGGTTTCTTTACGGGGTGTTTCTGTGTTTTCTGGTGGTTCCAAAAATCCTTGGAGCTTTTCCTTGAGGTCTGCTCCTCCCCAGCCCTGGATCCTGCTGGGGGCTGCTGATTTCAGTCCCTGGACATCCCCTTTGCCTGTGGGGTTGGTTTTTGAGCAGCTTTCCAGCCCAGCTCCTGCTCCCAGTGCTGCTGCCCATTCATTCCCCTGAGTGCATTTGGGGGAGATTCCAGTGAGGCACAGCCCAGCACCAATGTTAATTCCAGTTCTAACAGCACTTGTGTGGAAATGAAGGTTGGTAATTAATGGAGAGCCTGACCTGGAGCAGCAGCCTGGAGCGTGTGGGGTTTTTGGAGGATGGGGATTGGTGTGCTGGGTTTTTCAGCTCCTTGCTGCCTGTTTAGCCACAGAAGGTGAGGAAATGGGTGTCAGGGACAGGACCTGCAGCTCTGTGGGAGGTGCAGCTCTGTGTTCTCCCCTCCAGCAGGCAAAACACAGCGAGGTGAGCGAGCTCTGCCTGTCCCTTCCTCCCACTCCAAGGACACGAGCTTGGAAAACATGATACTAAAACCTCCTTGAACAATTCCTGTGCCTTCACCTCTCTCTGAGCAGAGATTGCCTGGCTTTGCCTGGTGGAGGAGCACAGGGCTTTGAGCCAAGCTGTGCCTGGGAGCCCCAGCCCTGTGGCTGGGAAATTCCCAGAGCTGCATCTTCCCCTGTCCCAGGGGATGCTCAGACCGAGCCCACTGCGGGGCTGGGAGCAGATAATCCCTGCCTTGTCCTGCAGGGCTGTCCCCTCACCCCCACCCTCCCCAAGGGCAGGATCTTGGCACGGCACTGAAATCCCAGCAGGGGAAAGCAAAGGCTGCTGAGGAAGGAGAGGCTGTGGCTGTGGTGGGAAATGTTCTGGCCGAGGATGTGCTGGGGGGGTTTTTGCTCTGTCCCCGTTCCCAGCCTGCCTGCAGAGCTGCTCCCACAGAGCTCCTGCTGGGGGTGCTTTGGGATCTGGGGCATCCTTTCCTCCAGGGGGAATTGGAGTACAGGAATTGGGGGGATTGGACTTCAGTAAAAGAACCCCAGTTCCCTGCACGAGGATGAAGCTGCTGCAGCCTCTGCCCCAGCTTTGGTTGGTGTTGAACAAACCCCAGCTCCTGGTTCAGCCTGAGCTCCCCAAAATCAGGGCAGTGAAGCCCAAATCTCTGCAGAAAACAGAGATTCCTCTGTTTCAAACCTCACCAAACAGCCCCAAAGCCTTGGTTCATCCCAGAATCCCTCCATTTATTCCCATTTATCCATCGATTTGGATACAGCTCTCCCCTCTCCAGAAAGGACTTGGGGGAATTCTTGCTCTCAAATATCTCTCTGGGTTTCCTGGGCTTGCAGAGAAACAATTTGGGATGAGAGTGTGAATGATCTACAGCCAGAATCAGGCAGGATTGGATAAAATCTTGATTTAAGCAGCTGGGTTTTTTTGTGGTTAATTTTTTTTTTGGGGGGTGTCATTCTATAAGAAAGAGGATGTTTTCCTGTTTGGTTGTAAAAAGCTGCTTCTGCTTGGTGTAATTGGATACTTCCTTTTCTGAGCAGGGAGCCTGGTGTATCTGGGGACATTTATTTAGGCAGCTGTGTGTCTGGGTGAGGAATTTTGTGTGTTTTTATTCTGGTGGGAAATGGTGAATTTGGGGTTTACAGGATTGATTGATTGATTGATCCTTTTGTGTTTCTGACTCGAGTTGCAGGGAAATGAAAGCAAGTTTAAACAGCAGAAAAGTGGTTTTTAATGTTTTTTGAGCAGTTAATAAACTCAAAAATGTGCTTGATAAGAAAGCAGACAAAGTAAATGTCTTGAAACAGATTTTTGCATTTAAAACTGGTTGATTCATGAAGTGGAGTATTAATTGTGCACCAGGAATTGCACTTCTGGTCACCATAATTACAGATCTTGGTCTCTCAGTCCTTTCCCTGGCATTCTTCTCTCTTGCCTTGCTGCTTTAGAACAAAGGTGTCAGCAGTCTCCAAGAGCTGCCAGGACTCCAGGATTTTCCTGGATTTTAGGATGTGTGCATCCCTGGAAAGGCCCTGGGTGCCTCATGTGGGTGTGCAGCCTCCAGCACGGCCCTGCTGCCACGTGGGGACCAGCTGCTGGGACTGAACCTCTTCCAGGCAGGAATTCCTGGCATTTCTTGGCACGGGAAGAATGTCCCCAAGCTGAGTTTCCAGTCCATGGCACTGGTCATTCAGTGGAAAGGCTGACCTGTGGAACAGGAACAGCTTCAGTGCTTTGCCTGAGCTCTCCATGCTCAGCTTGGTTTTCCCTCTTGGTTTCCTTCCCACCCCAATCTTATCCAGAGGAGGAGGATGGAGAATCTGGCAGGTGACAGGGTCAGCCTTGCTCTGGGAAACTTCTCCATCCTTTCTCAGATGTAAAGCAGTTCTCAGATGAACTCCCTGAAGTGTGGTGAGGAATCTCTGCTTGGGCTGCTTTCATCTCTTGCCCATCAGCTGCTGCTCTCCACCAACACAAAGAAAATAAATCAGCCAAACTCCNAACCCCCCCCCTAAAAAAAAACAAATCAGCCAAACCCCCCTCCTTAAAAATCTTAAAAAAAAAAAAAAAAAAAGACCTTTCAGTGTTGCTGCATCCTATAAATCAACTTTATTTCCCACAAGGACTCGTGTTTACTTGTGTGCCCTCCCTTTGGAGGAGGGCAAAAATACAGGAGCCTGGAATATTCCCAAAGGCAGGAATACAGTGCTGAGATCATTCCAGTGATTGCAGGAGGATGGGAATGACATGGTGCAGAATCTGACCAAGCTCCTCTGGATGTCCCAGCTCTGACTGAGCCACCCAGAGGCAGCAGGATGCTGCTTGTCCCACCAGAGAAATGCTGGGATCCCCATCCCTGGAGGGGTTTATGGGATGTGTGGATGTGGGGACATGGTTTAGTGGTCAGACTCGAGCTTTTCCACCCTAAATAATTCCAAGATTCTTTACCAGGGAAAAGCTTCTCCACTCCTTTTTCAGAGGGAATGGAGGAGCAGAAGGGCTGAGCTTCCCTCTGGCACAGGGGAAGGGGAGCAGGGGATTCCCAGGAACAGGAATGAAGTGCACAGAAGTGGCAGGGCCATGAGCAGAGATCTGAGCAGCTGCTCCTTATCTCTTCCTGAGCAGGCACATCAGGGAAGATAAAGCAAAAAGAGAAAAGATAACACAGATTGAGTCAGCCTGGCTCTCAGAGGGAGGTTTTTCCAACCTATTTACTTGTCAGTGGTGATTTTAGACCAGCCTGTGGGATCTTCAGAGAAAACCAACATTTTTTTCTTCCTGTTTCATGCCTTGCAAAAGGGAATCTGTCTTCCAGGCAGGAATTTTTGGCATTTCTTGGCAGGGGAAAAAGGTCCCAAGGCGGGTTTGGTGTCACCGTGTGCCAAATGCCACCCCATGGCTCACCCACATCTCGTGTGTGTGAGGCTGGAGGTGTCTGATTCACCACACACCAGTGGCTCCTCCTCTTTAAAACCAGCTCAAAAAGCCAGTGTGAGTCATGTTTTAATGATATTGAAATCAGCTGCTTGTGGCCGTTCGAGGAATTCCAGCCCAGGGCTGTGCATGTCTCAGTGGGACCCGAGCAGGGAAGGGGAGGCTCAGCACAGTGAGCTCATCCTGGCTTTCCTCTGGCTCAGTTTATCGGGTTTCAGGGATTATTCAGCCCCGTGGTTGAATCTGGGAAGGCTGAGCTGGAACAGAGACTGGACAGAGCCAGAGAATAAAGCAGAAATTTATTGAAAGGCTCTGGGATACACCTTGGGCTGGACAAGAGCCTGGCCAGGGCTGCACCCAAGGTGGACCCAAAATAGGCACAAAATGGACCCAAAATCGACCCAAACGGGCACAAAAAAATGGATGACCAGTCATGAAGTCTCACATTTTTCTAAGTTTTGGTCCATTTGCACGTTGGGGTTTAATTGTCCAATTCCAGCTCCAGGCTGGGAGGTCTCATCCTTCTTGTTCCTCCCCTCAGCCCAGCCTTGGTTGTGCTTTTGGGCCTGAAAGTTGTCCTTGGTGTGCAGCAGGGACAGGATTTGTTTTGTGTCCCTGCTCTGTGCAGAGCTCAGTGACACTGAATGTGAGCTCAGAGCTGCACCTGAGGCAGCCCAGAATTTGAAAAACATAAAAGCTCAAACTTAAGGCATCACTGGGCAACGAGATTAAGGGCTTGGTGCTGTGTCCTGAAAGTTTCTGGGGTTCTTCTTCCTCTGCTGTAACTTCAGGAGGAGCTGCTGGTATGAAAAATGGCTATTTTGGAGCTGGAAAATCAATGTTCTGGGCTTTGCAATGCCGGGACTGGGAGCAGGAGCTGCAGGGCACAGACTTTGTCCTGGCACCTGTGGGAATATCCACAGCGTTCCATGGGATCCAGCAGAGTGCTCCCAGCAAGGCTCAGCCCCCGTGGGGAAGCAGCAGGGATTAGCAGGGTGCTCTGTTACCGACGGCATCCCAGGCCTCTGGGGACACTTCCTGGGCTGGTGGCACACTGTAGGGAATTCAGGGAATATCCCAAGGCATGGAGACGCGGATGCCTTGCTGATATTCCTGCTCCCTGCCTTGTTCCTGGGTGTCTCTGGTTCCTCACGCCGACAGTCCGGGCTGGGCAGGAGCCAGGGATGGGAGGAAACTCCAAATCCAGGCTGGGAGCTGTGAGAGGGAGAAGCCTGAGCTCTGCACAGCAGAGCTGTGACTCAGCAGCGGGAGCAGCAGCTTTGCCGTGGATCCTCTCCTGCAAAGTGAGCTCCAGGTTTCCATCACCCAGCTCACGGCTCCTTCTCACCCCCGGGGCCACAGATCCCTCACTGGCTCCATTTCCCCGGCAGAAACTCCCTGGGCTGAGGTGGTTCTGTGTCTGAGCTCCCCTGGCATCTCCACGGGGAAACAGGATATCAACAGCAGCAGTTTAATGGCCCTGAGTGTCAAACAAAGCAGAAAGATTCGGGTTTTAGTGCGGGGAGTTGACACCTTTTATTGCTGGGAGCAGGATGTGGTACTGCCTGTCCCAGCCGGAGGGATGCTCCTGCTTCTCCTCCCCTGGGATGGGGGCCCTGTGGGTTTGGGGGTGCAGAGAGCCCCCCTTTCCCTCACACAGGACCCAGACCCTACAGAGCTGTTTATTACCCGTGTCTGTCCAGCAGCCTCAGTGAAACCCGGCGAGGATTTCCCTCCTCAGCCAAGCCCAGAGGCTCTCAGGCCATTTTTTGGGTTAATCTGTCACATCTCTGGGGCTCAGCGCCAGCAGCCACCACCCTCTGGCCCTTCTGGAGCCTGGTGTGTGGTGAAATGGAGGATTTTAATGGCACTTACTGGAAATGTTTGGTCAGAGCACTCTCCATCAGCCCTGGGATCCCCCTGGGATCTCATTCCCTGATTTTTGTGCAAAACACTTATTCCACTGCTCACTTCAGCTGCCTCTCACCCTGGGGTGTCCCAATCCTTCCCTGCGCAGGGAATTGGGCGGAGGGAGGAAGTTTTGCTGAACAAAAACCTGTCTGAAGCGCTCTACTAACCCAGCCCCTTTGGCTCCAGCGGGATTTAAACATGTGCTTGTAGTTAATCAGGTATTTAAGTGGTTTTCTGACTCTGGCAAGCCTGAGAGGAGATATCCCAGAGGGGAAGGAGGAGAGCAGAGCTGTGTCCTGGCCAGCTGAAGGCGTTTGGAAATGGGGATGTTGAGGGCAGCACTGCGAGTCTGGGGGTGTGGGTTTAACTTTCTGTGCCTCAGTTTCTGCTTTTGTTCAGGGGGAGACTCAGCAGGGAGCTGTGAGGCACCAAAGGTGGCAGGAAAGGGCAGAGGCTTGGTGAGCTGGGATCTGTGTTTGTCAGTAAATACACCTTAGCTGGCAGGGGAGGGCACAGGAAGGGTCCTGAACCCCAGAACTGCCAGGTCCTGGAGAGGAGACACCCAGGGTGAGACCAGAGGGGCTGGGAAATTGATTTTAAGGGAAATGATCTCCCCTCTCTCTTTGAAAAGCTGCTTGGGGATCTCCCAGCTCTTCGTGGGGCGGCTCAGGAGAGGTTTCATGGAGTGGGAGGAAGATTCTTCCCTTGCCTCATGGATCTCACCCCAGAGCCCCTGAGCAGGGAGGTTTTCCCCCACCTCAGTCTGATTTTCCTGCCGGGCTCGCTCTGGAATTTGTTTCCACACAACCACCCAGCATCACAGCACTGATGTTATTATGCAAAGTGGAGATTATTTAACCACACGAGTTTTTTTAATGTATTGATTTGCCATTGCTTTGAATCCCATTACAGGAATCTGCTTTATTAATGGACTTTGTCCATGCTCGAGATTAACTGGGGATGCTGGATTTGCAAATGAAAGAATTGGAATTCATGTTGTCCATATTAATTACTTGGGTGACTCTGGCTTCCTTGGAGAAATCTTTATTTTTATTCCACTCCTGTTGCTTTGTCTTCATTCAGAAAACGAATTTGGTGCTGTGGGATTGGGTTGGTTTTAGTCCTTTCCTGGAATTCCCTTTTAACAGCTGGGAAGGTACTGAGTGGTTCCATGGAATAGGCTGTTCCTGAGGATAAATTTTAATGCAAAAAAAGAGTCAGGGAGCTTTTATTTCAATGTTTAGAGCAACCCTATTTCCTCCTCTTATGCTTTGAGCTAAAATCTCTCTGTGTCTTGCTCCTCCTAAATCTTTACCTTGCAAAATATCCTGATTCCTGCAGTGACACTCGGCCAGATCCTTGTGCTGAGTAATTCCGCTCTCCTTGCTGGTAAAAAAACCCCAGGGATATACCTGGATTTTGGTACATGCAGGTATTGCTATTGACCCAAACCCATTTTTTTTCCCCTGTGCTCCTCCCACCCAGGCTCCTGCAATGGTGTAAATGGCCCTAAAAAGAAAAAAAAAAATAGGCTTGGCATGATTTTATGGGAGTCAGCTGCAATTTGTTCACTTAAATTATCTTTTTGTCATGCTTGCATTATTCCACAGCGGCCCGTTTGGAGAGTTAATTGAATATTTGTGTCTCTCAAAGATGCCTTCAATTACTTCCCTTGAATAACTCTGGGAGGGAGCTGTGATGAGGAATCACTGATGCTCATTTTCTCTATCAGAAATATCTGAGCCTTTGTCCCAGCACCTATTAAAGGATGCCAAAGCATTCCTGCAGCCCCCCACCCCCAAATTCCACCCTTTGGAAGCAGAGCTGAGCATCCACTGAGTGTTAACAATGCATCCCTGCATGGCTAATGCAATAATAATCAGCTCAGGGCTTGCAGGTGGCAGCAGCCTTTAGACAGCAGCTCTTGGGTTGCAGCCTCTCATTGTGTGTGGATTGATTCCTGCTGGGTCCAGGTGAGTCAGGAGCAGCATTTTTGATGCTGCAGCTTCTGGGGATGGTGTGGGAGTTTCCCCCAGGGCTGTGCATCAAAACAAAACCCCCAGATAGCTGTGGGCAATCCCCACCTCGGGATTTTTTTTTGGCTGAATTGATCAATCCTCCAAAATTGTCAACTTTCTTTTTCCATCCTTGGATTGCAACAGCTCTGCTGGCTGAGGAGGGCAAGGGTGGGGGCAACAAAAGCAACATTTTTGGAGTGGATAAAAAAAGCAAATGTGTTGTTTTAAGTGAGATTTGCAATCCCTCCTGTGCTTGGCTGTCCTGGGATCAGCAGATCAGGATGGGNAGCGGGATTTAAACATGTGCTTGTAGTTAATCAGGTATTTAAGTGGTTTTCTGACTCTGGCAAGCCTGAGAGGAGATATCCCAGAGGGGAAGGAGGAGAGCAGAGCTGTGTCCTGGCCAGCTGAAGGCGTTTGGAAATGGGGATGTTGAGGGCAGCACTGCGAGTCTGGGGGTGTGGGTTTAACTTTCTGTGCCTCAGTTTCTGCTTTTGTTCAGGGGGAGACTCAGCAGGGAGCTGTGAGGCACCAAAGGTGGCAGGAAAGGGCAGAGGCTTGGTGAGCTGGGATCTGTGTTTGTCAGTAAATACACCTTAGCTGGCAGGGGAGGGCACAGGAAGGGTCCTGAACCCCAGAACTGCCAGGTCCTGGAGAGGAGACACCCAGGGTGAGACCAGAGGGGCTGGGAAATTCATTTTAAGGGAAATCATCTCCCCTCTCTCTTTGAAAAGCTGCTTGGGGAACTCCCAGCTCTTTGTGGGGCTGCTCAGGAGACATTTCATGGAGCATGAGGAAGATTCTTCCCTTGGCTCATGGATCTCACCCCAGAGCCCCTGAGCAGGGAGGTTTTCCCCCACCTCAGTCTGATTTTCCTGCCGCGCTTGCTCTGGAATTTGTTTCCACACAACCACCCAGCATCACAGCACTGATGTTATTATGCAAAGTGGAGATTATTTAACCACACGAGTTTTTTTAATGTATTGATTTGCCATTGCTTTGAATCCCATTACAGGAATCTGCTTTATTAATGGACTTTGTCCATGCTCGAGATTAACTGGGGATGCTGGATTTGCAAATGAAAGAATTGGAATTCATGTTGTCCATATTAATTACTTGGGTGACTCTGCCTTCCTTGGGGAAATCTTTATTTTTATTCCACTCCTGTTGCTTTGTCTTCATTCAGAAAACGAGTTTGGTGCTGTGGGATTGGGTTGGTTTTAGTCCTTTCCTGGAATTCCCTTTTAACAGCTGGGAAGGTACTGAGTGGTTCCATGGAATAGGCTGTTCCTGAGGATAATTTTTAATGCAAAAAAAAGGGTCGGGGAGCTTTTATTTCAATGTTTAGATCAACCCTATTTCCTCCTCTTATGCTTTGAACTAAAATCTCTCTGTGTCTTGCTCCTCCTAAATCTTTACCTTGCAAAATATCCTGATTCCTGCAGTGACACTCGGCCAGATCCTTGTGCTGAGTAATTCCACTCTCCTTGCTGGTAAAAAAACAGGGATATACCTGGATTTTGGTACATGCAGGTATTGCTATTGACCCAAACCCATTTTTTTTCCCCTGTGCTCCTCCCACCCAGGCTCCTGCAATGGTGTAAATGGCCCTAAAAAGAAAAAAAAAAATAGGCTTGGCATGATTTTATGGGAGTCAGCTGCAATTTGTTCACTTAAATTATCTTTTTGTCATGCTTGCATTATTCCACAGCGGCCCGTTTGGAGAGTTAATTGAATATTTGTGTGTCTCAAAGATGCCTTCAATTACTTCCCTTGAATAACTCTGGGAGGGAGCTGTGATGAGGAATCACTGATGCTCATTTTCTCTATCAGAAATATCTGAGCCTTTGTCCCAGCACCTATTAAAGGATGCCAAAGCATTCCTGCAGCCCCCCACCCCCAAATTCCACCCTTTGGAAGCAGAGCTGAGCATCCACTGAGTGTTAACAATGCATCCCTGCATGGCTAATGCAATAATAATCAGCTCAGGGCTTGCAGGTGGGAGCAGCTTTCAGACAGCAGCTCTTGGGTTGCAGCCTCTCATTGTGTGTGGATTGATTCCTGCTGGGTCCAGGTGAGTCAGGAGCAGCATTTTTGATGCTGCAGCTTCTGGGGATGGTGTGGGAGTTTCCCCCAGGGCTGTGCATCAAAACAAAACCCCCAGATAGCTGTGGGCAATCCCCATCTCAGGATATTTTTTTTTTATTTTTATTTTTTTCTGCATTGATCAATCCCCCAAAATGGTCAACTTTGTTTTTCCATCTGCTCTGCTGGCTGAGGAGGGCAAGGGTGGGGGCATCAAAAGCAGCATTTTTGGAGTGGATAAGAAAGCAAATGTGTTG
This sequence comes from Alaudala cheleensis, assembly GCA_013398995.1. Classification (NCBI taxonomy): domain Eukaryota; kingdom Metazoa; phylum Chordata; class Aves; order Passeriformes; family Alaudidae; genus Alaudala; species Alaudala cheleensis. Next base: position 53,958 of record VWYE01006614.1, on the reverse strand, counting down.
TTTTAAGTGAGATTTGCAATCCCTCCTGTGCTTGGCTGTCCTGGGATCAGCAGATCAGGATGGGCTCAGAGAGGGCTTTTCACCCCTTGTACATCAGGAGAGCCACGCTGGCCTCCTGCTGAAGCCTCCCTTGGTGACAGCTGCGGGGCCAAGGCAATAAATGCTGATTCCTTCCTGAGCAGAGCCTGGTTTAGAATTAATGGCAGAGCCTGGCAGCTCATGCAGAGCTGTGTTAATTGTGAAGGGAGGGTTTTTGGGAGGAGGTGCCTGGATTAGAGCAGGGAGGGGTGAGAGGTGAGGGCTCCCAGTGTCTCCTTTGCTCTGTCAGACCAGGGCCAGGTCAGGCTGAGCTTTCCTTCACCCTCCATGCCACCAGCCAGACCTCAGCTGTAGCAGGGTGCAGTGTCCTGTCCCTGCTCCCTGGCAGCAGCTGGGGACCATCTGGCCCAGCTGCAGAGCATCTGTTCTGCCATGCAGGGCTTTGCACAGCCAAATCCTGCTCCTGCCCTTGCTGGGATCTGTTCCTGCTTCTCTCCCAGTGCCCCTGAACTCAGAGGGGAGTTCATCACCTGTGAGACCCATGTCCCTTTCCTACAGTTTAAGGACAGTGGTGACACAGGGAATCACCTGAGGTAGAGTGGAGGTGATGCCTTAAGTTTTAGCTTTTGTTTTTCAGATTCTGTGCTGCAGCTCTGAGCTCACATTCAGTGTCACTGAGCTCTGCACAGAGCAGGGACACAAAACAAATCCTGTCCCTGCTGCACACCAAGGACAACTTTCAGGCCCAAAAGCACAAACAAGGGTGGGCTGAGGGGAGGAACAAGAAGGATGAGACCTCCCAGCCTGGAGCTGGAATGGGACAATTAAACCCCAACGTGCAAATGGACCAAAACTTAGAAAACTGGGAACCCTCGTGACTGAGGGTCCATTTTGTGTCCGTTTTGTGCCCATTTTGGTTCAACCTTGGGTATAGCCCTGGCCAGGCTCTTGTCCTGCCCAAGGTATACTTTAAAGGCCTTTCAGTGAATATCTGCTTTATTCTCCAGCTCTGTCCAGTCTCTGCTCCACCTCAGCCTTCCCAGGGCATCAGAGGGTGGCAGGATGGACAGGCAGCAGCAGCCTTGTGGCCTGTTGGATTCATTACTGAGGCTGGGCCATCTGAGTGAGGGTTTTTGGACTCTGTTCCCAGCAGGGATGTTTGCAGGGATGTGTAGATCAGGGGTGTCTGCCTCATGGAATAATGCTCCACGTGAGGGTGAGCACCAAGTGCTTGTGGGCTCAGCACTGATCCAACAGCTCCCATCAGCTGCAGTGGGTGTGGGGAGCCAGGTCTGGGATTCCAGGCAGGGAATTGTGTACTTGGAATACTGCTCTGGTACCAGGAGCCCTGCACTTGCTGCCAGCCCAGACCCTGGGGAGGTCTCACAGAGGCACTGGAAAGGATGAGGGAGAGGGATCCCTCCCCATCTGACAGTGCCATCCTCTACTTGTGAACCTCTTCCCCTTTCCTGCAAGGATCCCAGTTCTGCTTCTCTCTTTTGTCCCTGTGAATAATTATTTTAGGGTTGTTTGTGGATTTACTGCTGGTGAGGGCGGGGTGTGAGAGCTGCACTCACAAATAAAAATCTTTAGTGGCCATCAGGCATCTCCTGTCACCTTCCAAGGACAAGAGCTGTCTGAGCCTCGGGTTTCCTCCAAAAACAAACATGGGGTCCTGAAGCAATTCATTAAAATCTAACTAATATGGATGGGTGATCAGCTGCAAAACAGATGGGGCTGCTTTTGGCTGGGAGAGTGGAGGGTGAGCTCTGAGTTTTGGGGGGAAAAGAGCTGGTTTTGTGGTTTTTGCAGATTGGGCACAGCATCCCTGTGCCCCTCACTGGGCTTGGGGTCTTCTTTTCAAAAATAATTGGGGGGTTTTTTTATACCTTCATAGCAGTGACTGGGGAATTTCTATTGCTGGCTGCTGGAGGAACAGGTTACATTTTTTCCTGCTGGATTTTTGGATATCAATTTCAAATTCACCCCTCAAAGTGGGGTTGTTGGTTGGATTTTTTGGGTGTTTGTTTTTGTTTGTTTGTTTTGATTTGTTTTTTTAAACCACGTGCTTGTTGTGCTGGAAAACAAAGGTGAGAGCAGCACGAGTGGGCTTTTCCCTGCTCCAGTTGCCTCAGCACTCAGTGTCTGGGATCAGCTAATTAGAGGGGCTCCTCTTGGCAGGTAACTGAGAGAGACAGGCTCATCCAGGGGCTGAGTCAGCCCAGCTGTCTTGGAGCAGGATGAATCACCCTCCTCATGTGAACTGACAGCAGACTGAGCTTAGGTGGCAGCCCTGGCTCCTTCCCTGACAGGAGATAACAGGCAGCCTGTCCTCCAAGTGCATTTTCCAGCAGANACACCAAGGACAACTTTCAGGCCCAAAAAGCACAAACAAGGCTGGGCTGAGGGGAGGAACAAGAAGGATGAGACCTCCCAGCCTGGAGCTGGAATGGGACAATTAAACCCCAACGTGCAAATGGACCAAAACGTAGAAAAGTGTGAACCCTCGTGACTGAGGGTCCATTTTGTGTCCGTTTTGTGCCCATTTTGGTTCAACCTTGGGTATAGCCCTGGCCAGGCTCTTGTCCTGCCCAAGGTGTATCCTAGAGGCCTTTGAATCAATATCTCCTTTATTCTCTGGCTCTGTCCAGGCTCTGTTCCACCTCAGCCTTCCCAGGGCATCAGAGGGGTGGCAGGATGGCCAGGCAGCAGCAGCCTTGTTGCCTGTTGGATTCATTACTGAGGCTGTGCCATCTGAGTGAGGGTTTTTGGACTCTGTTCCCAGCAGGGATGTTTGCAGGGACGTGCAGAGCAGGGGTGTCTGCCTCATGGAATAATGCTCTATGTGAGGGTGAGCACCAAGAGCTTGTGGGCTCAGCGTTGATCCAACAGCTCCCATCAGCTGCAGTGGGTGTGGGGAGCCAGGTCTGGGATTCCAGGCAGGGAATTGTGTGCTTGGAATACTGCTCTGGTACCAGGAGCCCTGCACTTGCTGCCAGCCCAGACCCTGGGGAGGTCTCACAGAGGCACTGGAAAGGATGAGGGAGAGGGATCCCTCCCCATCTGACAGTGCCATCCTCTACTTGTGAACCTCTTCCCCTTTCCTGCAAGGATCCCAGTTCTGCTTCTCTCTTTTGTCCCTGTGAATACTTATTTTAGGGTTGTTTGTGGATTTACTGCTGGTGAGGGCAGGGTGTGAGAGCTGCACACACAAATAAAAATCTTTAGTGGCCATCAGGCATCTCCTGTCACCTTCCAAGGACAAGAGCTGTCTGAGCCTCGGGTTTCCTCCAAAAACAAACATGGGGTCCTGAAGCAATTCATTAAAATCTAACTAATATGGATGGGTGATCAGCTGCAAAACAGATGGGGCTGCTTTTGGCTGGGAGAGTGGAGGGTGAGCTCTGAGTTTTGGGGGGAAAAGAGCTGGTTTTGTGGTTTTTGCAGATTGGGCACAGCATCCCTGTGCCCCTCACTGGGCTTGGGGTCTTCTTTTCAAAAATAATTGGGGGGTTTTTTTATACCTTCATAGCAGTGACTGGGGAATTTCTATTGCTGGCTGCTGGAGGAACAGGTTACATTTTTTCCTGCTGGATTTTTGGATATCAATTTCAAATTCACCCCTCAAAGTGGGGTTGTTGGTTGGATTTTTTGGGTGTTTGTTTTTGTTTGTTTGTTTTGATTTGTTTTTTTAAACCACGTGCTTGTTGTGCTGGAAAACAAAGGTGAGAGCAGCACGAGTGGGCTTTTCCCTGCTCCAGTTGCCTCAGCACTCAGTGTCTGGGATCAGCTAATTAGAGGGGCTCCTCTTGGCAGGTAACTGAGAGAGACAGGCTCATCCAGGGGCTGAGTCAGCCCAGCTGTCTTGGAGCAGGATGAATCACCCTCCTCATGTGAACTGACAGCAGACTGAGCTTAGGTGGCAGCCCTGGCTCCTTCCCTGACAGGAGATAACAGGCAGCCTGTCCTCCAAGTGCATTTTCCAGCAGAGATCTAGAAGGCTTTTGCAAGTGGAAATAAGTAATTTTTTTTTTTTACAGTTGGGAGCTGGCAGCTCAGTGTGGTCGAGGCTGGGGCTGGGAATCAGGAGTTTCCTCTGCAGCCCTGAAAGGTGCTACTCACAGGGCAAAAGGGATGATAAATTTGTGGGGTTCTGCTCCTGAAAGCTCTTTGGGCAGACACTGAGGATGGAAATGGCAGATTTGATCAGATTGGTTGTGTTTTCACTGCAGAGCTGTGAAGGAAAGGCCCACACTGGAGTTAACAGGGTGGGTGTCCTGCAGGGTTGATGCAAGAACCTTTTTCTTTGTGTTTCAGCCAGGGAATGCGGGGGGCTCTGGGTGGAGCTGGCTCCCAGGAGCTGAGGGGGTGGGAGAGTGACCCCTCAGCTGTGCTGTGCTCAAACCTTCCTCAGACCTGCAGCTTTTCCTGCCCCTTCCCTTTGCAGGAGGAAANGTGTTTTCACTGCAGAGCTGTGAAGGAAAGGCCCACACTGGAGTTAACAGGGTGGGTGTCCTGCAGGGTTGATGCAAGAACCTTTTTCTTTGTGTTTCAGCCAGGGAATGCGGGGGGCTCTGGGTGGAGCTGGCTCCCAGGAGCTGAGGGAAATGGAGAGTGACCCCTCAGTTGTGCTTTGCTCAGATCCTCCTCAGACCTGCAGCTTTTCCTGCCCCTTCCCTTTGCAGGAGGAAAACTTTGTGGCCCCACTCTCCTTGCGAGGGTTCTGAAGGCCCCCTGGTGCCTCTGGGCTGAGGCTGGGCTGTCACCCATCCATCTGGGAGCAGCAGGAACGAGTGACAAGTGCCACCAGGAGCCATCTGGTGCAGGCTCTGCATGGCCAGCAGGATCCTGGCTGGAGCCACAGCCCCAGGCTTGGATGGAAATCCAGGATCTGGGCAGCTCCTGCTGCTTTAGGAGGGGTGAGTGGGTAATATCTGGTGAGCTCAAGGCTGAGAGTTGTGTTAAAGGCAGTGGTGGAATTGTTGGGAGTTGTTCAAAGCAAATGCTTTGGAGTCACCTTTCCCAAGGAGCATTTCCAGGTTTTTCCTGGGATGCCAGTGGCTCTGTAAATCAGGAGAGCTGAGGCCATCCTCCTTAAACATCCACAGCCACTCTTCTGAAGGACTCTTAACTGTAGCCTGGCCAAGCTCCAGCTGGAGTCGCTGCCTTTGCCTGACAGTGTGAAATAAAGGAGCATTTTCCTGCAGATCTGCCCTCTTCAGTTGTTTATTATCTGGCTGGCAGCATCACATCTCTGCCCATTAATCCATCCCTCCAAGTTCCTCCAATTCCAGCCTCCTGGAGGGGGTTCAAGCTGCCACCATTTATTATTTGAGTCAGTCTGCCAGGGAAATGTTTGCTCCTTCCCCGAAGCACCGACTCCCTCCTCTCACTGCAGCCTCGCTCAGGGCTGGAATGAGCCATTTGTGGCTCCCAAACTGATATTAACTCTGTGAAACAGAAAAATCCCCACATAAATCAGAGTTGAAATTACTCCAGGCTGGTGGGTTGGCACATTAAACCAATGTGGAGGTTCTTTTGGGATGCCCCATCCAGATGTGCTGGTCCCATCACAGCTGAGCTCCCAAATGCTGCCTGCCCTCTTCAAAAGTGCAGGTTTGATCATCTCTGTGTGGCTGAGGGCTGGTTTGTCCCAAAATGTGTTGTGACATCATTACTTTTGGGGTGCTTTACTCTTCTCCCAACCAGAAATTGATTCCTGCCTTAAAAAAATCATTTTGGGGAAGAGTAGGAGGAAGTGGTTGGGTTTTCCTCACAAGATTTGAGCAGCAGGATGTGTCCAACATCCAGAAAAACATGGGCTTGAGGCACATCCCACTCCAATCTCACCTGCTGGGATCATTTTTTCCCTGATATCTTTGAGAGGATAATGGATGGAACACTGAATTAATCCTTCCTTCCTCCGTGCCCGACTCTTGTTTACAACACCAACCTCCCTGCTTGGAAATTCAGGATGCTGCCCTGAATTTAGTGGAGATAAAGAGGTTTTGGAAGAGGTGCTGGCCAAAACAGCAGCTCTTGGGATATCTGTGAGCAGCTGTGATGAGGTTTTTTTTGCACAGGAACCTCATTTGGGCAGCAATAACTCCGTGTTAGTGAAAACAACAACAGCAGAAGCTGCTGCCTCAATGGCTCCTCACAGGGACCTGCTGCATTTCCCCCTAATTACAATTCAATTTGCTGTGAGAAATGGTTTAATAAGCAAAAACGTGGTTGGTTATGGCTCTGTGTGGCTTGGGGGGATGCTGGCACTCGTGGAAACACGACTTGGAGCTCCCAAAGCTTGGGAGCTGCAGTTTTGGACAGCAAAAAGGAATGAGAAGTTGTTTTACCTGGCATGAGGGAAAGATAAGTTGGTGCTGCAGCTCCCAGATGTTTTGCTTGGGGTGATGTTGGCCTGGAGAGTGGAGGGTGAGCTCTGAGTTTTAGGAGAAAAGAGCTGGTTTTGTGGTTTTTGCAGATTGGGCACAGCATCCCTGTGCCCCTCACTGGACTTGGGGTTTTCTTTTCAAAAATAATTGGTTTTTTTTTCATGCCTTTCATGGCAGTGGCTGGGGAATTTCTATTGCTGGCTGCTGGAGGAACAGGTTACATTTTTTCCTGCTGGATTTTTGGATATAAATTTCAAATTCACCCCTCAAAGTGGGGTTGGTGGTTGAATTTTTTTTTAATTTTTTTTTTTAACCCAATATCTTTACACTGCTGGATTTACAGGAGTCTCCTCCCTTGGAGGCTCAGCTGGTTGGTGGCAGGAAGTTTTCCTTCCAGTGGACAAGGATGTATGAATGGTTTGGCTTCCAGCTTCCTGAAGCTGAAAACAAATGGAATAAACTGCAGGGAAGTCATGGGTGATTTCTGGTTGAAAATTCCCCTTTTCCCTGTCCCTGCCTGCAGAGATGCTCCCATTTTCCTGTCAAACAAAGAGTCCAGGGCTTTGGATCCACTCCTGAACTCCTCTGAAGAGAAGAAGCCATGCCTGGCTCATCACTTTAAACCCTTATTTATTTGAAACCTGCACTTGCCATCCAGGTAAAATCCCCTGGGAAAAGGGAATGTGCTGAAAAAAAAGAAAAGTGACTGGAGCCAGCTGCTGGGCGTTTCCTGCACAGCCAGTGATGGGTGATTTGCTGCTGACAGCATGAACTGGTGTTAAGTTATTAAATTGCAGATGAGCTCATCACTTGGCCTCAAACGAGTTTCAGCCCTGAGAGGCTCCGGGATATCGCGTGTGGTGGAGCAGAGACAATGCTGGTGTGGCAGAGAGGTTTGGGGAGCAGCTGAGGAAGAAATCTGTGCGTTAAAAAATGCGTGTACCAGGAGGGAGGGAGGGGGGAACGCTCCGTGCGAAAAATGTGAAGTTCTCCCAGGAGAGAGGAGGTGAAATCCTCTGATTTATGAGCTGGACGTTTTCATTTTAGCTGAGGAGAAAATGAGGAGTTTTTGAGATGCTTGAAGGGGCCAGGATGCCGAGCCTGGTTTGGTGCTGAGAGGTCCCAGTGAGTTGTCCCAAGTCCCCAGATTGGCCCTCTGGTAGTGCCTGGTGTTTGCCTTAGATCATGGACCAAATCCAGCTTTTATCTAATGTTTGCTCCGTCCTAAAGCTGAGCTTTACCAAGCTGGGAATGTGAAATCCACGCTGCTGTTTGGTGCTTCTCTCCCTGGATGAGTGGGAGCTTCCTTTGAGCACCTCCCTGCACAATTTCTATTTCTTCTTCCTCTTATAAAGGAGCCCAAGCTCCCTCCACGCTGACATTAATTCTTTTTTTGAGGTACAACTTGGCAGAAGCCGTGAGACAGACCAGAAATCAGCTTGGCCACTTGATTTCCCCAACTGGGCACGTTTGTTCCCGGCAGGCACCTGCTGCGTTGGGTTTTGTGGCCACTTGGATTTGTGGTTCCGAGGCTTTTTTGGTGCTCCCGAGGCAGAGCAGCCTCGCACTTGCGCGGTTTTTAACTGCCTCGGCTCTCTTTTTACTAAATAACCTGTTTGCAGTCCGGGAGTTGGTGTTAACTCAGCCAGTGTTGCGGGGCTGATCCTAAAATACCAAGGAAAGCAGTGGGATAAACACTTGTCACCTCGTTTGTGGCCTGAGCTGTAATTGCTGTAATGTGAGATCCCTCGGGCTGCTGTCAAGGCAAAATGGATTTTTTTTTAAAGTGTAGATGTTCGTTTTCAACCTGTCTGAAATCACAGAGCATCCACACCTACAAGCAATGTGCCTTCCCGCGGGGTTTTTTTGGGGTTGGAGCATCTCTGAGCTCAGGATTTAATTTATTATTAATAAAGCTTTAATTTATTGCACGGTGCCAAAGGTGTTATTGGCTTGCGTTTGCCAAGAGGAAATTCTTTGTGCTGGGTGCTGCCAGCTCCATGGGAAGTAAAAGAAGTTCAGAAAGGAATAAAAAGAGTGTATAAAAATATATTTGAGGTAAAAGGAGAATACTGTGCATAACCCTTCCCCTCCTCATCCCTCTGCACTCATGTGTTCCATACAACGAGGGGTTCTCGGCCAAAATTCTTCAAATTGTTCTGTCTAAGAGTTACAAACCATAGAGAGGAGCTTTGGAGGGGACCTGGGAGCTCTGGCCCATCCCCGGGGCAGGATCTGCTCCTGGCACTGCCTTCTCCAGCCTCCTCTGGCAGAGCTCCCACTGCTTCCCAGTCAGTCTAACCCAGCATTCTGCTCTTCCCTCACCCCAATCCTTCCCCCTGATGCAGTTTCAGGCGCCTTCCCTCCCTGTGCACAGCAGCCCCAGCGAGTGCTGCAGCTCTGTGTCCTCTGGGGTCATCTTGGATTTTATCCACCAGCCNAGAGAGGAGCTTTGGAGGGGACCTGGGAGCTCTGGCCCATCCCCGGGGCAGGATCTGCTCCTGGCACTGCCTTCTCCAGCCTCCTCTGGCAGAGCTCCCACTCCTTCCCAGTCAGTCTAACCCAGCATTCTGCTCTTCCCTCACCCCAATCCATCCCCTGGATTTGCACTGCTGCAGTTTCAGGCTCCTTCTTCCCTGCCTGTGCACAGCAGCCCCAGCACTCCCCCAGTGCTGCCTTCACTCCCCAGATGCAGCTCTGTGTCCTCCGGGGTCATCTTGGATTCCATCCACCAGCTCAGTGGGGTTATGAGGCTGATCCTGCAGCCTCTTTGCAGAGCAGGTGGAGGCCAGGACTGCGGCTTCCCTCAAGGTGACACAAGGTGGCCCTTCCTCCTCTTTGTCACCAAAACTGTGGGGAGAACCAAAAACCCTCCAGCCACATTTTTAGTGGGAGCTGCTGGGGGACCATTTCCTCCTTGCCTCCTCCACCGGTTAGGGCTGACTTTAGGAACCACTGGCTCTTCTGTCCCACCTAATGCTGCTCCTCTGCCCTGTCTCCTGCAGGATTTAGGGATGGAGTCCACCTCCCTGGATGATGTCCTCTATCGCTACGCCAGCTTCCGCAACCTGGTGGATCCCATCACTCATGACCTCATCATCAGCCTGGCCAGATACATCCACTGCCCCAAACCAGTAGGTGCCACGGTCTCCTCACGCCCTGGGGCTCTGCTGCCTTGGGAGACTGGGAGTGTGGGGCTTCTCCCCTGAGTTGCCAGAGGGGAATCCTCCCAGTTCTGGGTGGGTCTGGAGCAAGAGGATCAGCTTTTCCAGCTGGACAGGTGGTACTTGGCTGATGTTGGTTCTCCTTTTGGCTTGTGTGTGGTGTTTCTTTCTGGCAAGGGATTGTCTGTGGGTGGATGGACCTGCAGGCTTCACTCTCTTGTATTTGCTGCTAATAACAGGTCTTTAATTTCCTGTGAGAGTGTCTGAAGGGATGGAGTCATTCACTGCTGCTTCTTGGGGATGTTTTACTCAGTTACAGCCTCGACCAGTGTTTAAAAAGGAGGGAAATTGCCTTTTTTTTTTTTTTAAGCATTTACAGATTTCTTTTGTGTTGTGAGGCAAGGCCACAAAGGTGCTGTGTCTGCCTGGGCTGTGGTGTGAGTCTGACCCTGCAGGGCTTCATGAAACTTTCTGCACTCAGTGAAAGGTGTTGGGAAGGGTGGGGTGGCTGCAGGGGACACCAGGGACCCAAATCTCCACCTCGAGAGACCAAGGATGGCTGTCCCATGTCCTGCAGCGTGAGATCGAGGTGGAGCCACACCCCTGTGCTGTGCGAGGATATCCATGGATCCCTTTTCCCGGGGAGAATGAGCTCCTTCCCTTCCTCCTCCCCCATGAGCTGGGGAATTGGAGGAACCTCCTCTTGTGCTGGGCACATTTCCAGGAGGAGAGGCCCCATCCCCCTGCTGAGGTTCCCTTTTCCAGAGCACTGTGACTGAGCTGGCTTCTCCTCCTGAGGGTGAGCCATGGCCCAGGAGAGCTCTGTGTTCCCTACAAAAACACCCCGAGGCCACTCCTGAGCCTGGAGCTGCTCCAGTGCCCAGCTCCTGCTCTCCCTCGTCCCCCTGCAGGTTTCTTTTGGCACCAAAGGCTGTGGAGGAGGCAGTGCCAGGGAAAGCAGGGAGATGCAAAGTCCTCATCCCTCTGCTCAGCCCTGTGAGGCACATCTGGGCAGCTGTGTCCAGTTCTGGGCTCCTCAGGACAAGAAGAGCACCTGGGGCAGGGCCAGAGCAGGGGGACAAAGAGGATGAAGGGGCTGGAGCATCTCTGACAAGGAAAGGCTGAGGGAGCTGGGGCTGTTCAGCCTGGAGAGGAGATGCTGAGAGGGGACCTCACCCCTGGCTGTCCCTGTGTGTAGGGACCCAGAAAAGGCAGGAACTGAAGCTCCACCTGAAACTGAGGAAGAATTTCTTCCCTGTGCAGGTGAGAGCAGATTGTCTAGAGGGGTGTGGGGCCTCCCTTCACTGGAGACAATCCTGAGCTATGTGCTGTGGGGTGACACTGCTGGAGCAGGAAACTTGGCCCTTCCAACCTGACCATTGTGGGCTTCTGTGGTGGCAAAACCCCAAATAAACCAGCCTGTGTAGCACTGGGGCTCTTACTCTGCAGGAGGGGCTTTTTGGATGCCCTTGGTGCTCTCCACATCCTTTGCACAGCTCAAAGCACCACACCAGGGATGGATGGATGGATGGATGGATGATGGATGGGTGTTACCTTGGAGAGGGAACAGGGATTGTGCAGCTGACAGAACAACTCCAGCAGCAGCAGCTCCTCATTGGTGGCGTTGCCTTGCTCAGGTTTGGTGCCACCAGCTGCACTTTAAACCCTTTTTTTTATTATTTTTTGGCAGCTGAGTGAACAGTAACTTCATCCCAGGGTTTCATGGTGGTTTCCTGAAATATTGATGTTCTGTAGGTCCCCAGAAAGTTGCATGCTGTAGGGTGATTTTCCAGCCCTCTCTTCTCCCAGACTTACTTCTCTTTTGACAGGCTTGGCACGATGTGTGAGAGCAGGAAAGTGCTCAGGGCCAGGAGTGCTGCAGAAGTTTTGGCTTTTGCTCTGCATCCTGTGGCACAAATATACATAAATAAATATATTGAGGCAGCTGGGAGCTTGTCCTTATCCATCCAGAGGTGGATGGAGCCGACCTGGACTTTGGTCCCTGTTAACCTTCTCTTTTTAATATGTCCCTGCTCAGGGTTATGGGGTCCTGCTTCCCTCCTCCCTCCTGGAGAGGCTTTCCTGACTCTCTGTACATTGCTTTTTTTCACTCAGCTTCTATTTATACCACCCTTAGCTTAAAGGTGACCCCTTGGTCTCTCCTCTGAGCTAAAATAAAAGTTGAATCATTTTTCCAAGCCCTGGGTAAACACAGCCTGAGTCTGTATGGCCAGGAAAAAGTTGGCCTTGGCTCTCCAGCGTGGCTCTGGAGTTCAGGGCATGCTGGTTCTAGCCAGCAAATCCAAACCAAAAGCTGAAACCTGTGCTGGGGGAGGCTTTGGAGGAGGAATTTGGGAGGTGGAAGTGTTTGGGTGAGTTTTGTGTGGGTCTCCAGGCTCTGGTGCAGGGCTGGGTTGCACCTCCCAGACCCTGCTGAGATCCCAGCCTGGCCCGAGGGTTGGGGTGTGAAAGGAGCCAAGGGAAAACTCTTTTTCCAGATCATTTGGAAGCCAGGGGTTGGATTTGGTCCCTATGTACAGATGTGTCTAATGCAGCTCAAGGAAACCCAGGCCCTTGAGTGCAGCTTTGGGGTCCCTGAGGCCTGGGAAGGGGCAGATTTTGCTGTCCAGGAAACTCAGATTGTGCAGGAAGCTTTCCAGCAAGGAAAGGGGGTGTTTGGCTTGGACCAAAGACATCTCAACAAGTGCTTTCTCTCCCGTAGCCAGTCTTTTATCTTCCTGCTTCGTGGCAAAGGCTCCTTGGAGAGCAGCTCTGCTCCAAAGCCACTTCCCAAAGCCCAGTGCCAGGGATCAGTGGGTGCTGCTGGTGCCCTCAGGGTGATGTCTGCCTGTCCCCACAGCCAGGAAAAGGGGACAAAACCCCCCAGCAAAGCCATGTGGAGCAGCCAGGATGCCCCAAATCTCCTGTTGCTGCTGTGGTTTGCAGCAGGAGGGAGCAGAAAATACAAATTCTGTGTAAGGAGCAGAGGGCCCCCGTGAAAAACTCACAGCTATCTGTGCCAGCAGGGATATCTGGCCCTGAACTATTGGAAAATTAAAGCAATTCCCTTTTTTCCACAGACCAAAGCCACGTGTGTGGATGACTGATGGCTGTGATAGGGAGTGAGTGAGTCAGGCTCCCCTCCAGCTTGAGGACTTGTTGGATTTGGGATAAGCAGTGGGGGGAAGGGGAAAGTGGAGCCTTGGGCAAGGCTTGTTTGGGGTTTGTGCCCTTGTCCTGTTTCACTGCAAGCCTTGGGAAGCTCCTCCAAGCCCTGAAGGCTGCCCAGAGTGAGGTTTTGGCTTTGCTGGTCCCCAATCCTGCTGCTTTGTGCCAGGGAAAGGCTGGCAGAGCAGCTTAACAAAGCCCCAGCCCAAAACCCAGCTTTGTCTGGCCACTCTCCTGCACCTCCCAGGCCTCAGGTGGAAGGTGTGATCCTGTTCAAACACCGGGGACTGGATTAGGGCAAATACCTCCATTTGGGAGCTGTGTGCAACAGGGAACATCATCCTCACCTTCCCCACTGAAATTCAAGATAAATGGGGACAGGGAGAGTTTTTAAAGCTTTTCTAAGCAGCTGGAGAGTGGAAGCAAAATGGATTTTGCCCTGGGTGGGTGGAAGATGTGTTTTGCTGTCATTTGAGCAGTTTCTGTGTGGCCACATCCCTGGCTCTGAAGTCTGTTGCTGCCTGAGCTGTAAATGGATCAGGTTTGCAGGATGGCTTTGGTTCCATGAACTGTCACCCAGGAAAACAAGCAAGCATGGAAAGGAAAAGTGCTTGTTGTGACCTGGATGGAATAATGCATTTCTAACCCTCCTTCAGCCCCGTGGGATAAGGACTTCACTTACAAATAGTACTGAGGTTTTTATGCCCTGCATTTTAGAAATGTGTTATTTTTATCAGGGCTAAAATGAGCATTTTTTATTTTTATTTACCATCCCTCTGTGCTGTGCCATGTGGCTAAAACCATATTAATAACCTCAGTTTGTGCAGGATGAAGGTAATCAGGGCACCATGACCACCAGCTCAGGGCCTTTCTCCCCACCAAATATCCCATAACCCAGCTCCCCTGCCACAGGTGTTATTATTTGAGCTGGAATTCAAATTATCATTCCAAGCTCCTGACATCAGATTTGTCTTTCATCCTTATGAGATGAAATTGTGGGTATGAAGTGGTGACATGTTGAGGGTCACTCCAGCACAGAGAGATCTCATCAGCCCCAGGGAGGTTTTCACCTCTCCCTTTTGCTCTGAGGTGTGCAAGGGAAATCCCACCCAGCTCTCAGATTCCAAGGTACCACGAGAACACTGAGTATCATTTGTTTTCTGCTTTAAGAAACATCATAAAAGCAGCTGATCTAGGAACAAAAACCCTCTAAACCCCCCAAAATATGATATAAAAGCAGAGGGGATTATGAGAATTCAATTTAATTCTGTGTTAATGCCTCTTTGTGGGTCTTTTTTTGGTTTTTTCTGGTCTTGTTTCAAGTGTAAAGATCCCTCTTTGTGGGTATTTAAGACATCTGCAGTATGGGAAGATGTCCTGAAGAAGGAAAAGATCTGGAAAGCTCAGACCCCACTGGGGGCAGCTCTGGTTCTTTGCTGATTCATGTCCTGCTGTCTGCTCTGCAAAAACAGAGATGTTCCTTCCCTAAAGCTTCTGTGTGAGAGCTGAGGCTGAGCTGAGTGCCTGGGAAATGGGGGGAAATTACACTTTGCAGGGGTTTTAAGCACAAAATCTAAAAGGGAATAATGGCAAGGTCTAGATGGGCTGTGATGGTGCCACTGCTGGGATTTTACTGGGTTTTTGTGTGAAATGGGACCTGAGCTCTGCCTGATCCCTCTTTGTCCAAACCCTGTGGGGTACAAGGAAGCCCCTGCATCCTTGTTCCTCCAAGCCTGAGGAATGTGCTCCCAGCATCCCCATTTCCATGTGAAATTGGAAATGTGACCAGTTAATCACACTCTGATCATAAAATCATTTAGGCTGGAGAAGATTTCACATCATCAATCCCAACCATTAACCAGCCCAGCATGGCCAAGGTGACTTTTATCAAACTTTTCATCCTTCTGATCCCTTTTTGGGTTGCTTTAAGCCCAAAACCTCAGTGCCAGCTGGCAGAATTGCCAGGCCCCCCTTCTTTGCTCAGCTCCCATAATGACAGGACGACCTTTCCCAGCCATCTGCAAAGCCCTGGAAATGCTGCAGGGTGGATTTTGATCAGCCTGGAGATGGATTTTTGCAGTGCCTCCCAAATGTCAGGTGCCACATCACACAGCAAGGGATGTGCTCAGCTTCCCCTCTTCCTTCCCCAGGAGCATCTCAGTGACACCAGCTGTGGGTGATGGGCACCATCACGTGGCTTGGAAAAGAGGATTGAAAACTCATTTTAAAAATGAACCAGGAGCTGGAAAAATTATTTCATTTACCTGTGGGTGAGGCTGGAGCTTCCCAATTTAACTTCCAGTCTTTCCTGAGGACCTCTTCACCCCCAGCTTCCCCAAGTGTCCCCGAGGGAAGTGACAGATGAAGAACCAGGCACCTCATTAGACAGTAACAACACATTTTATCGATGTTTTCTGCTGGTAATTGGCGTTTGAGTTCAGCTCGTTTGGGTTTTAATCAGAATTGAAAAGGCAGGGAGGGTATTGATTGCCTGCCCCTGGCAGGAGGGTGATTTATTCATCCCCCCTGGCCTGGGGAATGGCTGCAGGGGAGAGCCTGGGGGTTTTGGGATCTATTTCCAGCCCAGCTCACAGCTGTGGGAATGCCAAGCAGGGGAATGTTCTGCTGGAAATGTGGGATTGCAGAAATGACTGGTCCAATGAGGGAGGGCTTCCATAAAGGAGAGGTTTCCTCTCTGTTAATAAACTTCTGCTGATGGGTGGGGAATTGATTGTGGCCACATCTCCCTTGGTTCAGGCAGCAAAGGCTGCTCATCACCTGCCCAGGGGGGTGAGAGAAGTTTTAATAAGTATTATGACCCAATCTGAGAAGATTTGGGGCTACAATCAACCCCTGTTTCAGCCCTGACCCCTGAAGGCTGGCAGTGCCCCGGGTACATTTGGATTCTGCTCTCCTGCAGCATCTGGGGAAGGAATGGAGCTGGTCCAGAGGCTCTGCCCCAAATCCTGCCTTTGCTCCCGTGCCTTGGGCTTGAAGGAAGACCCAAAAATCCCCCGAATTTCAGCTTCTTTGCTTGGTCAGGCTTTGCAGGGGGGTTCAGAGGTGCTGTACTTTGCAGGGTGAGCTGAAAGCCCTGAGGATAAACCCCTCCAGCAGCCCTTTCCTTGCTGCTCCTTCCACCCCTGAGTGAGGAATAAAGAGCCCCATCAGCATTTCAGAGCGGGGAGAAGCAATGCCTGCATTTGGGAAGGGCTCAGAACACCTCTGGGGCTTGGAAGCACTCCCGTTTCTAGGGCTAATCCTGGAATTTGAAGAGTTCCTGGCATTCAGCCTGTCTGCAGCACCACAGCTGCCTCGCCACGTTATTTCTTGGAGCAAGGAGAGGAGTTTGTCCCCTTTGCTGCTGAGCTCCAAGCTTGCCTGGGCTGCTCCCAGCACGGTCACCTTGGTGGGACAGCTCTGCATCCCTCGGGTTGGCTGTGCCACAGGGCAGGGATGCTTTCCCCCGGATTTGGGGTGGCTCAGGACCCTGTGGGTGCTCTGAAGCCCCTCTGGATCACCCAGAACGTGCCCTCCTTTCCCTGGGGAGCACCAGGTGATGGCTCCTTCCAGAGGGGAGGCACCTGCTCTGTCTCTATTAGGGAAAATAAAATTAAAAGCAAAGAGCTGCGTTTTTGTAAATAGGGAATGTGCCAGGAGGATTTCCAGTGATTGCTCTTCCTCGATGGCAGGGGCTGGGATTCTTGGCCAAAGTCCAGCAAGTGATTATCTCCCAGTTTGGGGGATTTGGGGATTTGGGTAAAGAGCTTTATCCCACCCTTCCCATCTTCAAAGAGTTTAGCAGTCTTTGGGTAATTTGCTAAATCCTCCCGATTTCTCTGCCACTTTCCTTTCCCCCCTTGCCCGTCCATCCTTCCGGGAATTCCCCAGCACAGCTCCTGGGTCTGCATCCGGAGTTTCACCTCTGCTTGGAGCCCTTGGAAGGGACCCCCCCATTCCCCCCAGCCTCGCTGCACCCCGGAGCTGTTGCTGGGAGAGCTTGGATACACTCCACTGCTGCTTCCTCACCTCTTTTTCCCTTAAAAAAAATCAGGAAAACCCCCAGTTCTGCTGTTCCTGCGAGGCCCCCAGGGTGGTTAATGAGCTGGATGTGCGCTTTCCCTGGGATTCACAGGGACTGATGTGAGGGGGTCCTGCCCAGGCTCCCCTGAGAGCCCCCAGGGAATGACAGAAATATCCCGGGGACACTCCTGCAGCCGTGAGGGGCTGGGCTGGCCTCTGCTTCCCGTGGGATCCAGGCTGGGAAAGTCTCTGGGTGATGTCCTGGACGTGGGACAGGAATAACCCAAAAATCCAGTCTGGTTTCAGCCGGGGAGGGGGCACAGAGGAGGGCGGGCGGTGCCGGCACTCAGCAGGAGCTGGGCTGAGCCCTGCGCTTCCAAGGGGAGGGTTTTCCCTGGGAAATGCTGATTTTCCTCTGGAATTCATCCTCCCTGTGCAGTGCCATCATCCCCTGAGCACCTCGGGTGTTTTCCTCTCGCTGCAGGGATTAACCTGTTGTTTGCCGGGATGTTTCCCGATGAGTGATGAGCGAACCCAGAGGAATCCCTCCCGGATTTTGAGCTGCTCCCGTTGTTCCCCGGCAGCTCTGTCAGCAGGGTGCAGGTGGATTTGGCACTGAAATGCTGCCCCAGTGACCTTTCCAGTGGCATCTGGGTGGCCTTCCCATCATGGCTTTGTTTGTAGCACTCAGGATTTATCAGGGATGCTCCAAGGCCTCCTCCCCACACCCCAGGCAGGTTTTTAAGGTCTCCCAGCACCAGAAAATGCAGCACACACCTCCCTGCCATTCCCCACGCTGCCCCCATTCCTCCTTTCCCATGGAAGACGAGCTGGGAACCCTCCAGCAGCTCTCAGAGAACATTTTTTTATTCTTTTCTTTTCTCTTGCAATTTCCCTTTATCTCCCACGTTCCCCTCAGGGCCGTGTATCAGCTCGGATTTTATTGCCTTGTCTAATTGCTCCTCTGAAGTCCAAGTGCAATATTGCTCCTGGATCCTTTGGAACAGCTTCCTGAGCTGCTGCAATCCCGTTGCTCTCCTGCTCCTGCCTCTCTTGATAAGCCCTATTGTACACTGCTTTTCATTCTGGTGTGTCAACACCGAGGCTGAGGCTTTGCACTTTGGCCTTTCAGCCGAGCAGATTGGGGGGAAAAGCTGCAAAATTGGCTCCCATTCCTTCCCTTTGTTTCTGCAGGTTTTGCCTTTCACTGTTCTGCCTCTGCTGCAGCTTCATCAAGCTCCTAATTTGGGCTAATTCCGGGTTTAATTGCTGGGTCCTGGGTGCTCTGTGGTTGTCCTGAGTGAGCACTCAGTGCTGGTGGGTTTGAGCTGGGATTTCTGAGAGCTGGACAGGAACAAATCCTCTCCTGAGAGCTGCAGAATGAACCTGGCTGGTGCTCAGGGGGGGAGGTGACACCCACCCCAACTCTGCAGCCAGGACTTGAGGGGGAAGCTGTGACAATCCCACTTATTTGGGGTTTCCAGCTTTGGTAGATTTGCCTGAAATTGGATTATTTGGGGTTGTTGTTGGTTTTTTGTGGGGGTTTTTTTTGGTTTTTTTAAATAATGAAGTTAAGATAAGTGCCCTGCTCGGAGTTGGGTTAATCTGATGAAAGCCAAGGGGTTAATGGGACCTTCTGGAGATGGGCCAGGTCCCCTCAGGTGACAGCCTGGTTGTCCCTGGAGGCCCCTCCTGCCCACAAAGTGGAGCCCACTCCCTTTCTGCACCAGTTGCTGCCTTTCCCCCTCATTGAGTTTGATGCTGCTGTCAAGCAGGACTCCACAAAATGTTCATTTTGCCCTGGCACGGAGCCCCTGCCATCTGCTCCAGGACTCCTTCAGCTGCCAGAGCACCAGGCTGCTCCAAAAAGGTGGTGAAGGGCCAAAAGTGCTGCTCAAGGTCTGCGCTCTCCCCCTGCTTTGCAGCTAATTACAGCCACAAACTTTAATTATTCTTAAGGAAAAGCATTTTCGGTTTGTTGTGCAGTCCTTACCAGGGTTTGGGATTGCACTGGGTGGTTTTGGAGCTGGTTTCCAGGTGATGGGGTGAGTTTTCTGAGCAGCATCTCCAAGATGCTCCTTCCTCTGCAAAATGCTGCTGGATGGGAAATTTTGTGGGGTTTCTAATGAGGTTTTATCAAAGTCTAATTTTTGCTTGATAGAAGATTGGTTCTTCTCCTCATAAAAAAAAAAACCAAAAAAAACCCCACAAAAAACCAAAACAAAACTAAAAGCTAAAAAAACTTTCTCTTTGGCTTTTATTTATGCTACTTCAGATTTTACCTCTTTTTTTTTTCTCTTTTACCTTCTTTAGGAGGGAAATTTTGGTGGTAAAAACTCCATCCAAGCAAAGCAGAAGGAAGGGAGTGAAGGGAGTGAGGTTTCCAATATGAAAAGCATTCCCCATCCAAGCAGCATCTGGAGCTGTTTGTGGGGTTTGCATTGTTTCTGTGCAGCTTTTATGTCTTTTATTTCTGTTTCTGTGCATCTTTTAACTGTTCCCTCAGCAGGATTCCCCACAAACCACCAGGATTTCCTAATATTTGTGGCAGTTTGGTACAAAAACACCCCTCCATTAGGTGATGTAGGACCTGATTTGATGCTGGGCTCTGACTCTGTGTAAGCCCTGTGGATCCTCAGTGATCTTTGCAAAATATGACCAAAAAACCCCCCTCATTCTTATTAAAATGGCCTTTATTAAATTGCTTCAACTCCTCCCCTAATTTGAATTAAATCAGACAGGATTTATTTTCAAAAGGATTTCTGCTCTGTGCTACAGAGGGGGGTCAAACTCATCAGCCCTAAAGCCACGTTGGCACTTTATTTGGGATTTATTTTTGGGATCTATCACTCCACTCTGCCAACATCTGCTTCCCTGTGGGCATCACCCACGTCATCCCTCATCCTCCACACTCCAGATCCTCTTCCCAGAGGAGCCTGAAATCAGGGGAGGGGAATTGCAACACCCTCGTGGTGACATTTTAAGGACACTTCCCTGGAGAGCCCTTCCAGGGGGATTTTCATGCCTTGCCCAAGGAATTCCATGCAGGAGGAGGGATTTGGGATTTGGGACGATTTGGGATTTGGGGTGCATCCTCCCCTGCACACCTGGCTGGGGTTGGAGATAGGAACAGCCCCCAATCCCTGTGTTCACCTCCTGGCTCTTGGCATGTTTTGGGAGATTCGATGGATTGAAATCTTTTCCCAGCTCTTGGTCTCACGGGATTTGCTGGAGAAAACTCCACGAGGACTTCCAAAGGGAAACGTGGGGCTGGCTGCGGCACAGATGTCTGCAAGCAACAATGGGCTGAGCTCAGCCCTGAGAGCAGAGGAGGGGGAGGGACAGAAAGGAGAAGAAAGGGAAGGGGAAAAGCAAAGCAGAAAATCGTTAGATGACTTCAGCCCCTCGTGACAACATCAAAAGGGAAGGGTCGTAAATTCGGATCCCATTAAACGCGGAGGGGGGAGTAGGAAAAGCCGTTTTGGGGTGGGAGCTGCAGGTTTGGGGTGGGCACAGCTCTGTCCTGGCTTTGTGGGGTTGATCCTCTGTGCACTGGGGGTGAGGACACGGCGTTCCCTCCCTGATCCCCTGAGACCAGCGGCTCCCTGGAGTGTTTGGGGTCTCCATTCCCGCTTTAGGGAATGTGAATCCCTCACACACGGGGCCATCTCCACGTTTCCTCTCCGTTCTGCCGTCATCCTTCCCAAAAACCCCACCCCAGCTCGAGTCCCTGCGGATTTGCTCTCTCTGCCTCCTGCTAATTTGGGATAACTGATTGGATACACATTAAAGCCATTGAGGATTTTCTCCCCTGGGGGCTTCCCAAGGCATGTCTCGCTGGTTTATGCCTTTGTTTAACTGGATAATAATTCCATTTATCATTGTGAACATGGGGGGTTTTGTCTTTCAATTGTTTGAGGTTTTTTGCTTAATAATCCAGACTATTATCCTATTGTCCTAGCTGATCATCCAAGACAAAAAAACACCCGGAGGAGGAGGATTTGGAAGGAAATCTCTCCTTCTCTTTATTTTTCAGGTGTGAAATAGGTCGTGTTTTAAGGCTCATTGTCTGCTCAACTGCATGAAAAGCAAAAATCTTGGCTGGGGGAGTCTCCACACCAAACATTTCCTGTGCAGGGAATGGTGTTCCCGTAAGGATAAGTGTGGTCTGTGCCTGGACAGAGCTTCTCGTGCCTCACAGCTGCAAATCGTGCAGCATCCAGAGAGGGACTTTGCAAGTGTGAAAAGTCTCCTAAAAGAACCACAAAATAGGAGGAAAGGAGAAAAAAAATTTAATTGTTAATGTATTCGGGAAGGCCAGGGAGTTCTCATGTTTAAGATTTGCAGAACAGCACTTTTTTTTTTTTTTTAATTGATTGTGAGTGACAGAAATGTGGGAACTGTGTAATAACACACACACACACAAAATCCTGTTGCTTCCTCGCAGCCCCCAGACAATTGCTAATTGTTCTAATTTGGGTCACTCCCCTGCTGTGCTGCAGCAGGAATTCCGCACCCGGGCTCTCTAATCATTCACGTTGGCCTCTTTTCCACGGTGCTTGGCCCCGGTGCAGCCCCGCAGGGCTCTGCCCATCCCCGGGGGGTTCTGCTGCCGGAGGAGGAGCAGGGATTCATCTTGGAATGAAAACAAATTAATGTGCTGTCACGACTTTATCACCGGGCTTTGCCTCCTCCTCTGAGCTCCCTCCTGAAATGCAGTTTGGGCACCCAAATCTGTCCCCCGTGGCGGTGCAGGGAGGGCAGGTGGTGACTCCGGGGTTGTTCATTCAGTGGAACCACGGCCCTGCTCATCCCAGGGCTGGTTTTCCTGGTGAAATCCCTCTGTTTCCACAGCAGAAAAGCCAGGAGTGTGCCCAGGGGTGCTGGAGGGTGTTGTGCAGGTGCTGGGTGATGCCTCAGCCGCGGGATCCCTGCAGGTTTGGCAGGACACAGATCCCAACTCCCAACCTCTGCCTGCTCCCATTTATCCCTGGGTTTGACCAAGTCCCATTTCCTCACCCAGAGGAGCAGCAGGAGCCTGGTGGTCCCCAGCACATCCCCATCCCTTCTGGGGACAGACAGACCTTGGCTGGTGCCTCATTTCCTTGTTTCCTGCTGAGCATTCGGGAATGGAGCAGGGCTTGTTGGCTGTGGATTGCACAGAGCCACGGGTCCCATTCCCAGCTGGAATCAGGGATCCAAATCCCGTCAATCCCCAGCTCCTCCCTGCAGCCCTGTCCTCCTCCAGAGCAGAGCAGGGATGATGGGGAGAGGCCCTGTTCAGGGAAATGCCCTACTCCCAGCCCTCCCTGCATCCCTCCTGTGCTCCAGGACTCACCCCAATGCGGGAATCGCGCTGGGGCTCTGCCAGCTTGGACAGGACAGACCCAGTGGGAGCCAAGGCATTGCCTAAAACCTGCTCCCCTGAGCCGAGTCTGGCAAAGCTGGGCTTTGTGAGCTCCCTGAGTCATCCCGAGGCTGCTGCCTGGAATTGCTCAGCAGGGCACAACTGCTCAGAGCTCTCAGCAGGGATGGGAGGGGAAGAGGGAGCTGTGCAGCATTCCTGCTGCTTCCAGGAGCTGGCTTGGATGCCTTTTTGGGCTACCTAAAAACAGAGGCCAGGCAGAATTAAGGGGGAATAAAAAGCAGTTTATTTATATTTATTGAAGGTCCCTCAGGTACATTTAGGGCAGACAAAGCCTCCCAGGGGCTACACCCAAAATGGATGATGGGGTTTTCACACTTCTATGTGAGAAATTTTATAAGTTTTGTCCATTTGAATATTGGGGATTAATCTTTCAATTACAGCTTGAGGTAATGAAGTAATTCACCCCCAGTTTGCTCCCCCCCANCCTGCCCCTTCCAGGAGCTGGCTTGGATGCCTTTTTGGGCTACCTAAAAACAGAGGCCAGGCAGAATTAAGGGGAAATAAAAAGCAGTTTATTTGTATTTATTGAAGGGCCTTCAGGTACATTTAGGGCAGACAAAACCTCCCAGGGGCTACACCCAAAATGGATGATGGGGTTTTCACACTTCTATGTGAGAAATTTTATAAGTTTTGTCCATTTGAATATTGGGGATTAATCTTTCAATTACAGCTTGAGGTAATGAAGTAATTCACCCCCAGTTTGCTCCCCCCCAACTCACTTTTGTTTACATTTCTCCTGGCCTGAGGCAGTGAGGTGTCCTTGATTCCCAGGCCCGGTGAGGAATTTTTGTGTCTGACCCAAATGTGAGGACAGCAGCTGGCTCTGTGTGTGGAGTTCAGAGATTTGCACTAAAGAACTGCAGGATTACAAATAGATGGAAAATAGAAAAGCTGAAATCCCAAGGGATCCATTCAGGTGCTGCCCACAGCATTTTTTGCTGTGTGTGACCCAGGATTCTGTCCCTGCAGGAGCTGGAGAGGGGCAAGATCATGGCAGAGGGAGCAGATCCATGGATATTCCCAGATGTGTGGCTGATGGATGTGTAGGAGCTCAGCTGAGGGCTCTTTATCAGCTGCTTGGGAGCTCAGAGCTCAGGAAAAGGGCACATCCCAGCCTTTTTCCTGTCAGCAGCATCAGCTGGGAAGGCTGGACTCTGTGTGTGTGTGGTCTGCCCCATCTCCCCAGCCCTGCAATGCAGTTTTCCTCTCCGTTTGAAAACCAGATTTTTAAAAAATGCACATTCCCACCTCCCTGTGTGATGTTAGAGGGGCCACATCTTGTGTGATGCCTTCCCTGGGTGTTATTTCAGGAGTGTTGGCTGCTGGAATCGGGCTCTGGTGGTGAGAAAATGCCATTTTTGTGCTTGGTTGTTGTCCTTCCCATGGAAAGGGCACTCAGGGTTTTCCAAAAGCCAGCACTGTGGGATCCAGGCTCTGCAGGTTGAGCTTTCCCTGCCCTTTGACCACAAAAAAAATCAGCTTTACATTGACCTTCCATGAGTGATGTGATGCAGGCTGAAGGAGATGTGGCAGGAGGAGCTTCTGCTGTCCATTTGGATGTTGTGGGAAGCAGCTCACCCCTGGAAGGATCTGCCCAGAGGGGTTTGTGGCTTTTTTTTCCATCATTCCTGAGGGTGCTGATGGTGCAGAGGGCTGGGTGGGGAGCAGGGATGTGATCCCGAGGCTGAGGGAGCATCCCACAGGAATATTTGGCATCATCGCTCCTCCAGGCTGATCCACCCTCCCCGTTCCCCAGCGAGGTTCAAACCTTGCCAGCACGAGCTGTGCTGGGCTTTAAAGCTGTTTTTTTAAGCTGATTTTTGAGCTGATTCCTTTTCCAAACAAGCTCCTCTTGGGCTCAGTCCCACCAGGGTGTGTGTCAGCTCCAATGATTTCCTGATAGACTTGGAGCAGGAGCAGGGAAAAGCTTTTTGTTTGGAGCCCTTGGCACGGCACCAGCAAAGTCCCAAACTCCTGCACACGAGTTCTGGGGCTGCTCTGGGGAGGAATTGCAGAGATTTGGGTTAAAAAAAAAACTAAAAAATGGGGGTTCCTGGAGCACAGGGTTTTGTGTCTCACCCATGGGAATGAGATGTGCAGAAGGAAGGAGCTCATCCTGTGCCTTAGGAGGGCTCTGAAACGGGAGTTTCATTTATTACTGGGGTTTTTATCTACAGAGCTGCTGTGTGCAGGAATCATGTGCTCTGAATCATGTATTAAACCCTCCAAAATAGAAATATCCCAGGGCCTGCAGGGCCTGGGAGTGGAGCTTGTGAAGGAGAAGGGCTGAGAGGGACGGGATGGCCATGGAGGGATGAGCTGGAGGTGCTGCTGATGTGGAGAAAGCATGAAAACATTCCTTGACCTGCTCCTGCCTCATTCCCTGTTGGAGAATCCCAGCTCTACAGAGATGGGATAACTGAGAGGTGTTGGTAAAGATTTTATTCCATTATCAGTCTCATAGAAGGGTGAGACACAAGAGATGTAAAACTCAGCTCTATCAGAAGCTGAGCTATTTCTTTGTTACAATATCTTACAAATGCTTTTCAGCCCATTGGCTTTTGCCACACAATGCTGCCAATGCTTCTAACACCAATCTCCTCTTATTTTATCCCAAGTGGTCTTGCTACAGTGCATCTTTTACAGCTCTGATTCTCCAAGAGATCTGCTCTGTTTGCAAGGCCATGGTTTGAAAGTTGTTCCCAGTTCCATTTCTCCCCCAACAACATCCTCTCCATCCCATGGCCTTTTCTCATCTCGGAGTTTGGATACAGAGGGGCAGAACCATGGGAGCTTCCAGTCAGGCTTTGAGAATCCTCTGCAAATCCATTTCTCACTTCTCCCCCTCTTCCTTGAATTGTAAAACCTTTTCTGATGGCTGCACAGATCTCCTGGGTTTCTGGTTCTTGTGGGTTTTTATTTTTTTTACCCTGAGGAAACCCTGCTGTAATTGCTTCCCTGTACACCCCCAAGTGATTTGTCAAAATCCCAGCTGCTCCCTGCTAATTCAATATTTATGATGTCTTTATGAGGCTGGTCCTGCTCCACTGACACGGAGGTGAGGGGGGGAATCAATTGCATAAATTGCATAAATTGCATAAATTGGGCTGCAAAAGCTGAGCTCTCAGGGAGGATGTGAAGGCAGCAATAATTGGCTGTCCAGGCAGAGGAGATGCTGCACCTTCCTCAGCTTTCCTGCCTGGATTTTCCCAGAAAATCCTGAGCCTTCCCCGTGGCTGAAGAGCCCAGGCTGGCTGTTTGTTGTAGGGGTTCCTCTTTAATTCCTAATGAGGCAGCAGTTTGGTAAAACCAGGCAGAGAACACAGATTGTCACACCTTGGATGGGTTTTTTGTATCATTATTGATCTTTCAGTGGGGTTCATCTCTGCCTGTGACCTTTCAGAGAGCAGCAGAGGCACTGCAGGAGGGCTGCTTTGAATTATTGCATGGCAGGTCACACATATGGAACTCCTGAAACAAGGTTGAGCAGCCTGGACACTGAGGATTGAGTTTTATTTTATTTTTAAGACCCAAAATTTCCAGACCCAAATCCTTAGAAACTTTCAGGGTTCAGCTTTTCCAAGCCAGTATCCCTTTTGGGTAGAAATCTGAGTCAAAATGGAGAAGATGCCTTGTGTTCCTTCGTGTTTTTATTATTCCCAACAACTGAATGTTGTGAGATTTTCTCTTCCCAAGACTCCATCAGCTCCCAAGGCCTCTGGGAAGAGGTTTTTTGGTGGTAATGAATGGGTAATTTAACCAAAATTAGTCAACCTCTGCCAATTTTTAGTGCTGGAAGGTGTCGTTTGGTGTCAAAGGGTAATGGTGGAATAACAACAATATAATAATAACAATATAACAATATATAATAATAATGATGTAATGATGATGTGATGATGATGATGATAATAATAATAATAATAATAATAGCAATCAGAGAGGTTTTTTGCCCCTTTACAGACAGCTTTGAGGCTCCCCAGCTCCCAGCTGTTACCCCTGTGGGCTCAGAGCAGCCCGTGGCTGTGATGGCCGTGCTGCAGAGCCCTCAGCCCGTGTCCTTGCCGTGTTTCTGCAGGAAGGGGACTCCCTGGGAGCCATGGAGAAGCTCTGCAGGCAGCTCACCTACCACCTGAGCCCCCACTCGCAGTGGAGGCGCCAGGGCATCATGAAGAGGAAGCCGCAGTCCTGGTGAGTCCCTGCCGCGGGTCCCTGTCCCCGAGGTGGCCCTGCCATCCCTCAGGGGGCTGGGGGGGTTTTCCATGGTGGTTTTGGCAAATGTGGGAGCTGCCTGCTGCTCCCTGCTGTGTTGTGGGAGGGAGGGAAGTGCTCAGAGCTGGGGTGTCCCAACCTCCCGACTTGTCCCAACCTACTTCCTTTCCAATCCCACCCAGCATTTCCCCCATTTCTGCTTCCTCCCTGCTCCCCCAGAGGTGTTTTCCTCTGTTTCCACCTTCCTCTCCGTGTTGCGGAGGAGAGCAGCACTTCAGCGCCCGGGGAATGGTCTGGGAAACCCGAGCCATCCATCCTCCAAACATCCCTTGTCTCCCAAAGTGCTCCACGAGCTCCTAATTAGCTGGTAATTAACGCACAGGCACGTGTCACCACGCACACCGCGCCTTGCAGTTTACACAGGAGGAATTCTGTTGCTAAAAACAGGGGAAATAACCCAAATCCCCTCCTCATGCAGCTCCTCAGCAAAGAATTCCCATCTGGTGTCATCCTGGATCCGCAGAGCTGAGAAACCTGTGCGTGAGGCTGATGGGAACAGAAAGGGCCGCTCGTTTTCCTCATGTTGGGCATTACATATTTATTATTTTTGCTTAAGGAAGCGAGAAATAGAAATGAAGATGCGATCTGTGAGAGGCAGGATTTGTGTCCAGGTGCTGGCTCGAGGTCCCAGGAGAGCTGTGGTTGTAATGGAGCTGCAGTGGGAATTAATCCAATGAAAAATAGCTGGGATAGGTGAGGAGAGGGGAGGAACGTGGTCAGAGGAGGAAAAAAAAAAAGACACAAGGAAATAAAGGATTGAGTGGCCGAATAGGATTAGGAGCACAACTCCCAGGGATCTGGCTCATCACCCTTACAAAGTGCTGTCCTGGGAGACCAAAGCCTGTGGAAATGTATTTCATTAGCAGGGTTACACACATTTTTGGTGGTTTTTAAGGGCTGAAATTCGCGGTTTCCAATAAAGCAGCAGAAATTGGGGGAGCGTTGGAGCTGTAATGACCCAGCAGCTCATTACCCTGGCGGGGCTTCCTCTTAATTAGGAGAGGAAATGCTCACCCCTTATCACCCCATCAAGGCATCGAGTCACATCGCGGGGCTCTTTACAGCCCCAAAACCACAGGAAACCCTCGGGGGGAAAAAAAATCGTGTCCTGCTTTGTGCCCCTCTGTCTTTAATTACCCATCCCTGTCCTTAATCCGCAGGCCGGGATGAGCTGCGGTGTGAGCTCAGCCTCCTGCCCGAGATTTGCAAGGCTTTATCCGCAGCCTTCCCTTGGCTGGGAAACAGCTGAGGTTTCCCAGGGCTTTAGGAGCAAGGGTGAGGTTTGGGGATGAGGTTTTGGGATGAGGTTTTGGCTGTCAGCGAGCCCCAACCGCACGGGAGTGACCTCAGGGCTGCCAACGTGGGATGCTGGCGGCTGGTTCTGCCCCAGCCGGGCTTTGGAAGGGTGGGATTTTCCTGGATTTCTGCTTTAGATGCTCTTTTAGGAGGTGGCTGTTTGCTGCAAGGTGAAGTCAGGCTTTGCTAAGGTCTAAACGCCATAAAACAGGGGTTTTACAGAGAGCATCCTGCTCTGGGCTGGGGTTTCCAAGTGCCCCAGGGAATCCTGAGCATTCCCAGGTGTTGCAGGAACTCCCCAATATCCCGGATCCACCCTTTTTTGTGTGCTGGTTCCAGGGAAAATCGCTTTCCTTCATCCCACACCCCCTCCATCCATGGCAGGTGAGAATGGGAGGAGGAGGAGGATGGGAACAGAGGATGGAGCTGTTTTCCCAATCCCAGCTCCTCCCAGGCTGGGTGTGCTCCCTAAATCCCGGCAGACATCCCCAGCCCTGGCACCGCAGCTCCCAAACCTCTGCCAAATGACCTTCTTTTATTTGTTTTTTTGGCACACGATAAATCTGTCTGGCTCTGCCTCGCTGCCTCCGCGCCTCCCTCGGAATACATTAAACATCCAGGGATGAAAACCGGGGAAAGCAGCAGGATGAAGGCAGCCTGCTAAAGGCATTTCCCTGCCCCTGGCTCTGCCTGGGGACACGATCCCAGCCCACGGCCGGACCTGGGAGGGTGGAATTAGCTCCTGGAATCTCCCTGCTCCTGGAATCTCCTTGCTCCTGGCGCTGCCCAGCGCTCGCCGGCAGCATCACAAAGGAGGCACCGGGATTCAGAGCTCCCGTAATTGCTGCGGAGCAGGGGCTGCGAGGGAGGAGGTGTTTCCCAGGGGAATCCATCCCGTGGGGATATCCCAGCTCCTTTCCCGGGTGTGGTAGGAACGAGCCGGGAATGCAGCGGGGAGAATGGGGCAGCGGGCACCCAGGAATATCAGCTATTCACGTTGTAACTCCAATTTTACATCAGATAAACCCTTTCTTCTTTATTGTTTTTTTCCACAATTCCCGTCCATGCCCCTGCATGTAGTGAGGAAGAATTCAGGGTGAAGCAGCTCAGTTTAAATGGAATTAAAAGGGGTCAATCTGGACCTAAATTCGTGGGTTTTTTCACTCTGCTGCTGCTCTGCAATAAGCAGGGAAAGCCCCAAATGTCCACCCCAGGGTGAGGCAGATTGGCACTTCCTGCATTTTCTAACCCCATTTTTTTGTTTTATATCACCCAGCCCTCACCCTGCAAATCCCTCAGTGCTGGCACCTGGAAAGAGGCAGGAGCTGATCCTTTTCTCACTTCCCCTGAGTTTTCCAGGTGGTTTTCCTGAGCTCCAGCCCATTCTTGTCCTTTCTGCTGGTGACACCAGGGACTCAGCCTGAACTCAGTTCACCCTCTGATGTGAAATCATTGGAAATCACCTTGAAAATGGCAGGAAAATGAATAATTTGGGACAGCTTTTGGAGGCTCCATGAGGCTGTGGCAGATTTGACCCCTGGTTTCCTGAGGGCTGGATGCTCTCCATGGCATTTGGCATCCAGGTGCAGAGTTAGAACAGAAAGTGTTTGGGTTTAGTGATGAATTGACAGAGGTTGAGCAGCCTTATTTTTGATGGCAGGAATGATCTTTCAGCATCCCACTCCTGATTTCATCGGGGGCACAAAACATTTCTGTCCTGCAGGAATGCTTGGGTGCTGGGCTTTCGTGTTGGCAGTGCCTTGCAGCTCCTGGCGAAGGAAAAAAAAATCGTTTAAAAAAGAGTTTTCATGGTGGGAGAAGCCCTTTGGAAAACAGAAAGGGAATGTTTGTGGCTGGAAATCCTCCTCTGCTGTGTGGGCGAGGAGAGAAGCAACAAACAGTTCCTTCAGAGCTCCAGCACAAATGCAGGGGTGGGAGGAGGCTGGAGCAGCACTGTGCAGGGTCTCCTGGTCATTAAAATCCCATTTCTGTGTGTGTGTGTGCAGGAGAGCTGGGAATGTGGGAGCTGGAGCCTTTGGACTGTGTGTGTGTTGGAATCCACGGGATGTCATTCCACGGACATCCCACAGGGAGCAGAGAGGACAGAGGATGCCACAAAAGCTCAGAACTCGGTGGTTTGGGGTGGTGATGCAGTTTCCCACCTTTCACAGTGGAAAACAGGTGATTCCCAGAGCTCTCAGCTCTTTGCAG
Source organism: Alaudala cheleensis (assembly GCA_013398995.1). NCBI lineage: Eukaryota > Metazoa > Chordata > Aves > Passeriformes > Alaudidae > Alaudala > Alaudala cheleensis. The sequence goes on along the minus strand of VWYE01006614.1, from coordinate 23,968 downwards.
CACGGCCTGTGTGTGTGTTTGCAGCTCCGGGTGTGCAGAAAAGCCAAGCTCGGGTGATTTTTCAGGTTGGGGAGCAGAGGGATGCTCAGCCCTGGCTTGGAGGTGGATCCTGCATCCCTCAGGGTGAGGGTCAGAGCTGCTCCTGGCCAGGGTGGAGCTGCTGATTTTTGCTGGGTCACCTCACACAGCCGAGGGCTGTGCAGTCACTGAGCCCGTGAATCCTTGTCCTCGGCGGATCAATTCCTGCTCTGGTGGCTCAGAATGGGCTCTAAATTCCAGCTCCTGTCTGCCTGGGTGTTAAAAAGAGCTCTTCCCCTTCTGTGTTCCTGCAGCACATAAAGATTTGTGCTTAATTACCCTGTTATTGCTGTTAATTGCCCTGAGAGCCTGTGAGGGGCCACCCCTGAGATCGTCCTACCCTATTTCTGTGATTGAGGGCTGTAAATTCAGATTTAATCTCTGTGTACTCCTGGAATTCAGCATTTAAATCCCAGCCTGGCCAAGGCAGATGAGGCTTTTCTCTGGAAATATTTATGGCCACTAAAATACATCTCGCAAGGTGTCCGATGTGTGGCTGTCCCTTGTCCCCAGGCTGGCTGTGCTGGAAGGAGCCCCCAGGCAGCAGAGCCTTTGGATAACTGGGAATGGGGAGGGTTAACCACAGGCACTGAGTCATCCTCCCTAATAAATGCCTTAATGTGATGGAAAAGCCTGGGGTGACACAGAAACAAGCTAAGATTTTTGGGAGAGAGAGTGAGAAAGCCTTTGGGAGACACCTTTGGTTTGGTGGGGTTCACGCAGGGCTCAGCCAGCTTCATAAATTGGGGATGTTTTCTGTGCTTTGGCAGAAGTGTTTGGGAATTTGGGAAATGTGGTGCTGAAGAGCAGGAGGGGGGCTGGTCCCAGGGATTTGGCTCTTCCCCACTCAGCACGAGGAGCTTTGATGGGGTTCAGGGCACACAAAGAGGAAAAAAAGGAACTTTTTGAGGTACCAATAAGGAGTTGGGAGAAACAGTTGGAATTTTATCCCAGGAATGCCCTTTGCATCACCTCTGTCCTCCTCACCTCCCTCCATGCCCACGGGGCATTCCCTCCATCTGCCAGTCTGGGACTCTTTGGACTTTTTATAGTTACTCAAGATGTGACTTTTCTCTTTCTCTCGTGGCTGGGCTGGGAACAAGCCCTGATTTGCCCTGTCAGTCCTTCTGTTCCCAGTGCTCCTGCACAGGATGCAGCTCTGGGCTGCTGCCCCTCCAGTTTATTCCCTGCTGTCCTTGTGGCCTCACACGGGCTGGGTGACTCCCAAACTGCTCCTTTGCTTTGTGGAAAACCCGTTTTCCAAGATGGATTTTCTTCTGAGTGGGAGCAACATTTGGGGCTGGTCCTTTGCGTGTGCCTGGCTGGGATTTGAGATTTTTTATGGAACTCCCAACATGTGGATTTGGGTGGGATGGGCAGGTTAAACCTGGGGTTAAATGTGCAAACTGCTTCCCAGGAAAAAAGGGGGAAAATCCCATCCTTCTGAAGCTGGGATGCAGCTCCCTGGAGCTCCTTGTGATGCAGAAATTCCAGTGAATCTCTTCCCCAAAAACGCTGTTTAATGTGTGAACAACCCCTCTGGCAGCCCCGGGGCTTTGTGACCGTGCAAAAACCCGCGGTGAAATGTTCTGTCCTGCTGGGAATGGGGTGTGATGTTGGAGGGGAGAGGAGGAACGGGCCAGCAACAATCCAGCAACAGGCTGAGGGGGAAGAAGGGAAGGATTCCATCCAGCTGGAGAGGGATGTCTTGAATGAAAGGGGAATTNCAATTTTTTAAAAAAAGGAAAAAAAAAAAAAAAAAAAAAAAAAAAACCAAAAAAAAAACCCAAAAAAACAAACCAACAAACAAAAAAAAGCTGTGTCATTTTAAAGTCGATAATGTACAGCACTAAAAGGCTTTGGTGTTAAATAATTCTCTTTTCAGGCCAGTGGGGTATAAATTCAGGGTGTCAGGCAGGGAGGGATGAATCTGACTGCACAGGGAGGTCCCTGAGCTGCTCCCAGCTCAGCAGCCCGAGCAGTGTCGATGTTACAGCAAAATAGAGGCTGAAAACAAACCCCAAGGAATTCCTTTTCCACCCAGTTCTCCCTGCTGGATGATGCTGAAGGGCCCAAAAGCACAGGGAGTTCAGGACAGGCCATTACACAGCACAGTTCAGAATGCAGAGCCTTGGAAGGAAAATGCTTCTTGTTGAATTTCAAGAGTCAGAGAGCTCTGGCACGATGAAAAGGGGCTCAGCTGTGCACAGATGAAATTCCTGGTGTGGGGGGAAAGGTGGAATGCTGCAAACCCGGGGGAGGAAAGATTTGTGAGGGCTGTGGTTGAGAAATGATTCTGCAATCGTGGGGATTAAAGGAGCCACAATCGTGGGATCGTTAAGGCTGGAAAAACCCGAGATCAAGCCCAGCACTAAGCCCAGAACACATCTCCACATCTTCTAAATGCCTCCAGGTATCCCTGAAATAACTCCAGGGAGTTATTGTTGGTGATATTCTGAGGAAACCTGATTTTCCCTGTGGGATCTGCCCCCCTGTGAGCAAATCACACCAAGCAGGTGCTGAAAGCACCCCTTGCCACTGAGAGCCACCAGAGCAGCAGCTTTGGGGTGGGAATGGTTTGAGTTTGGCTGGGGGAGGAGCTGGCACTGACCAGGACCTGCGTTTGAAGCTGCTGGAGCTGAGCTGTCAATAATTCATGGACCCTGAATTGTGACACCACAGGGCTGGCACAGCCAAGGGACTTCAGGTTTGTCCCTGGCTCAGTGTGTAAAACGAGCCCCTGGGCTGCCCCACAACTGAAAACAACCCCAAACTCAAAGCACCGTTCCCCCCACAATGATGAATATTGACCCTGACAAAAGCTCGAGTTGCTTTTGCTGCTCCTGCCAGCCAGAAATGCTGGAAAATAAAGCAGGAACAACCCGAGGTTGGGATATGAGGTGATTTGGAGCATTTAGGACACCCCTCCCCACCGACTTCCCCCTCACACTTTTGCTGCAGCCTTATAAATTTGGGGGTTTTAAGGCACTACCTGGGATTTTAAACCTCCATTTCAGGCCACCCTCGTCCTCCTCGTTCCTGTCTCCTCCTGCAGCTGAGTCCAGGAATAACGCAATGGTTTTCCTCCCCTCAGAGAGAACATCCCTCCCCTCCCCTCCCTCCTCCTTGCACTTGGGTGCTTGTGCCTCCTTAAATGTGTATTTCAGTCCGGTGCTTAATTAGAAAAGGCTTTTGATGGTGAAAAGTGTGGGGTTTTTAATTTATTTATTTTTTTTAACAATAACTCCTCTGCTCCTGGGCAGAGTGGAAATGAGATTTTGCACGGACACATGGCAGGGATTATTTCAATCCATCCCCACCACTCGGAGCCGGGAACCAACCGGTAGAAATTGTTATTAAACGAGGGAATCAGCTGGGAAAATAACTCATCTCCCCAGCCTGGAAGCCGTCCAGACACTCTCTGATGATTTTTTTAGTCTCAAACCCACACTGACTCCTTTTTTTTATTTATTTTGAGGCCTGGATGCTGCTCCTTGGGGGAAAGGCATCACTCCCCAGCAGCGGTGCCCATTCAGTCCCCAGCCAGCCCTGCCTGTCACCCCGGGCTACATTTCCCAATTAAGCCAATCAAGCCGGATGATGAAGCTTTGATAGGCGCTCTTTACATTGATTTTGATTTCCCCAGCCCTTTCAGGCGGGGTGAATGAAGGTGTTTAGTGAGCCCATCCATCACTCGAAGCCGGCGGTGAATTCCCACCTCCCGCTGCCGATTGGAATGGAAATAAACGCTTGAAAATAACGCTTTAAAATAACTCTGCAAAAACGGCGACAGCGGGGGCTGTGTCATGGCCAGGGATTTCTGTTTGTCCCCTGTGTCATGGCCAGGGATTTCTGTCTGTCCCCTGAGTGTCCCCAGGGCTGACACAATCCCCTCATCCTCACACACCCCTTGGCTCCTGGGAGATGCGGTGGAGAGACCAAAAAAATAAATAAAAATCCCTCTGGAGCATCTGGAGCACAGAAGGTTCTTTTGCATCTCAAAAGGGGCTTCTGGCACCTCCAGGAAAAGCCCTTGGACAGGTTGAAGTTTTTCCAGCCGGTGTTTTGACACGTCCCGGTGTCAAACGAGGCGTTCAGCCCCGAGGCTGGTTCCTTTTGTCCAGCCCAGGGTGGCAATATGTTCTTCCAGGTGTTTTATTCCCTCCTAGGCAGGATTAGCGCCGGACTGGGCAGCTGGGGGGGTTTTTTGGGGGGGATGAATCCACCCTCGTGTGCTCTGGGGAATGAGGATTATCCCTGGCAGCTCCAGTGCCCATCTGGAGCCAGTCCTCTCCTGTATCCCCTGCTTCAGGCAGCTGCTGGTCCCTCCAATGGGGCTCCTTATCCCAAAGATGATGAGCTGGAGACTTGGGGGTGGAAAATAATAATAATTAAAAGTGTGTTCTGACATGATATGGACATGATCTGTTTTTGGGGTGAGACACAGCACTCACAGCACAAGCCCTCCTCACTGGTGGGTGCAGAGAGCAGAGAAAAAGGCAAAATATTCGCGTTTGGAGGGGCTGTGCTGGGGCAGAGGAGCCAAACAGGCAGCCAGGGAAAATCCAGGGAAGCTTTCTGTGGTTTTCCTGCAGAATTTGCCGTGCTGTGGGGGAGCTGGGCAGGGCACAGGATCACATCGCTGCTGTTGTACCCTGCTGGCAGCTCCACCTCTGCTCCCTGCTCTGTTTGGGGGCAGCTGGAGGCTGAGATCCCCCCAGCAGCAGGGAAAGAACCTGCCAAAAGCAGAGGTGCTGGGGGAATGGGGAGTCTGCTTTGGGCAGCTCAAGCTGCTCCTCCTTGCCCGGGTTTTTTCCCTTTGGTTTTGCAGGAATGGCTGCAGCCTCTTTCTGCTGCCCCTGGGCTCAGGGAAAGGGGATCTTAAAATGAAATAACTGCACCAAAAACTCTGCCCAGCAGCAAAAGCAACCCACAGGGTGCCAAAAATCCATTTACAACCTCTGCTGCTGTTACAGGGGAGAGGGGAGCTGGGAAATCCTCTCACTGGAACAGAAGATGAAAAAGCCACCCAAAAAAATTCCCTTTTTCCCTTGAAGCCAGGGGCAGGGAGGTGGCAGTGGGTCAGGTTGGATCCTGTCATTCCTCACTGGAGGGCAGCTGAGGGGACAGTGGTGCCTCTGTTCTGCTGGGCTCAGGGGGACCCAGTGTTTGGTGTTGATGTGGAGCAGATGCACCCTGGGGTTGGAATTTCCAACACCAGGGTGTGAAGGAGCAGCCCCACACTGCCCAAGGCTCCTAATCCCAGGGGTCCCATCCCAGGGGTCCTATCCCAGGGATCCCATCCCAGCCTCTGGGAGCACCCTGGGCCCCTGCAGGGAAGCAGGATGGCCACAGGAGCAGGGTTTGCTTGGCCAACTCTACACCTGTGTGGTGAAAACAAAGCTTTTTTTTGGCTGGGTAGATGTGCAAATTCTGATTAAAAACTGGCCAAACTGAGGTGAGAGGCTCTTGGCTGCCTCTCTGTGTCCATCTTCTGTTCCTCTGGCTGTGCAGCTCCTCCAGCACAAATCCCTGGATGTTCTTTGGGATGTGCTCTGGGAGGGGAAGCTCCCTGACCCCCTGGATGTGGATGGAGGCCACCAGCCCCACATGGGACACCCCAGATCCATCCCATGGGTCCCTGTGTCCCCAAACCAGCTGTGCCCAGGCTCAGGAGCTGGAGCTTTCCCTTTGATCCACCCCAGAGCGTGGCAGGATCCGTGCTGGGCTCCACTTGGGACACCAGAGCTGCCGGGATTTTGGTGGGAAGGGCAGGATTTGGTGTGGAACAGGGACCTGCCAAGGATTAGGGAGGGAAAAGGGGGAAAACAGGAGGTGATGGCAGCTCCTGGCTCTGGAAACAATCCCTTTGCAAGGAGGGAGAGGGACAGGCAGGGCCTGGGAGCCGGGCTGGCGGCTGCCTCTCGTGCTCTGGCTCTCATCAGAGCAAGAGGGGACCTCAGCCTGCCTAAACTCTTCCAAATGTGATCTGTGCTCCAATAAAATAAACATCTTAGGGAAAGCCAAGCCCCAGGCACACATTTTGGCAGCTGATCACTCCCTAATTGCAGGAAGAGAAGTTGGAAGAGGGCTTTTTTTTGTTGTTTTTTGGGTTGTATTTTTTCATTTCTTTGGGTTGGTTTCTGATGAGAAAACTGGGCTGGAGGATCAGAGTTGAGACTTCTGTCCCCACATCTCCCCACCCCCAAAAACCCTGGGGTTTTCCCCTTTGTATGAATGGAATTGAACTAATTTCAAGGAACAGGGAGCACAAACAGCCTCAGCTAAGTGAGAACCTCAAACCTGGATACTGGGAGTTCTCCACAGATTTTCCCTGTTTTTTTTTTTTTTTTTTTTTTTTGTTGTTTGACAAGGGGCAGCTTGGAGAGCTGGGAGGGGATTCTGGTGGGCAGAGGTGAATCAGAGCTGTTGCCTCTCAAGCCTGGCTGTTGTTTGGGTGTTTCCCCCATCCCAAAACTCCTCGGGCTCTGGGGCTCTGGAATGGGATGGAGATAATTAACACCAGCCCCGAGTTCCATCTGCAAATGGGCAAAACTCGGTTTGTGGTGAGGGGGCAGAGCAGGAGCAGCCACAGCCACGCTCTGCCCTCACTTTTGGGGTCACATCCAGCCTTTTTAATGGGGCCATTCCTTCCAAAAATCAACAGAGCAGCAACAAAACCAAAGGGAGAGGCTGGAATTACAGATTTTAGGGGAAACCTCCATCCTGCTTTTCCAGAAAAGTGCTGGAGTCCTGGCCAGCACTGCTGCTCTCCATCCCATCCCTCTCCCTTTTCTTTTTCTTCCTCTTCTTTCACTTTTTTTAAACACATTGGCAGCCAGTTGTGTGTTTTTATGAGCAAATTATGAGGAATTTCTTTTCCCGTGGCCTCTTCGCTTTGGACACTGAGGGCTGCAAATGGATTTAAAGTTCCTTTTCCTGACCAGCCCAGCTTCCTCTCTCCCTGCTGGGGACTTGCTCATGGAAATCCAATATGATTTGGGTATTTTTGTATCTACCCAATCATACAAGTCCCTTTCCAAGAGTATTTCCAGCCTTTTTTCCCCCTCCTGTGTTAAAATTTGAAAAAAATGCTGTTTGTTTTATGGGAAACTCTGATTTGTTGTAACACAAATCCTTATTCTGGGCTAATTCTTTTCCAGGGAGTCATTTTCAGAAGCAATGAGCCCAACATGTTGTTTTCCTTTCCATTCCTGATTGTTTTTCTCTGGGCATTTGTGCAAATTGCCTCTCCTGCAAATCCAGGTTCCATCAGCTGCAGCTCCTTATTCTGCTGGAGTGGAGCTTGTTGGAAAAATCCCAGCAGTTTCTGTATAAAAACAGAGGTTTGGGAGCAAATTGTGTTGTTGGGAGGATGATATAAATACATTTTATTTTGGGGAGGATGGGATAGGAAAGTGAAGCTCTCCAACAGCAGGAGATTTACTTTTTTTTTTTTCAGTAAATTAAATAGAGTTATCATTATAGCAAAGCATTTTGATGGCTCCCAAGTGCTTATTTTTAGCATTTTGTTTAGCAGGAAATTAAAAACAAGCTGAGGGGGGAAAATGATGGTTCTGAAACAGAGCAAGAACCTTTCCCTCCCCTCCCCATCCCCATGCAGGCTCCTGGAGCTGAGTGCAAAGGAGCTGCTGGATTGTCCCTGCTGGAGGTTCTGGGGACACTGAGGGGCACAGTGGGACTGGGGGGGTGCAGGGGACAGTGGGGTGAGGGTGGGTGGCATTTCCATGGGGTCATCCAGGCTGGGAAAGCCCTCCCAGGTCAGGGAGTCAGGACATGGGCCCAGCAGTGGGGTGTCACTGCTCCTGGGTGACATTGTGGGGTGACACTGCTCTGTGGGGTGACCCTGCTCTGTGGGGTGACACTGCTCTTGAATTTATGGATCATTCAGACCTTTATCAGACCTTCCTGATGCCACTGATCCTTCCACAAGCTTTGGGAAGGCTGAGCTGGAGCAGAGACTGGACAGAGCTGGGGAATGAAGCAGGTATTGATTGAAAGGCCTTTAAGGTACAACCTGGGCTGGACAAGAGCCTGGCCAGGGCTGCACCCAGGGTGGACCCAAAATGGGCACAAAATGGACCCAAAATGGGCACAAAATAGGCACAAAATGGACCCAAAATCAACCCAAAATGGGCACAAAATGGCCCCCTGGTCACGACGTCTCTCACTTTTATAAGTTTTGGTCCATTTGCACGTTGGGGTTTAATTGCCCAATTCCAGCTCCAGGCTGGGAGGTCTCATCCTTCTTGTTCCTCCCCTCAGCCCAGCCTTG
>VWYE01006614.1:0-13311 GCA_013398995.1 Alaudala cheleensis | reverse complement strand
CTGAAAGTTGTCCTTGGTGTGCAGCAGGGACAGGATTTGTTTTGTGTCCCTGCTCTGTGCAGAGCTCAGTGACACTGAATGTGAGCTCAGAGCTGCACCTGAGGCAGCACAGAATCTGAAAAACATGAAAGCTGAAACTTGAGGCATCACTGCCAGTCCTGCTGCAGCTCAGAATTCCCTTTTCCCATCCAACACCCCCAGCTTCTGCCTGGGGTGTTTTGGGGCAGGCCTGGAGCTTGGTGTGGAGCCAAGGGAAACGCAGGGATTTGGGATTTTGGGAAGCTGTGAGAGCAGCTTCAGGAGGTCACTGTGGGGATCCTGCTGCCAGAGGGAAATTCAGGGAAGTTGCAGCATCCCCACCAGGTTTGCTCTTAAGATGCTTAAAAATCCCTGTGCTGAATCCAAGGAACAGCCCAAGTGTGTGGGGATTTTCTTTTGGAGATGCTGTTTGGGGTTGTGCTTCCCACAGGCACAATTCTTTTAATAAACAGCCACAATAAAGTGAATTTTGATGTCACATTTCAGGGCCAGAATGAGGAGCTGCAGGCTGAGCAACCTGCCCTTCCTACCCTCCAAAACCCAACACTGCAGGAGGAACAGGCTGGGATTTGGGAATGATGTTCCAGCAGGGGTGTCTGGAGTGTGTGACATGAAAAGTGCAAACCTTGGCAAAACTGGGAAGGCTCTTGGAACAAGAAGAGAGCACAGTCATTAATCCCCACTGGTGCTTTCTGAACAGCAAAGACTTAGGAATTTTTAATGAATTTATTGGTAAGCTCAAAAGAGGCTTTAAAGTTTCATATTTTGATATTTATGTATCTTAAAAATCCTCTTTACCCTGAGAATCTCTAAGGAGGGAAGTCTTTCCAAGCTGTGGGGAACAGAAACTTGAAACTGCTGTTTCTAAACTCCAAACCTCTGTGACCACAGAGCTGGAGCAGCTCAGGAGCAACCACAGCAGTGCCCTCACTGGGTGTGTGTAAAATTCTGTAAAAAAATGAGTCCAAAGGAGGATTTTCCTGTCTCTAAATTTTGGAGAATTTGGCAACTCCAATTCTGGTCACTCCACTTGGGTGAAATGCAGAATTTTGATTGCTCCTCAAATTCAGTTCGTCCACAGCCAATTTTTATTTATTTGGTTTTTAAATCCTCCCATGACTTTGGATGTTCTCAGCCACAGCAGTGCCCTGTCCATTTGGGACCTCCCACAAAGTCCTTGATCTCAGGGATGTCCCGTGGCTGGAGGTTCATTTGAGCTCCTTTCATCCCCTGAGGATTCAATCTCTCAGCATCAGGAGGTGTCCTCAGATCCTGCAGCAAGAGGGATGAAAAAAGAGCATTTCATTCTCATCTCCTCATTCTATGAAAATATTATATATATAATAATACAGAATAGTCAATAGACAATATAATATTATCTAAGTCACATTCCCTCTTTAAGCTAAATAATTGTATTTATTTATTTGTCTTGATTCCTCCTCTGAGGGTGGGGGATTCCCAACCCTTTACTCAGATTCCCAACTACTTTACTGAATTTGCAGCATTTGTGTTCCTCCCTTTCCCAAACCTCTGCTCCAGTGTTTGACTGCCATCATTTGGAGCAGGGGTTTTGAAAAAAGCACTTTAATACTGATCCTTGCTACCACCATTATTTCAGGATAAATCTTTAATCTCAGGATTTTACCTTTTTTTTTTGTTGGGTTTTTTTGGGTGACTCATTACATCCAATACTGTTTTGCTGACATTTTTGTAAGTAGTTTTCCCACCAGGTGTCTCTATCAATTTCTTGCTGTAATTCCTCACTCTCTGGGGCTGCCTCTTCATTTGCCCTGAGCTGTTCCTTTGCCCTGCAAGGAATTGGGCTGAACATCCCAATTTTCCTCCAGAACACGACACACTGTCACCATTTGTGTGGTGCTCCAGAGCAGTGCCACGGATTTAAACCAGGAGGAAACCCCTTTTCTTTTCCTTCCCTTTGATCTAAACATCAATATTGCTGTTTATGACAACATTTTCTGATCTGATTCCATGGGAGAGAGCTTTTAGCTCAGCGTGAGCGTGGATAAATCAGCATCCTGCCAGTGAGGGAGCTGAGTGAAGGGCTCTGATCCCAATCCTGGTGTTACATTGGGCAAAATCCCAGCTCGGGGGGGGGAAAAAATCAGTGTTTTCCCTATGGAACAGCCCTGTAAAATGTGAGGATGAAACCAAGTGGGTGTAACTGATCCCCCACTGATCCCAGAGGGATTTGTTTAATGGTTAAGATTTCCCTCCTGAGATTTGGGGCTGTTCTGTGGCCAAATTTTATGGCAGGGCTGGGAGCTTTTCCAGCTGTTTGTTAACATAAATATCCCCCTTATTTCCAGGAGCTGGCTCAGAATAGCCAGGGAGTGTTTGGATGAAATCCTGTTTGGGGTTTGTTTGCTTGGTTCCCCAGGGACAGGAGGGCAGAGCCTCCCCCAGAACGAGCCCAGGGCTGCTCTGACCTCGGGATTCAGGAGGGTTTTTTTGCTCATCAGCAGGGTGAAAAGGCAGTTTGTACAAGAGAATCAATCTGTTCCAGTGGGTATCAGCTAAATCCCTCTCAGGGGGAAAAGGATGGAAGCCCAGTGAGAAATCCCCTTTTCCTGGCTGGCAGAAATCCTATGCATGTTCTGAGGGAAAAGACAAATGTGCAGCAATACTGAAAACAGCTGAAAACCAGAAATAAAAAAAAGAGGCTGTCCCCATTCCCCCCTTACTATCTTTGCTTATTTAAAGCCACAGCACACATCCCACAAGAAACTACGGGAAAAAAATGGATAAAACCAGGATCAACCCCTGGCTGAGTTTTAGCCATGCTGTTAAATGGTTGTCACTGATTCACAGGGGAACTCTGTGCTTTGCTTGGGAGTGAGATGCTGCTTTGGAGCTCAAAGGCTGCAAGACAAGAGGAATTTGGGGGTTTTTTGGTGGGTAAAGCTTGTTATTGAGGTGCTTGAGCACGTCCAGAGGAGGCAACGAGGCTGTGAGGGGCTGGAACCCAAACCCTGTGAGGGGCTGGGACATAAACCCTGTGAGGGGAATCCAAACCCTGTGAGGAATGGCTGAGGGAGCTGGGGTTGTTCAGCCTGGAGAAAAGGAGGTTCAGGGGTGACCTTATCACTCTGTACAACTCCCTCAAAGGTGGCTGTGCTCATCTGGGGTTGGGCTCTTCCTCCTGGCAGCACTGACAGCACGAGAGGACAGTCTCAAATGGCACCAAGGGAAACACAGGTTGGATATTAGGGAAAAGTTTTTCACAGAAGGAGTGATAAAGGTCTGGAATGGTCTGTCTGGGGAGGTGGTGGAGTCACCATCCCTGGATGTGTTTAAAAAAGGACTGGATGTGGCACTGGGTCTAGTTAAGGTGTTGGTACTCAATGATCTTGAAGGTCTCTTCCAGCCTAAACATTCGGATTCTGTGATTCTGTGACACCTCCAGAGAGGAGCTGCTGGGCCTCCCCCACAAACCCCAGCTAAAATCCTCCCTGAAACCTCTCCACGACTCCTGTTCCTGCCCTTTCAGCAGCGCTGCCCCCAAACAGAGCCACCCCCACACATTAACCCCCGCTTACCCTTCCCTCCCCGCTCCCAGCCTGAAGGCCGTGCTGATGGGCAAGCCCCAGGACAACACCGTGGACTTGTCGGGCATCCCGCTGACCCCGAAGGACCTGGAGAGGGTGCGGTGCTACCTGGAGCACAGCTCGGAGCACATCGGCACGGTGGAGCTGTGCTTCACCGAGCTGACGGACGAGATGCTGCTGCAGCTGCTGCCGGCGCTCGGGGACCTGCCCCGCCTCACCACGCTGGCCCTCAACGGCAACCGCCTGACGCGGGCCATCCTCAGGGACCTCACCGACACCCTCAAGGACCCCAGTAAGTTCCCCAGCGTCACCTGGATCGACCTGGGCAACAACGTGGACATCTTCTCGCTGCCGCAGCCTTTCCTGGTGAGCCTCAAGAGGCGCTGCCCCAAGCAGGGCAATCTGCCGACCATCCTGGAGTTCGGGGAGGGGCAGCCGGGGGATGTGGAGGGGCAGGAGGGGCTGGGGGACAGCCGGGAGGAGCTGAGGCTCCCCGGCCGGGCCGGCAGCACGGACCAGGAGCAGACGGACAGAACGGCCGAGGCTGGCTCAGAGCAAGGGGCTGCCACACCACAGACATGATGTCCAGCCCTTGCGTGGGCACCTTGAGCAAGGATGGCTTCAAACCTCAGAGTTGGGGGGCTGTGTTCCCACTCCTGGGTGCTCCAGGAGTCCCAGCTGCTGCCTCCCCCCCCTGTGCCACCAATGTCAGCGATTTTCTTGTCGAAGAACACTTTCAAAAGTGATCACGTGGAGTGTTTGTATTTTCTAAGAGCTGGCCGGGTGTTCTGAAGCATTAGTGGTGTGCTGTGCTTTTGGCTCCCTCAGAAACGCGTCTCCAAGGGGCTGCAAAGCCTCAGAAGGGCAGGGAAAGGGAGCAGGGAGGTGCCCAGGCTGTGCAGGGAAGGGCTCCCTTTGCTCAGTGCTGGATCTCAGCTGCTCCCTGTGGGATGGACACACAGCAGCCACCCCAAAGGACGGGATGAACCTTCAACCCTTCCCACTCCTGACTGCAGGAACCACTGGTGAGAGGTGTGGCTGCTGAGGCACAACAAAAACCTGCCCACACATAAACCAGGGGTCAAAAACCTGCTCACACATAAACCAGGGGTGTTCCTGTGAGCCCAGCCCAGAGGGAGAGCTCTGTTTTCCTGGGGCAGGGTGAAACCCCAGCCTGCAGCGTGCCTGGACAGCCCTCTCACCCCCAGCCTTACCAAAGCCAGGCTGGCCCCTGTGCCTGCCCAGGATTTCTGCTGTTAAAATCCAGTTCCAGCTGTAAAAACTCCTGAGCTTTTCCTGGGAGCATCTGATCCATTCTGGGAGGGACACACAAATCCTGGAGGCAGGGCTCAGGAGCATCACTGACAACAAGAGACCACGATACTGAAGGGTTAAAAAAGGTGAAACAAGCCTGGGGTTCATCCCCTCTCTCACTGCCACACAGCCAGCTGGCATTTACAGCCTTGGGGTCACCTGGCCATGGCTGCTCCCCCTGGACCAGAAGTGCTTTGTTTCTCAAATGTTCTGGTTTTTTCTAAGACAGGGCTCTGTGTTTGATGGTATTTTCCATGGGAGATGGATCACCCCAGAGCAGCAGAATGTGCACTTGGGCTTTTTGGAACCTGAATTTCACTGGATGCCAAACATGGGGGAGGCCAGGAAAGTGGGGAAAACTTCTTTGTGTTCCAAGGAGCAGACCTGAGTCCCTCTGCAGAGGGAGCCTCTCTCTGTGCCAGCCCTTCCCCTGAGCAGCTCCCAGCAGTGACTCCAGCTTGGCTTTTTTTGGGTGCAAACAGACTTTTGGTCCCACTGTCCATTTTCCCAGAGGGGCTTCAGGCTGCCAGTGGTTGTTTGTCCTCCATTTGCAAGAAGGTAACTTAGAAAAAACTCTGCTACTTTTTAATACATTTGGCAACACTCAGTATGATTTGCATGTATCCAAGCCTTTTTTCCTTATTTTTTTTTAATTCTAACTCTTTCCAACAGGCATGAAAAAAAAAAAACAACTTTCCAGTGAATATGGAATATTTCTGTTTGAAATAAAGGAGCTATCCATAAACAAAATAAATGATAATGTTTAATAAAGACCCAGTATTAATTTTTTCCTCTGTCCAGGTTGAATGCCCAGGAGAAAAACAGAGGACAAGGCAGTGCTGAGAGCTGCTGGTTTGGGTTCTTCAGGGGGCTGGAGAAATAAAGAGCTCAGTTTATGGGCTGGATTCCTCAGGGTGGGCATAAAGTGGACACAGAAGCATCATAAAAGAATCCTTTAAATTGTAAATATTGCCAGTGTGTAAAACAATGTGGGAGAAAGGAATGCTGAGAGCGGGGTGAGCTCCACAGGGTGTTTATCTCCACTGTGAGTGCACTGGAGGAAAAAAGGCTGTTTATTTGCAGCAAGGGCTCTGTCCCAGCAACAAACCATGGGGGCCAAGGAGCTGGGGGGAACATAGAGGGATTTAGTCAAGAACAAGATTCCTCTTAGCAGAAAAAAAAAAAAAAAGAAACTGCAGCAATTTCTCCTTTCTACACAGGTACCTCAGTGCTGGGCTCCCCTCCTCCTCATGCACAGCACAAACCCCTCTGCCTGTTTAAATTCTTTCAATCACAAGCTCCTTGCTGCAAGGTTTTTATTCCCTGCTAAGTATTTGCACAGGACCCAGGGCCTGAGGAGCTGCCTGGCCTCTTAGCAGAAAAAATTCACAAAAGCACAAAGCACAAATTCTAATGCACTTTGCATTTAGAGTGAGCTCTGCATCCTGAATTCCTGCTTTGCTCCATTCCCTCACGGACAAAACCCACCCCGGAGGCTGCTCCTGCCACGGTTCCCCTCCAGCTCAGCTCCCACCTGCTGGGAAACACATCAGGCCATGGAGAAATAATTCAAATATCTCCAAAGGGAGATCCCTGAATCCTGTGCAGGTGTTGAGCCACCTCTGCTCCTCTGGTACTGACAATATCCCTGTGCCCAGGGAGGATTTAGCTCTTCTGAGACAGAGAAAGAGCTAGAAAGGGCTTTTCATCAATGTATCCCTGCATGCTGGAGGATGCTGCAAATTACTTGCCTGGAAAAAGGGAAAAAAAAAAAAGCAGAGCTGTTGTAGAGAGAGTTGGTTATAAAAGCTTTGGCTCATCAGTGCCTTGCTCACAGTGTGGATTAGTTCAATTATCCACTTAGTGCACTTCAGGATAATGATGATCCTGTGGGCTCAGCACACAGTGGGGTTTGGTTGGGTTGTTTTGTTGGTTTTTTTTTAAAGAAAGCTGGGTGAGACACTTCCCATCAACATCAAAACAAGCTCAGGGCTCCCTCCACGGCTAATCAATGCTCCCTGGGCTACACTGGGCTGCTGCTTTGGGTCAGAAGCTTTTAAGTGGCCTTAGATGAAGGGTCCAAGGGCTGAAAATCGCTGCTGTTAGAATATTAAAGCAGAATGAGGTCATGTCTCGTCAAGGGGGGGTAGGAAAGGGCCACCAGAAAATAAATAAAGCAGAAAACGCCTCAGCCTGGCTTGGTTGGTTCTCTCCCCACCAGCAGCACAGCCCTGCCTGGGCATGAAGCAAAGCCTGGGGAGGAGATTGATGCCCTCAGCAAGAAAACTGTAATTGGAAATCATTCAGTGCAGATTGAGGAGCCCACAGAGAGGGGAATGGAAACAGCAGGGAGGGAATGAGAGAGGGATGAGGGAGGCATGAAAGGGCTGGTGCCACGCTCCAGAGAGCTCCTTCCTGCTGGGGGAGCTGGGAAGGGTTTGCACCGAGCCTGTCTGTGTTTTGGAGCTGGTTATTCATTCAAAATGAGGGTTACATTCCCTGAGGATGGCTGGGAGCAGGAGAAAGGGCTGGGAAAACTCGCCCCCGAGCAGGGAGTGGGTGGGAGAGCAGGGAGAGACACAAAAACTCAAAATACTTAATAGTGAATACTCAAAATACTTAAAATACAAAATACTGCTGCTGCTCAGGGGCAGAAGCCAGCAAATGCCAACCCAAAATTGCCCAAACACCAACCTTCCCCAGAGGGAGAGCCAAAAAGTGACCTAAAGGATCAAGGCGACACCAGCAGTGGCTGGGGGCTGCCCCAGGCAGTGCCACCACTGGGTTATCCCACTACATCTGCCTTTGGAGAGGGGCAAAATCCTTCCAGGGCTCCCCTGTGGTCCCTCACCCGTTTCAGCAGCAGCAGGAACTTTGAGAGCACTCCTGTCCTGGAAACACAGAGTCCCCTGCTCCATCAGCTGGGATCTGCTATTGCCATGGAAACTAATTGACCTTATTAGCAGAATTCACTATCAAAGCTGATGAGAAAGGGGTAAAAACAAGTGACCCAACGTCTGCACTGAAATGTCCCTTGGTGAGCAGCAGATTTAATCTCCTCCCAACCTCTCTGGTGCAAGGATGTGATCCTGTGATCCCACTTTTCCTGCACTCCAAGGGCTGTGGGGTCTTTCTCTGCCTGGGGGCTGTACAGAACAGGAGGAGAGCAGCTTTCCAGCCCTATGAAATGTCTTGAACAGGAAATTCTGAAGGACAGAGCCATCCCTCACAGCGCTGTGGCTGCCTCCAGCCAGGCTCCAGTCTCACTTCCTAGGGAGGGCCCAGCTCCAGGCACATTAATATTAATTAATTATCATGAATAAATGGATGGATATCCCCAGGCTGGACAGGGCTTGGAACAACCTGGATCAGTGGGATGTGTCCCTGCCCACAGAATGCTGGAATGAAATGGGATTTAAAGTCCCTTCCAACCCAAACCATTCTGGGAGCTGTGTTTCTATAAAATGTTAGCACAGGGTTTGTTCTCAAGGAGGAACACAGGAGGAATCCTGGATCCCAAGCTGGCACTGCAGGAAAAGTATTTAGGAATAAAATGTCCTCTTTTTATGTAAGAACTCCATCAGCCCATGGCTAAATTAGCCCTGATGGAAGAGGAATTGAGGTGTTTTGTTTACAAACCCTTCTGGCAGTCCTGGGTGTGCATTTTTTATCTCCCCTCTGTAAATACACAGAGACACAGCTGGTTTTACCTTCAGCTCAGCTGATGGCTTTACATAAAACTGAAGAGCTGATTTAACAGAGCCAGAGAAGATGCAACCTGTTCACCACAGCTTTAATTAAGTGTGCAGTTTGCTGAGTTTTCTTGGCTCCTAATAGCTTATTGATCCTGTGGCTTCTGAGCCATCTTTCTTCTCTGCTCTTTTATTAACTCAATCTGAGGAGCAAATAAACCTGTGGGGTGCTTTGCATGCAGCAGGTTGGGCTGAGCAATCCCAGCTTTCAGTGCACGTGGCAGCTCTCAGGGAGCTGTTATTGCAAGGACAAATAGATCTGAGGTTTACAAAAGAGGAGGAAAACATTAATATAGACCTCACTGAAGGTTTGGCCCAGGTATTTATGGCTGGATTTTCAAGGTGTGTGCTAGAAAAGCACTTTATTCCTGGCTCTCCCTGTCAGCTCCAGGGAAAACCAGGGTTCCTCTGGGTCTGGGCAAGGCTTTGGGGAGGTGCTTTGTGATTGGGATTTGTGATTAGGATTTTGCAAGCAGCACTCACAGCTAAAATCTGCCCAAACACAATCTGCATAATTAAAACCTCAAAGTATCTTACTACAGGCCCAAATTCCTGGAATGGGCATACAGAGACTCAGGGATGGATGGAAAACTATGGGATATTGGGCTGCAACAGATGTGGAGCATCCAGCTGCATCAGCAGAGGAGTGAGCTTCCCTCTGGCAGCTGCTCCTTGTCTTGTAACTCACTCCAGGTAAGAGCTGCAATTCCAGCTCTAACAGAAATGAAAAATAAGGCACTGAAGGATCAATCACACCCAGGTACCTGCTGCCCCAGGGCTCTGATCCTGATCCTCCAGGATTCCACTGCTGGGGAATTCTGCATGGAGAGAAATCCCAGAGGTGGACAGGCTTCCAACACACAAAATAAAGGCCTTTGCTTGGGGCTCTGTGCATTTACACATCACTTTCCAAGAGAGAACTTCCCCATTCCTTTTTTTTCTGTTGTTTCATCTTCACTGTACCCACCTGCTTGTTAAATTATGAATTCCAAGCTCAGGATTTTCCCAAGCTGTGCTTTCCTGCAGGCTCAGAGCTCCCCTCCACCACAGGCACAGAAACAGCAGAGCTGGGGGCTGAAATGGCAATTATTGTCCTTTTTCAACCCCCAGAATGGGCTGAACTTCCAGGGCAGGGGCAGCCCAGAGCTCTGTCAGGTGTCACATCCATTCTTCAAACCATTTTGGTGTTGGTGGTGATTCCTTAGCCCTGTTCTCCCTGAAACCCTTCTTTTGCCCCAGCTTTAGCCTCTGACCTGTTGCCAAGTGACACCACGTTGTTGCTGCCATCTCCAAAGACCTTTTTGAAACATAAAAGCAGCACCTTTGAAACCCCCTGCCCTTGATGCAGCTCCTGGTTTGCATTTCCTGAAGCTTTATTTCACCTCCTGCAAGCACAGAGCATCTTCCTCCAAAGCCCAGCAGCAAACAGGCTGCTGGGGAGGTGACTGGATAGATTAAATTAAATTAAATTCCATTAAATTCAAAGTGTGGGCACCTTGGTGCAGGGGCTTCCCATCACTGTGCATTTCAAAGCTCCCACCTCACTCCCAGCTTTGAAACAATTCCCATCACCTTCCCAGCAGGATTTCACTCAGCACAGAGAGTTTGTTATTTACTGCCAAGGTTGAAAGGAATAAAATACCTGATTTGACACAGGAATTGCTTCAGCCAATGAGTGACCAAAGCCTCTGCCTGCTGCCAGCAGGGCTCCAAGCCCCAGATCCTTATCTGTGGTGAGGGGATGTGGAACACTGCAGCCTGCTGCAGGATTATCAGGTGGAGGCACAGATGTAAAACATTTCTATTGGATATTTCAGCTGCTGCTGCTGTGAGCTGCATTAAACAGCTCCCACATCACCTGAGCAGCAGCTCTGCACTCACTGGCTGATAAGGGCTGATAATCAAATCACCATTTGGTGCCTCTATTATCTTGGCTCAGGTGTTTATTAATAAAGTTTCAGCCATGCAGGGAAATTTATTATTTTTTATTATGGCTGATAACTTCAGGCTTAGCTGGGAGTTTTTCCCTAATGTGCTGTTAAACCTCAAGGCTGTTCCACTGTTCAGTGATAACAGCACCCAACAAAGCCAAAGCCAACACTAACAAATCTTTAGGTGCAGTTTGCAAACTGCACAGAATACACAAAAAGCCAGGGAAATCAAACCTAGAGTAACTATCCTACAGGAGCTGGGAAAGCACAAGCAAGAAAGCAATTCAAACATCTGGGAAATAAATTGAAATGATTAAGAAAACCAAGGAGAGCCCAGCAGAGATCCATAGGCAGCTTCAGAAACATCAATCATGATTTGTTTAGAGTTGGTGTTGCAGCTGTGCTGTGCAATGATTTTACCACAAACCATTACAAACAAGGAGAAAAAAGAAGTGTTATGAAAAAAATTCCAAGTATTGACTTGCAAAAACTAACTGGAATCTAACAAAGCCTTCATTATTGGAGATTAAACTTTTAACATCTCTATTTGATGAAAACAGCAGGGATTTGAAATCAGTCTCCACTGAGAGGTTTTGTCCTTTGCATTTTGTTCAGGTTTCAGTTCCACACAGGTGCTGGGCTGGGGGTGTTCATTGACTCACCTGGAGCAGGCACAGCCTGGCAGGTCCTGAGCTGCATGGGAGGGAAAGGTAATGAAGGGCAAATCGTTCTTTATTTTTATAAAATAAGTTTTAACTCCTTTGGCTCCTCATCACACTGATACCAGGAACACTTTGGGGCTGGGACCACGACTGCAAGTTTGCACAGCATCAAAACTGAGCCTTTGCTGCTCCAACACTAAGAAACATTAATTAACAGCTAATTAAAGAGTGACATTTTCACTCTGTGTGGCATTCTCTACACAGTAATGAAAATGGCAAATCTTATTACACAACAGGCAGGGAACCAGCAGTAAAGCCAAGTTTCCCCACAGAAGCATCTTCGAGGCTGCAAAAATCTCTTTATGAGGAATGCTCTGAGCTTGGTCACTGCCCCATCTTGTGGGCTCCAGCGTCAGGAGGTAAAGCAGGACAGATGTTACTCTTTGAATCAGAGCACAGGAGCAGAAAATGCTCCATGTCCTTTAAATAAACCCTCCTTGCATGCCCTAAATCAAATCCCACCTGTTCCATCCCCACCACACTCAGCAGTTTTGGGATCTGCACTTAACAGTTGGGCTGAAACTGATTTCAAGCGTGAAATTAAGGCACTAAATGACATGGAGTGACAAAGAGGGGGAATGTTTGTCCTAGCAGGGCATTAAATGATGCATTAACCTTGTCCTTCTCTACAGGAACACTGAAATGTGCTCAGGCTCTGGCAGCACAAGGTCAGTGGGGTGCCAGAAACATCCTGAGCCTGAGGAAGGCCAAAGAACCCCTGGTTATTTTGAGTTTCTGCTCTGAGCAGCTCAGGACTTGCTGCCTGTGGCACCTCAGAAATTCTAACAAAGCTTTTGCCATTCTTTAAAGCTGGGAGAAAACAAACCTGTGACACTTTTCTTGCATGACACCAACATTTCTCCAGGCTGGAAAACAGCAGCTCCTTTGTGCCTCACTTCTCTGAAATGAAGGAGAGTTGGAAAATTAACAGCTCTTCCTCCTGCTCTGAGGGGAAAAGGAGTGAAGTGTCAATATTTGGGATTTATTGCCCTCTGCAAAGCTCAGATACACAGAATATCCCTTCCTCCTTTCTAATTAAGCAGATCCAGCTCAACACTGCCTCAGCTGAGGCAGCAGCCACCAAGCCGAGCTCTTTACATCTCCATTAATAGCTGGGATGTATTAATTATAGTAATTTATGGCTTGGCATGAGTGATTATTCTCATGCTGATGCAGATATGATTGCTTTACAGTACTAATCAAGAAATAAGGATGATAACCAGCATTTATGTGAAATGTGAAGCTTGTGATTTACAGGGAGGGAGCAGCTCTGCCCCTGTGGATCCCTCTCCTCCTCCTCCTCCTTAGTTCCAGCCCCTCTCTAGCAGCTCCCCAGCCACAGCTCATATTTTGGGGATAATCTCCATGTTTTCTCTCAAACAGTGATTTGAGACATGGCATTGCCATCTCTCTCATTGCTAAAAGCTGGCACTGGGCCATTCTTTGCTTTGCTGCATGTTTTCTTTCTTTCTGCTTTAATCTTTTCATCTATTTTCGATTTATCCGGGGTTGTTGGCTGCTTTCGAGTGCCAAAGGGATTCCTGCCAACTGTTCTTTATAAACCTTCAGAAAATCCAAAATAATTGTGTTCTAAAACCAGATTTTTGTCTGCTGTTTATTCCCCAACACTAAGTTTGAAGTGCTCCAAATGTAATCAAAACAGAATGGTTTTATTTCCCCTCCCCTCAAGCACCATGAAATTATCTGTGCTCCCCTGGAAGATCACAGTAAAACGTTGAAGACACTTGTTTTGTTTGAAAGGCACCATTTCCTAACAAAAATAACACTTTTCCATTCATTAATCTCAGCAAAAACCCAGCCTGTTAGAGGATCCCTGCCGAGGAACTTTGGTTTTGATTAAAGCAATAAACAAGTGATGCTCAAATGAAACTCATGAATACTGATCTCCACCAACTGCACCCTCAATAAACCAGAGAAATTCAATATTCAAGTTTTCCCAGATCAACTTTGCTCTGTTTTAATGAGA
>VWYE01006611.1:466749-486060 GCA_013398995.1 Alaudala cheleensis | reverse complement strand
TTTTTTTTTTTTTAATCTCCACACTGAGATAAAAACAGGCATCAAACCCTCAAGATTTTCCCAAAACTGATCTCCAGTGAAACCAGTGTTCTCCTGGGAAATATCTGCACAGCCACTGTGTAGCATTTTCCTGGCCAAGTGCACACCTGAACTAGCTAGAGCAGGCAATTGAAAGATGCCTAAAGGAAGCGCTCAAGAGATATGTAAATATATCCCCAAAGACACTACCTCCATTGACTACACAAGTATTTTTTAATATACTGTCTCTTAAATGATGGCACAAGGCTATTCTCATTTTTGTCTCGATTACTCTTTGTATAATCATGAAGCAATATTTAATATTTGCTGATTTGCTCAGAACATAAATGTCTTGGGTTGCAATGCAAGATGTAACCAAAAGTCTGTATTCTATTGCCATCTGTTGAAACCAGTTGGGGAGGTGGTGTCTTCTGTTAATGGGCCAGCTGTTAAACCAGGTGGGGCAGTGTTCTTTCTCTCTTCCACCACCCATGCTCCCTCCAGGGGTATCTCTGCTGTTAATGGGCCATTAAGGCTCACTGCATGACTGATAAAATTACATCATCCCATTGGGAAATGCTCCACCCAGTGGGAGGAGCCAAGCATTCCTACCTGGATAAAACCTGAGACTCAGAACAGCTGGACAGCCTGTTTCCAGTGGATTCCCAGAGGAAGACTGGATTCATCTCATCACCACTGGACCTTCAGAGGAAAACTACACCCTTCTACAGGATCATCTCTGCCCCAACAGAATCACATCTGTCACTCCAGGAGGCCTTAACTGGACTGCTACCAACACCCTGAGCAACAGGGTGTCAGGTTGTACTCTGTCAGGTTTTTTTTTTTTTGTTTGCCTTTTTTTTTATTAGTATATTTTTATTTTTAATATTCCTAGAAAGGAACTGTTAGTCCTATTCCCCTATCTTTGCCTGAAAGGCCCTTAATTTCAAATTTATAATAATTCAGAGGGAAAGGGTTTACATTCTCCATTCCAAGGGAGGCTCCAGCTTTCCCTAGCAGACACCTATCTTTCCTAACCAAGGCAGTAATGTAGAATTTAATATTAATTGAAGAATATTTTGCATGTGATAAGGGCATTTAAAATAGAAGAATCAAAGTGTAGAGGAGGTAATAAAGGAAAAGACAAGACCTGAGCTATTATTGCTACATCAAAGCAGAGCAATATGCTAGTAGTCAGACCCAGTTATAAATGTGTCATGTATCTGGAACACAAAAAATCTGTGATCAAATTTGCTACACTCCTCCTAAACCAATGGAACTGCTTTTTTTTTCCCTTGCCTATCTCCATGTTTCATTCTTTATGAGGAAGGAGAGGGAGAGTTTAGTACACTTTCCTCTTTCCATGAGCAGACAACCCTGAGAGAAGGCAGATTGTTTCTGGCCAAGCTGTAACATGGTATCAAGAGACAAACCAAAGCGAAATCTGGCGGCTGTTGGGGAACCCTTAGCCACGCACAGCTGCAGTAAGGAACAGATGCAGGCATAGCTGGATTGACATCAACTGCTCATTAAACAAGCCATGACCAGCAGATGGGAACACTGCTCTATTGTGATAGCCTTCTCCAAAAGCTGAATGGACTAGATGGAAAATGAGACTGGAAAACGAGTGGGTGCTAAAAATGGGAAATCCTAATGCAGGAAATCGAGCCAATCCACCAGAATAGCAGGTGCCACAGCTGCTCCACTCTTGAACCCAATTCAGAAAAACTATGTTTGCCACAGAAAAGGATAGAAAATGTTCATTTTCAAAGGTCTCCCAACTGCCCCATATTGGCAGTTACAGTAATTATGAGCATAATTGCTTCAAGTCACATCTTATTATAAATGAAAAAGGAGATTTTAGCTCTGATAGATATTATTTGCTAATGCATCAGGCAATGCAGTGTATTACTGTGTATCATACCTGTACTTCACTCCAATTTCCTTTTCTGATTTTTTTTTAAACTAGGTACACAGTTTAGAAAATTGACAAGGAAGTTATGTGGAATGAACATTGATTTTAAGCATTACGGAACAGAAAGAAAACTAGACATACAGGCAGGAGAATTTTTCTACAGAAAGAGATACATTATTTTATTGCACCTATAAAAACAATTCTTGCAATAACCAAGAATAGAGTTAACTATCAATGGTCTTGCTACATAAAATAGTATTATTTTAGTTACCAAGACAAAGAATCATTAGCCAACAGTCAGCAGGAATTTGCCAGGCTTTCATTCTCTCATAAACACACAGAGATAAGTAACACAGTAAGAGCAGCTAGCATCAAACACATCAAAGTAATAATGTTTCAAATATAGTAGTTCTGGAAGAAATAAGGCAGAATGCACTTCAACACAATAATGAAGCTAATATATGTGAAATAACTAACACAATTAATCTTTATTCACTTCTGTTTATGCTGTTTCCAAAGTGGGACCAACAGGAATAGACTGTTGATTCCTCTTAACAATCAGAAATATTTTAGCTTAGCACAAACCAAACCACAAACAGTCCAAATTCCCTTAATTCATATAGCGCCCACAGCTCTGTGAAAGAAAAGTGTTTTTTTTTAATACAAGGCTTCATCAACCACCTATATAAGAGCTATGTAGCTGAATCCACATTAACTGGGGAAGCACAGAAATCCATCTTGGTATCTGGCAATGCTCATTCAAGTTTAGGAGCTCCAGCTTTTATAAAAGATGAATGTACACATGAAGGCAGCAGAAACGTAGGCAGGTGTGTTGATTAGCACATCAAATGGTTAGAAAACATTGCCAAGTCAGATTACTAGATAGATAGATAGATATGTGTGTGTGTGTGTGCATGTATATATCTGGACATAAGAAGTGACAAGACAAACCTTTTTAAAAGAAATGCAAGAAACACTGATGGCATTAAATGCTTTTAATGCATTAGACACATACACACGTAATGAAAACATTTATATAAATAAGAAGAAAATGCCTTTACTTCAGTCAAACAGATCAGGAATATTGAGCTTTTTCAGAAGTTAAATATATCCAAATTATTTAGGTATTTGATATTAAAAAGAAAAGAATATGTGGGAAGAAGATACATCTTTCATATAAACCCAGTTTAACAGACTGCTTTTAGAAATCTAAAAAAAAAGAAAAAGCATAACCTTGATCCTATGCAAGATATTTAACTACAAAAGTTGTTATTATTACAGCTATTCAAAACATTTCTCTGTGATGCTGACTGCTTTAAAAATCTGCCTTTGTTATAAACAATCCAGAAATAATGGAGTAATGAAAGCGACTACTAGGCAAACCTGGAAAGGGATCACTCTGATGAACAGTGGTGTGTCTGGAATATGAAAGGCAATATTTGAGACTTCAGAGTCTGAAGAGGAAAACAGGGTGTTTCACCTCACTTGCACAGTTTAGGCTCCTGA
Organism: Alaudala cheleensis; assembly: GCA_013398995.1. Lineage (NCBI taxonomy): Eukaryota > Metazoa > Chordata > Aves > Passeriformes > Alaudidae > Alaudala > Alaudala cheleensis. Next base: position 482,621 of record VWYE01006611.1, on the reverse strand, counting down.
CTTGACTATCCAGCCTTATTTCAGCACTACAAAAACTCCATGAAGGGAAGGTCCATTGTTAGATACCTGATATTTTTAATACTGGGCCCACAGAGATTAACTGAATAATTCATTAGAATGACAGGTCTTTCTGACTCCTCATCCATCTTATTTAACACCTACCCACATCAATGTAATCAAACATGACAACTTCTAAGAGAAAGTGTTAACCTGTATAGGGGAATCTCACAGATATGGTGCTCAACACATATTTAACTGCCAAGCAGTAAGTATAAACTAATAGTTCATACTTGACTGGAAGTTGAGCAGAAGGAAAAAAATAATGCCAGACAAATTTGTTTTCTTTTTTCTCCTAATCTTTAAAAGCAAATCCAGCATAAACACAGTTCAAAGAGATGTGTATTTCAGGGGTCAGGTAGCTCACTTGATATAACTTACAAAATTATATACACAGAGTGCTGAGAAACATTTGCATGGTATGAAAACGGGGCAACTATCTACACCCAAAGAGGATAAATACACAGTCACCTAGAGAGATTGGATAAAGAGGTATCTAATGAAACCATGTGAGGCTGACCCTATAGTGTTACTTAACATCTTTATCGCCTCTGACTTTTCCCTTTCCGATACAGAAGGATATGTAAATGAAAATAAATTTTAGGAAAAAAATCCCTCATATTCAATATTTATGACGTCACAAGAAGAGGACAAGGTACCTTCTTTAGCATGTTCAACCTGCACACGACATTGAAACCATATTAGAATACTATGAGATTATTTGCTAAATCTAGGCAGGATTAAAATGCATAGATAACCACTGCTCTTGTAATCTTTCCTCCAAGCTGCAGGGAATCAGTTACAGGACTTGCTGATCACATTAGGATTATTTCACATTTCCTCAGCGTCTGCATCTCGAAATGTCCAAGAGGAAGGTGTCTGGGATAACTGAGCATTTCCACGGCTGTAGCCTCACCTTTGGAAACCATGGTTTCTCACTGGACAAGCCCAACACCTCTGCTCTCATATAATTCTGATCAGGCCACTCTTAAAATGCCCATTGTATAATGGGCACCATGATACCCACTACAAGCAATGTAAATGGAATTTGCAGGCAATCTTTAAAGGATGAGTGAGAACACAGAAGGAACATTCAGATGAACCAAATCAAGTTGATTGAAAACACGATGATTGAGTGAATTCATAAACCATCATTTCTGGAAGCAGGTAAATAAGGAGGCTGTTGAAAATATTTAAAATGGTACAAGGAGGTATACCTAGCAAGCATGGATAAAAACCCTGTTATGTTTCCACTGACAGTAGGACCTTGAACAAAGAGCTGACTGACATGTAATGGGAGGCCTACACTAGCCCAGTCCCTGCTCCAGAGTGACAGGAGTATGGGTACTGCTGTCAGCTTTAACTGAGCTAGCTCATACACCAAAAGCAATTTAACCTCTGAAGCACTGAGCTACAGGTACAATAATTTAATACTTGCAATACAGACATAGCTTTAATCTAACAAAGAACAAACAGTAGAATTTGTTCTGGAATATATACTCTCCTTCCATGGTACTAAGGTTTGGTGTTACTGCGTCCTCACTGCTACGACAAGTGTTAGGGAAATTAAGTGGCATATGCTGGAATGTGCTTTATTCATTTCTTGCCATTGCTGTGAAAACACATGCTGAGAAAGTGTCAAGAACAGTTCTAAAAGAGGTAAAAGAATTTCATCATATAGGACATGAGAAAGCTAACTTGGTTTACACCCAGAAATGCAGAAACCTGTTCCTTTTGTGAGGAATAGCTAAAGGCCCATCACAAATGCTTAATTCCTAATACTTATGCTTCTCCATAGCTACCTCTAAATTCTTCTTTATTGCTAGACGTGAATGTTTTACTTCACTTCTGGAGACAAGAGATGATCAAAGTCTGTCATCGTCTCCCTGGGATGCCTTTTGTCTACTGTTGCCCTCTTCTTTTTCTTTTTTCCCCTCTTTTCTTTCACAATACTTTTCTTTCTTTCTCCTTCATCTTCCACAGGTGGGCAAGGGCAGGGCTTTGTAGTCTCACCATGCAGGCTGGAAAACCAGAAAAGGAAATCCACAAAGCTAAAAGCACATATCTCATAAAGCCTCTTTTACAAGACAGATTTCTCCTTTTTCCACATCTCACAGTACTGACAAGAGAACAACTTACCACACTCTTGGCCATTTGACAGGGCTATAAATGTCCCACAACTCAGTTTCCTTTTTACTTATAGAATAAGTGAAGGATAGCTTAAAACAGGGCTCTAGCCCTTCATCTTATCTGCCTCTTATGAGTCCGGAAAGGGCGTGGGCAAAAAGGGCCCTTTTGCTGTATGGGTCCAGATCACACAGTGTTTTACTTTGCATATGGAACTGGTTAGCTACATTTGCAGAGTGCTTGTTCTGCCCTAATTATTTATTTCCACTGTGAAGGCAGGAAAATGCCCCAAACAGATGCTAATGTCTCATAATAAAATCACAAGAGCTATATTAGTACCCCTAAAGATCAGTCAATTAAGCATAACCCCTAATACACCCCCCAAAAACATTAAAAGACAATCCCAAAGAACTCAGAGCTGGAGTTAGCCAAGCCATTGCAATACATCTATGGGCACTGTGGACTTCTTGTCAACATGGGAACCTGGGATGTGCCTTTTAAATTTTTCCCTTACTACACTAGCACTTAGCACACCGGGTTTGTCTCTGTTTGAGGTTCTAATATCATATTGTATTCAGACTTTTTTATTCCTTTCCAATTAAATTATGCTTTTGCAGTGTTCCTATCAACATCAGCACTTTCTCATTAGATCTGTGCACACCCATGGGCAATATGCTGCAGTGTCTCCCTCTAGGACATAGGAGGTAGGGATTTATTATAGAAATATAATAAATTACCAGTTTCATTGGAAAGCACACTTCCATGCCCTTGGAAAAGGTAGGGATTCTAATGGAAACTCCATTTAGTGCATTCATTTCAGTTAATTCTCCAAAGAATCCCTCTGTTTGCCAATGCATAACTCAATTTTCTCCTCATTTCTACATAAAAATGGCAAGTCAGCTTGCCAATAAATTTTCTTTGGAGAGTGAATATTTGTACTAAAGCACTCATTCATGAAACAAAACATGTAGAATGGACACTATTCTTATTGCTTATGCATTTAATCATATCTTTTCTTAAAATGGTACCTCATTTAGAATACAATCCAACTCAGTGGAAGGGAAAGACTTCTGCTGATTTTGCTGGAACTCAGGCCAGTTATATACCTGCCTTTTTTCAACTGGCTGTATACATTAAGAAGGAAACCATGATCTTCAAGTTTGCTTTTTGGTGAGAAGAGGCTACTGTCACATCACTGATGTGGCCTGGGAAAAGGCATTGATGTATTCCCAGATTTGGAATTCTGCTCAGTAAAGAAAGGGCATTCATTTGTGCACTGTGGCTGCAAGCTGGTGGAAGGTTGAGTCCCAAACTGTACTGGGATTACTACTAGAAAATATGTGGGAATCACAAGACTTGAATCTCTGTTGCTTTTCACTCCATCATTTTCAGTGAACCCACAGATCAGCCCACAATTGGTACCCTCACCCCTAATTTTTAGATGAAATCTTTACTGGTGATAATCGTATTAGAACATTTCAATGAAAGTTACATCTGGGAGTAACCAAGCACTGGAGCAGGTTTCCCAGAGAGAGTGTGCAGTCTCCTCACTGGAGATGCAATCCTGTGCCATGTGCTCTGGGATGACCCTGCTAGAGCAGGGAGTTTGGACCAGATGACCCACTGCAGTCCATTCCAATCTGACCCATCTTTGATTCTGTGATCTAAAATTGCCTTTAATGGTGGAATCTATTTCTCTGTACAACTACCAGAAAGGAAGGTGTAGCCAGGTGGGGGTCTGTTTCTTCTCCCAGGTAACCAGCGACAAGGCAAAAGCACACAGCCACAAGCTGCACCAGGAAAAGGTTCAGGCAGGACATGAGGAAGAAGTTCTTAATAGAAAGAGTGACTGGGCATTGGAATGCGCTGCCCAGGGAGGTGATGGAGTCACCATCCCTGGAGGTGTTTAAGAAAAGACTGGATGTGACACTCAGTGTCATGGTCTGGTTGACAAAGGGGTGCTGGATGATAGGTTGGACTCAATGATCTCAAAGGCCTTTTCCAACCAAGTTAATTCTGTGATTCTGTGATTTGTCCTGTTCATGTTTCCTCTTGGAAATAAACTTCCCATGATGGAGATTATACGATTATTTTTGCAGCAGTGCTCATAGTACATGGAAGAGGAAATACTTCATCCTGTGGATGTCAAGGCAAATGGAAGATTCAAAACAAAATTGTTTTCTCACACAAAATGTGTAACTGTGCAACTCCCCCTAGGAAGAAGCTATGGATGATGAAGATTTACATGGTTTCAAAAAAAGGAACTGCACAAATTCAAGGAAGAAAATTCCATTAAAGCCGTTTAATACAGAGACCCCACTTCTGCTTCCGAAAATTTTAAAATCCCAAATTATTGTGGGTAGGGAACGTATTCTGGAGAAATATATCCAGATGATTGTTCTGATCTTTTGTCCATACTAAGGTTGTCTCATGTTGTTAGTGCTCTGAAGGGTGTCACAATTTCAACTGGATTAAACTAGAACTTAATACTAGATGAAAATGTAATCCATAAACACTTGGAACCACTGCATTTTCAGTGCACTCTTCGTATCTTGCTGCACATTAATTCTGCAGAACCTAAGTAGGGACTCATACTCATCTTACACACTCTCCCTCCATCATTTTCAAGATTTAAGCCCAGAAGATAAAAAAGTATCTTTGAAAAAAATTGCAATTTAATGTCCAGCTTTACATAACAATAGGTATCTTAAAAGGAAAATAAGGTCTACAACAAATAGAAACTCCATCTCACCTTTCAGCAATCCCCTTTCTGGGACTAAGCTCCAAACCATCACATCCCACCAATGTTTCCAGAATGAAAATAGGGCAATAAATTCTCATATAAACTTAGTTGCATGTGTAGAGTAAACCAGTTCCCAATAGCTGTAGTTAGAGTATTACGTATGGAAACCTGACAGCATAGCTGAACTCAAAGTGCAACATTTAGGATTCAAATTTTAAAAATTTGGTTCAAAATACTCACATCTCATAATCAACCATCTGCACCGTTCTTATGTACTGACATGAAGAGACATACTTGGTTTGGCTGATTTTAATGAGCCAGCTTCTTAAACAGAGCTCCTGCAATAACACAAACAACATTCATCTAATTTAAACTGAAATCTCAAAAGCAATGAAGATACATATGCATAAAAGTCAACTGTTTAAATGCAACTGTAATCAGACTCTAATAAAGATAATTAATATAAAATTTCAAGTACAAAGTAAATTTTCTTTAATGCACGCTATGAAAAATACAGTAAAATGATCCTAATGGCTTACAAGCAAAAAACAAACCAAACATAATGGGATTAATTTCAGACTATACTGTTAAAACTCTCTATGTTTCTTATTTTAGAAGCACAGAACTTGTGAAAACCTCGAAATGTATGGAAGAAGAAAGTGTGGCAGGCCAGAGTATCTCTCTGGTTCTCCTGGGTGGACAGGAGCCTGGATGGGGGGGTGAATCCTCCCTGGCCTGTGCCAGAAACAGTGGTGACTTTTGGTCTCAGCCCATGGAAAAAGCACTGCCAGGGTTGTCTGAGGATTTGGAGGTCACAAGGGTTTGATTTGTGTGATTTTTGTTATGTCACTGGGTGAGTAGAATGATTTTTAGATTTTGCTCCATAGACATAAATGGGGCAAAGATGAAGGCAGATCAGTGTGATAAGAGCACATGTTTCTGTCTTCCTCTTCCTCTTCCTCTTTGCAAGGGGTGTTGGGTTTTTAGGATTGGTAAAGGTAAAATTTCACTGCATGACATGGGTTTTAGTTATTGGTGTATAGAGAAAAACAATGTTAACGTAGTTTAGAGTATAAAAGCCCAGACACTGTCGTGGGCGGGGGAGAAACCATTTTTCCAGCTGCTTGTGAACTTCATGCTGGACAGAATGAACTGAGAGATAAGATTTGTAAAATAAACATCTGAAGTCCGCAACCCAGACGTTCTCCGATTCCTTCTTTCAAGCATGGGCCGGTGAGAAAAAAGATTTACACTGCCGGGGTTAATCTCAGAAGAGATAACTCCGATAAGAACAGAGTATAATTTAGGAATAAATTGTCCTACAGAATTTCTTTGTTCAGGTTTATTACATGAGTTGTTCACTGCATTCTGAAATCTGATTTACTCTGGTTAGCTGGAGACTCAGATTGGGACAGGGAACTCATTAGCCTGGAAAATTCTATCTGCCTCTTCAAAAACAAAATAATGGTAAAGTCACCAGACTGGTATCATCTTCTGGGGTTACTTACTTCCCTATTGTTGAACATCAGTACTGTGTAGAGTTTTTCACTGTAGAGTTTTTCACCTGTTCCCACCCTCTCTGGTGTAGCTATGACAATGGCAGGTACATAATACTCATTTTCTGTCCGTGTCCCAGTTCTGGCAAACACATAGTCTCCAACCTGCACACCAGGAAAGCATCGATGCAAGAACCATGAACTTGTGAGATTTACAAGATATAAAGCCTAACTACTAAGGTATTTTTACATGTATCATCATTCTGTCATGTTCCCATGATTTAATATGGACCATGCAAAGAAAAGAAGAACTTGGTCCTTCTGTGCTGTGATCATGCAATTTCCACTGAATCGGGGAGAGAACACAAAACAAAAATACAGGACCAAGCTCTACTAAATTTACCAGAGCTTAGCTAGCAAGCTGAGCTGAATGAGGAAACTCTTATAAACTGTGCATTCCCTTGGATTCTATGCAAATTTTAATGCTTTCAACAAGCTTTTAAACCAACCTTGGGAATTTTAGGTAATTCCAGATGTAAGTGGTTTATCCAAAGTTGTTTTTAAAATTAACAGAGAAGTCACAATTTTATATCAAATTCTGCAGGTCTCTAGAGTTGGATACAGAACTTACAATGAGCCACCATATCAGGATTTCCCTTCATCTCAAACTGAAAAAAAGGTATGTCTCTAGTTTTATATGGGGCAATGCAATTATAAACATGTTTCTTTTATTCAAAACAAATGGATCCATGCTGTATCCTCTATACAACTATCCCCTTTCTGGTGTGTAAAATGAGAATCACCAAAAAAACTCAGCTGTGATTACAGATAGTCAGCTGATAAATTTTAAAGAAAACCAGAAGTGGAACAGAAATTGCCTTAGTATATGGTTATTTGCTTGATTTAAAACATGCTGTGGAAACCAAATGGTTAAAACCTGCTGTAAATCACACTAAGCATAAAAGGCTCTCTGACATTTATAGTCTATGTGCCAGGAAACAGTAACTCTATCAATAAATAGCTCACCATTCTATGGCTGTGGATATATCCATGTTTTATAAAGAAAACAATATAGATTAATTTAGAACATATAATTTTAATAAACATAGGAATAGAATTACAATGAAAACAAGCTTCAAAAAAAGAGAAAAACTTCATGTTGAAATAGCATATGATGAAAAACTCATCTTTAAAACAAATAAATGTATCTAAAATATTTTTTAAATCTCTAATTTATTCTAGATCTTAGCAAATAAACCAAATATAAAATGCATATCTGAAATCATGAAAAAATACAATTTTTCACCTGCAGATGTGGGCATGGCATAGCACCTCCCACAGGTATAATGAACTTGACAGGGACATCACAGCTCTCACCATTTCTGAAGTCAACAAGTGCACAGGTAGAACTGATATTCTTAATCACAGTTCCTTAAAAACAACAGAATAAAATATTCAAATTATTTTTCTTTCACCCCTTGTAGTAATTATTTTGTAAAAAAAATCCTATAGGCTGTCACACATCACTGAGGTGAAACATGTCTGTATTATACATTCTTCATTTTCATTTAGCTACCATAAGCTGTGCTAGGGCAATGGGGACATTTGTACCTAAAAACCCTTGCTAACCATTCTTAATAATGTCATAAAAAGAAAATTAAGTCTTTTTCAAGAACAGGTCTGAAATTTGCAAGATGATCACATTAATATAACAAAACTGCCAGTTAACACAATAAAACTACAACCACAGTTAAAAATATGTAATTGAAAAAAATCCCACTAAACAAGTAAAGGTAATACAAAGATAAACACATACACACAGAAAAATATTTTTCTTAAGAAATAACAGAACTGAGTTTATCTACTAACCATTCTAGCTTAAAATTCAACAAAAAGGCAGCAGCATTTAGTGATCTTTTTGGACACTTGAAACAGCTTGGCTTAGAATTTCCTTCCACACTTTTCATAGACAAACATATGATTGCTCTCCAACTTTACAAAATGAATGTTTTCTTATAAATGTGTAGATATATGCACATACAATATTTATATTAATTTTTCATGAATATGCACATGTAATATTAAATGTCACTAAGAAAGAAGTAGTTAATTATGATCCTAATTTATGTTTTATCAGTATTAAAGAACACTAAATAATATTGAAAATGCAGACAAAAATGTATACCTGGATAATAAAATCCTGTGACATCTGATCTTGCAATTACCTTTTGACTTTTGTAAGTCACATATATTTGACATTTTTGTCTTGTGTTAGACTTCAGCTTCCCACTTTCTTCTTCAAATCTCTGTAATTGGACACAATTATTTCTCTACAACAGATAATGCAGTCAGTCCTAATCTATTCTCTGGAATTATTCAAAAATTGAGGCAATGTAATGCTAGGAGATCTGTACAGAATACACACTAAACTGGAAATACTTTAAACTTTCAGAATACATCTAAGTAAGGAAATACTCATGTAAGAGTTTTCACTATAAAATGCTGTTCTGTATGGTCATAACAATACCTGTATTTTCATGAGTTCAGGAAGAAACTTACTTTGATGAATTATTGCTCTGGCTACCATTTTCCTACAAAAATTTTTATGAAGTTGAACCATTCATATTAAAAGATGAGGTAAGGAAAAATCAATTCTTTTTTCAGAATAAGAAAATTTGCTCTACACATTTCTTTTGTACAGATAGAAAAGTTTTCACAGTAATCTCATTTGCATTAGAAGTACCTCACTGTATGGAATGAATAATTAAAAACTCAAATATCAAATCAAAAAATGTTCAAACAAATCTTCAAATGTTTATTTCCAAATCTTCAAAGTTTATTTCCAAACTATAAATTCAAAATTTAATTTTCAACCATTTTAAAACATTCCAGTTTAGCAAAATACTATACTACATCTTCCAGACCTGCCACTGCGCATTATTCTGCCCCACTTTGAGTTCTTCATACACTTATTATTTTTGCCATTCTGCTCACAATAATGTTCCTAAATATAAATCACAGGCAAGTGCAAAACTTACTTATAATAAATCAGCTTCACCACTAAATGAAAATTGTGGTATTTATTTTCACCACTAAATAAATCAGTTTCATTATTAACTTGTAAAATATTTATTAACCCACCTCATGAACAATTTGCAGGCATCCATCTCTTACATGGTTCTTCTGAATCATAAAAATATGCAACTTGATATCTCAAACTTTTCCACAGATTGCACATTGTTCTGAAAAACTACCACAACTTACAGACTCTTAATGCTTACTAGGATGTGTATGACTAGCTTCTTTTTCTGATGACATTTTTTTTCTTAAAAAAATGTATTTGATTTGATACTTGATTTTCCCTAATAGTCAATAATGATGGAAAATATATTAATAACTTTGACTAAATTGTTTGTTCTCTCTTTATAATTATCACAATCTCTTTTCTTCAAACTCCCCCTCAAAAATCACAAACAACTCTAGGAAAAAAGTCATAAAAAGAAGCAAAACACACAAAAGAGGCAAGGAGATATTTTAGATTGGAGATACATGGGATTTTTCTAGCTTATTCTTTACCTCTACAGAATATTAATTATATCAACAGTTTGGGGTTTCAGACTCAGACTAAACCAGAGGCTCTTCACAGTGCTTAACTGACTGCTTGAAGTATAACTCAACAAAGGCTGATTTGAGAGCAAACCTACAGTTCCACAGACACAAAAAGGTATTTCGGTAAAGTATTTACTTAATTCCTCAGGCTCCAAAAAGACAGCTGCTGCTGAATATTTATTACCAACTAATTTGTAATGCTTGACTAATAACTTGGGCAACTTCCAGCACTCCACATTAATCCAAATACCGAAGACAACATAAGCATTCACAATGAGGATTTCGAGTCATGCAGAATTCAGGTGGGTCAGAAACACTGTCTACATTCAAATCCATCTTTCTTTTCTCTCACACAGCTTTTAGGTGTTCAGAAGGATTGACCCAGACACTGTTAGAGTGGCCATTTCTGGCATTCAGTATGTTTTATTACAAAAGAGCCCATCTGATTCTCAGGGATGTTTACCGTGTTTCGCTCTGCTTCTGTTGAAGGCAATGCATTCAACTACAATGGGTGAAGGAGACTTCGTTTACTTCTTCCAATAGCTGCTACATTTTTAAATTCCCTTTCAAAAATAATAATCTTTGCACTTTCCTGCTGTAAGTGAGAATAGACACAAAGAATACCCACAGATCCCCATGTATTTTGGCTCAGGCTTTGGGTTTTCAAAATCCTGACACCTCCAGAGTCAAGCAACTACCACTGCTCCCTGGGTGCCAGTGGGAACAAGCCCATTCTGCATGAACCTACCCCATTTTTATGAAAGAGCTAGTCTGCTTTGTGGAGTAGAGTTTCAGGATAATTGTGATTTTTCTATGATGTCACAATGACAATATTCATTCAGTACCATATCAGCTATTTCCATGCTGTAATGTATATCACTTGGCATTTTTTTTCTCTATACCCATTTTGGGGGCAGACATCACAGTTGGCAAAACCTTCAACCACACTTTTAAAAGGCTCCCCATTTTCCTTCATTTTTTTCCCCACTGTTTTTCTACCACATAAACAGAATTCTAATTACATCTGCATTTCTGCCTCTCACTCTTGAAGCCTTTCAGTTGCAGATTAGCAATTACTGAAGATGCTACTCTGATTAGACTCCTAAAGCAGGTTGACTCAGGATAAGTGATTGCACAATGTTAATCACATCATGTCTGAGAGCACACGCTGGTTTTTCCAAGGCAACAGTAAAATTGCACTCAGCAAATGAAACATAAACATGTTTCTGCTGCTCTTGTATTGGGACATCATACAGCATGGGTAAATCAATAATCAAAATAGCTGTAACAGCAATGTAATATTTTAAAACTAATGTGAAATGAATCAAGATCATCTGTTTTTTGAAGACATTAAAATGTTTTCAAATGTGCAGTCTTAATGGAATTAAAAAACTCAAAAACTACAGAAAACACACTCACACACACACATATACAAAAACACTAACTTCAATCATAGTTTCAGAGTAGCTAGACTAATGTATTAAGGAAATGGAAAGAGAGAAAAAGCCTCTCTGCCTAGCCAAAAATGGTTGTCCACTTCAGAATGAGCTCCAGATGCCACTGACTCAGTTCACAATGCTGTGATATTGTCCTCCAGTTCATATATACCACATTTTAGGGACAGTTAAATTTTAGTGTACAAAAATGAAGTTGAATCCCACCTCTTCTCTCGGTATTTTCTTTTACAAGAAATGTACCATGGAAGATTACAGTGAATTACTCCAATATTACAAGATCTTTTAGTCCTGTTTATCAGATATTAACCCAACCACAAATCTTGTATCTAAATTGCCTTTAATATATCTGTTCTTTCTCTTTCCTGCTATCATTGCAGTGGAGATAAAGATCCTTTGCTGTGGTTTATTTCTAAGAGGCTTGATTTCTGTGGCTCTCTCTGAAGATTCAGAAATTCTACTTCCCTAATATTTAAAGAAAGTAATTGAAAGCTTGCTCTCTTTTTATCTACCTTCTTTCCTCTATCCATTTTATTTAGCATCATGCTACATGTCTACTTTATCATCTATGATAATGGAAAAAAATATTCCAGAGGTACATAGTGAAGAGGAATATCTAAGGGGAAAAAATCCCTTCCCATGTATTACCTCTTTATTGTTGCTTATGTGTGATTCTGAGCTTTTCTCAGTTTTCTTTGTGAAAGCATCCTGAAGATCAGAGGCTTGTTGTATATATGTTAATGCTGTCAATATCTCATCTTCTAGCAATTTTATATCTTCATAGGAAACTGGCCATCCCAAATTCTCTAAAGCCTCCAGCAAAGCTTCTTTATGCTGTAAATATTGGACTGGCTCATCCTCTTTAAATCTTAAAAATATATATATGTTTTAAGAAATTAATAATCACAAGTAGGAAAACTTTTAATTACAACAGTGTTTTACAGACAGAGTCACAAATTGTGAAGGCAGAATAAAGAATCAGATTTGCCCAATTTATCTTCTGTATGCTACAAGTTCTTGCATTTCATCCAGATACTGCTGTGTTCGGTCGAGCAATCACACCCGGTATAAGTGTATCTTACAGAAAGCCAGATACAGAGAAATTCAAATGGCTGAGCCATAATTTCTGAAAAATAAATCAAATCTTTTAATATCTATGCACCAATATTAATGATTAATATGCTCCTCTAGCAATAGACTGTACAACTGCTACGACATTTTTTTCATTACATGCATAATTGGCCATATGTTATCAATAATTAAACATTTTGGATGATGCCCTGTCAAATTTCTACACTCTGCAACTTTTTTTCTATCAAGAGACATCTATTCCCATTGTTTTCATTACATGCTGTTTTGTTTAAGAGTCTTCATTTCCTCTCTGCACCAGGATGAGGTTTTAGTTCTCCTTATTAATGACAGAACTGTAGGTTTTTTGCTCATTAGCTTATGCCTTCTTAATAGCATTCTAGTTTTCATTCCCATTTTTCTGTAAAGAACTATTTCAGACCCATTCAGTTTTCATTAATTGATCTTCACTTTATTCTCTGGCACAAACAGATGCCTAACTTCACTGATGTTTATACAGCAATTAATTTTCTAAATCAATATAAAAAATAGGCTATTTAACAGAGTACAAACTTCCAGAGTGATCTCCAGTTCCAGCACATGCTTTTAAGGTGCTTATTACACCTTAACAAACCAGCCACTAGAGAGCTCTTTACGAGATGAGAGATTAACTTTGATGTCAAAAGCAATGACATGCTGCTCCTCCAAGGCCCTGCACTTGACACTGATTAAGGATAGAGAAGCAGCATTCAAATGGAATGCAACTTCTTTCCTTTAAAAATAATCAGCACCACAAAAAGGAGGTCCAGAATTTAATATTACTCCACATCATATATACATTTTTGAAAGCAAGGTATATTTATGAAATATTTGAAAATTAAACCAGTTGGTTATAGAAGTAGTGATAAAAAACTATCAAATATTTATTACTAGCCTTTCAGAGGTGCATTAGAAAACTAAAAGTCATAGCTTACTTGTCTCTTTCCTCCAGAGATAGTGCTCTCCAAATAATGAGGTTCAGGCGCCTATTAAAGAAAGCAAAGCAGTTTTTGAGGGAATGCAGCTCCTTGTGCAGCTGATCATCTCAAAACTAGCAAATAAACAGTTTCTTAAGATATATGCACTGATTTGTATTCCAAGCACACTGTATCATCAAACTGTATCCTTATCATTCAACTATGAAATTATCAACTGCAAAGAAGATGGGAAAATACTATCTTCCATCAAATAACAGCATGACTATTTCAGGGTCATAGAAGGTTTAATGGCAAAGGATTTTCTATGGATGGTGGTCTTTAGCATTAGCAAGTTAAATCAAATAACAAAACTGATTAAATGCCAGTTAAGCTGCACAGTTCCTCCAATTAAACAATTTCAGAAAACGTAGTCTGGATGTAGTAATGCTAATTTCTATTTTTTTCCCTGCTATGATTACCCCTCAGTTGTGCCATTCAGGTTTCTAATTCATTAAACTCCAGCTATGAAGAAAAACTACTGACAGGAAAATAGAAGGGATTATTCCAAAGCAACGCAGTTCTGAGATCTTTTAAAAGCACCAGTAAACTTTCTGCTTTCGCTTTTTAAGACATAAATTTTAAACTCCTAGAAGATCATCTAGTTTATGGTTTTCTCTATTAACATCCCAAACAAGTCATCACTCAATTACTTCATTTCAGCTATAGAAATAAATCTTTACTGATGATCCTAATTACTGTAATTCTAGAAGAAAATTCCAAATTTCCTTTGGATACGAGAACAAATTCATTGCTAGCAAAAATTCATTGTAACCTGATTGTAACTTGTAGTTACAAGTAGTCTTGCAAGATAAAGTGATGCATGTACAAAAAAAAAAAAAAAAAAAAAAAAAAAAACATTAAGAACAGATTCTGAATAGTAAACTCTTGATTATTTATTTTATCTACCAGAAACTAAATCCCAGCTTTTTTAGAATACAAACTACTCAGTTCATTCTCAGTTTACAGTCTCAACATGCTCCAATGCCTATTTCATCATTCTAAGTCTGCACACTCAGAACTAAGTTGGTTATAAAAGCTTCTGGCTATACAAAATCATACACATTATGAAGCTTTCAGTGTTTCCTTTAATACTGTATATTCTCTTTGTCAGACCACAAAAATTCTGCCCTCACCACTTTTCTCCCTCTAAACCGGATGCTAAACTCAATCTGCATATGGGGAAAATACTGGCATGTTTGCTTCTGTGCTTGAAACCTAGATGCCCTGCTGTATTGTTTCATCTACATATGTCAGAATAAATTTGTGACCAACCACTATTTACAAAGCTGAACTGCAGCTTTTGGAAATGCAGGTACTAGAAAAGGGCTGAGACATCTAGAGTAAAAAAATTTTGACTGGCTTGCTGTTTCACATGTAGAGGAAAAGCAAGGAGATCTCTTTTTTAAACTGTCAATTATAAGGATCTTCAGGCAGATTTGTCTTCTATGCTTCTTTTTTATGGAAGTAGGAGCTCAGTCCTTCTATTGTAAATACACTGATTCATTGATCTCTGTTGGTAAACAGCAGTAAACAGTAATCTTCAGTTTTAGGGAGACCGTGGAAATGCTATCAGAGTTTCACCAGAAAACAGTTTTCTTTCCCTTAAAATCAAAGTCAGTAAAAGTAAAAAAATTCAGTGGCACAGCAATGAAAAACTGGAATGGTTTTCAGAATTCACCATCATAAATACACCACCTGAACCTTCTATTAAAATGAGTGGCAAATCAATTTCTATGAATTCTTCATCAGCCTGATAACGACAGTGTTGTCTTAGTGACAGAACAAACAAAACAAGAGATTTTTATTCACTGAACTCCATTAATACTAGGTATAGGAAGCATCATTTTCAAATGAAAATTCTTGATTTTACCAAAAACGTTCTATATAGGACAACAGGATTGAAAAAGAAAGCTATAACATGCTTTAGAAAGAACTGGTATGATCATATAGCTACCAAGGAAAATAATCTCAAACCAAAAGACCCCCTGTGGAATTAATCAAAAAACAAGGACCAAACACTTGTCATCAAGCGGATTTTGGTAATATAAAATAATTGCATTTGTAATGTCATTAGAATACAGCCTAAAATATTTATTAAAATAAATCTAGTCAAAACTCTCATATGATTACTGAATTACATCATAGTCAAATAATTCCATTATTTTTAAAAATGCACAAAGCTGAATCATGGAAAGAAGTAGCTTAGAGATCTAATGCCTTTTTCATCTTTACTTCTGTTGGGTTTTCACTAAGATTTAGTTAAAAAGTACAACACATATGTCTCTCTCAAAAAAAAAAAAAA
>VWYE01006611.1:434333-466696 GCA_013398995.1 Alaudala cheleensis | reverse complement strand
AAAAAAAAAAAACTCCACCAAATTTAAATTGTCAGTTTCTTAATGGTGTTTCATTTATATTTTTGCATGCATAGTTGAGTGATAGAGAGCTGGCAGCAAAAAGCAGGTCCTTAATTTAAGTGCCAGCTTATGGACATAGGAGCTTAATTTTAACTTAAAAGTCTGGCTAGCATTGTATGTTTACAGGCAATTCCTCCTGAGGGATGACTGAGGTTTCAGGTTTGTTCCCACAAAGTAAAAGAATTTTTTCTTTTGTCAATGAACAAACACAGTATGGGCAACATGTTATTTCTCTCCTTGCCTATTATCTGTTTTTACATACAGCTTTTTTTTTTTTAAGGAAATAAAATTTCTACTACAGGTTGATGGTGGATTAAAGTGTGTCAACATGTAGAATTACCAGTATTGAGCAAAGCATGTGTGAGGGAATAACAAGTGCCTGAGAAGAAAACTGAAACATGACAGCAACCATTATAAATTTCTGGTGAGTAGACTTGCCTCTTGTAGGATTTAATGGCTTGTTCCAGCTTCTCTTTATAGGCATCAAGATTCACTGCCCAAGGATTAATTTGTGCAAACCCCTTCTTGTCACTGCTAACGTGGGCCAACGGTGATATCTATTATACAATAAAAGACACAGATATAATTTATCATATAAACTTTCAAATGACTGAATGCCAAGGCTCAGAACAGCCAGAAGGAACACTGGAAGCTGCAGAAAGAAAAATCTAAGCACCACAAATGTCAGAATTAAGACACAGTTTCCAGGCAATTCTTCTAAAATTATACAATCCTATTATGCAGAAGTTACAAATTAAGATTCCTAACTACTAAGTAATTCTAACTAAATCAGTACTGTCAAACAACTCACTCTAAGAATGTAAGTCAGAAGGAAACAAATATGTCTAGTGCATGACCATATTCCAGGTTTTATTGCCTTAAAATACTCTCATATTTTCTGATATCTAATTCTAGCATACAGGTGTGAGAGTAGATATTCAAATGTATTTAATGCTCTTATTCTGGAGGACTTTATTTTGTAAGGAATTAGAGTAGTAAATATGTAGAGGGATATTTCTCACCATCACACTGATCACCAAAGTGCAAACAAGGTGGACACTGGTCACCAAAACTTGTCTTGATTACTTAGGAACCTAATCAGGTTCATCAGAATCAGGCACTTCAATATTTTTCAAATCTCCCAATACAACACTTACATAAGTCAACTTCATTATAAAATAAAAATGAACACAACTGCGAGTAGATCTTCAAAAAGCAGAGAAAAAGGGTAGAAATGGATGAAAAAGAGGAAGAAAGATGCCTTTCAAAGTCTCAGTCAAAAGTCCCACCATCTTTCAGCCTCTTAAATTATTCAGTAGTTCATAAAAGAAAAGTTTTTTTACATATTAATATCCTGATGCTGAATATGAAAAAAAAAAAGGGAAAAAAATCCAAGGAAGAACTGGAGAAGAAAGAGAATGTTACTCCCCTCAAAACCATCTTCAAAGGTTATGATTGAGTGGACTCTTCTCCAAGTGCCTGTCTGAGATCAGGATATAGATGAGAAAAACATGGATGAGGTTCAATTTACATTAAACTAAAATCCTTGTTGGGGTAATAAGACAAACAATCAGAAAATAGAGCAATAAAGAGAATTATTTAATCGAGAATGTTTTTCAGTGATGCTTTATTTGTGTTTGAATCATCTCAGCATAGCTGGATTCCAAACTGCAAGAGTGTAAATCATTTTTTTAGGAGCAGTGGTGTGACTTTATATCACCCTCTCTTTTCAAGGACATCATCTCTCTGATTAATAAATCTGTGTCACATCAGTGCCAGACCACATCAAAGCTCCTAAATTATGAAATTAATCTTAAAATCACTTAGAAGCTAAAGACAATGGGAATATGTCAGTGAAAGTATCTTGCTGGAGACAGATGAGGTAAATCTCTGCCCATAATTCCAAGCAGTGATATCTGGCTACTTGTCATTTCCTGGAGAAGTTTGAAAGCTGACAGGCAGGGAAGTGATGACCCCTCTCCAAGTTCTGTAATGCCATGATTACTGTCTATGATACCACAAACCAAGGTAAAAGAAGTTCAGCAGGGCCTCACCATGTAGGAGCCCACATCTACACTGCCTTACAAATTCTGAGAGCAATTTCAAGTACAAACAGCACAATTTGCAACCTGAATATTTAATATACTTTATAAAATACTTTGTATAGAACAGAAGTGGCAGGCAAGCATAAACAAATTATTATACTTTTGAAGACAAAAACCAGAATGGAATGCATTCTTAACAGTACTAAACTTGAAATACTATGCATACTTTGAGAACAATGGAAACTGCTCATGAAGTCAAGTGAAATTTGACAGATTCAGCTGATTGAAATCAGAGAAATTTTTTTATTACCAAAGTGTTTTTGCATTTTCTGAATGAAATACTTTAACTTTCACACTAAAAGAATTCACTTGTTTCAAAATGGCTTTTATTTCAAAATCTTAAAGACAAAACCAAAGCACAATAACCCTATAAAAATTTTCTTATTTTAGCCCAGAGAAAGAAGGTTTTGTTGGCTGAATCTGATTCTTTTGAGCAAAGCACTGAGTCAACACTCCATGACTTGCAAGCCTGTACTTAGATGTCACAACCTGTAACATATATTTACATGATTCTACAGGGAAGGTTTCCCCCAGAATTACCATAGCATAATTTAGACAAGCCATTATTTTTTTCTGAATATGAACCTGGATAGGTAGCTTATTAAATTAACCTCTTTGAAAGAAGTCAGGTGAAACTGACAGATTGCACAGACAGAAAACAACAGGTCAGCCTTTGTTAATGAACAGTTGTCATGGAAACATTTTTCTTGCTGCATCTCCAAGGTAAGAAAACTGTTCATACTTACTCCATCATCACTGCTGGCAAAGGCCAAAAATAAAAATTATATCCTCTGAAAAGCAAACAACGATGTCTGCATCCCATACCAAGAAAACTAAGATCTCAGAAGGAACAATGCAAAATTATCTGTACCTTTATTATCAATTAAATCCTCTGAAGTACTGGAATAATCAAGATCCCTAAAGTCTCCTGTTCTAGCTCACTGTCTAGTCTCACCCTATTTTCTTGATATGCTGGCGTGAAGCTTGAGGTGAAGTGGGCTCTGTAGCTCAGAAATTCTACTGCTTTCCCCTTGTGTGCAGCTCTCAACCTTCTTTTTCTTTTCTGTACTAATTTTCAGATCCAGAAAAAATCCATTCCCCTACACATGGAACAATGATTCTCCACTGCCTGAGAAACCAAGTGTCTGATTACAACTAATGAAGACTAGAACGTATGAAGAAATTACAAAAGTTATTATTTTGCCTTTCTATCCCCAAATCTAAAGAAAGCCCATGGATCACTGTCTGGATTTTGTACAGCACCTGTTCATTCAAATAACACTGAACTTAATTCAGTCCTGAGCTGGACTACCAGGAGTTCCTATGAATTGCTATTAAAAACTACTTGTACACAGTACTTGCTGAATCATAGTTTAGACTATTTTCCATGACTATGTTTTACAGACTTCTTTGTTTTTTGAAAGGGTTGTCTGTAAAGGACACAAAGGGCTGTTCATTGAGAAACATGGAAGAAAGAGGACCTCTTAGGTATATTCAGAAGAAGATGGAAAAAGAAGTGACTGCTCACAAATGAGATGTAAGAGTTTTGTGAAATTCACAATGTATTTTGTTTGATATTTACCATAGATTGTTTTGCACAGTCTTGTAACTATTTGATGTCTGAATTTTTTTGCAAAATGGCTATTTTACATCTGAAATGTTAAAACATACCTTTTAAGAAGTTCCCATATAAAAAGATACCTTTTAATTCTGTTTTTTTTTAAATCACACTTTAAAAAAAAATCCTTACAGATCTTGGTTTTGACTTGGTTTTACCAAAAGAGAGGAACTAGTTTTACCAAAGAGAGGAACTGGTTTTTCTTCTACAGTCTGCATGCTTTAGAAAAAATTCCCATTCCTAAATCGAAAAAACAAGCATGAATATTTTAAAATGTAAAATTATGTACATTTGCTATAGATCTCTCACTTTGTTCTATACCACATTCCATTGAAATCCCTTTTCTTCCTTTATTATTTAAAAAAAAGTTGTTAAGCTTTTTATTTTTGTTTAAAGAAACAGTTTTTATTAATTGAAATGAGCTGCAGCATATTCATTGGACTTTTTTGTAGGATGCATTGCACAAGAAAAATTAGAGCAACTTGCCATGAAATAAATTTCCTATAAGTGGAATGCTAATTCAAACTTTATTATACAAAATTCCCTATAAATTTGACATAATCTTACAACTCTTACTTAACCCCTCTCAAAATTTAATTTTAATTACTGAATGGCAATATTTTTCAAAAGATCTTAGTTAGCAGTCAATTTAAAAGTTGAGAATGCACAAATCCACAAAATGTGCACCAGCACCCTTTTCCAGATGACTTTATGGAATAAGAGACATCCTCTAGTGAATTCATAAGTAGCAGTGGAGGCCAAACAGTATCAGTGGAATTGCCAAACATCTGGTGGCTGCACACTGCCATCAGCTGGTAACTGTGAAAGAACTTAAGGGTTAAGTATGCAAGACCATACTATTAACTATCTTACTGATGCATGAATGAACATTCCAATATGCATGATACATTTAGTGCACATCAACAATCTACAATACCAGAAAATGTTATTATCATATTCATAGAAATTAATTTTAAAAATACTTTGGAAAACATTATCAAGTTTTGTTCTAGCTTTCAAACAGCATAGGAACATTACCTTATCAAATACTTTAGAACCTACATGCTTGTCCAGAGCTGGGATGTATTTTGTACTGTGAGGGACAGTTGTAGGAGCTAAGGCATCCATGATGGTGAGTCGCCTGGCAGTCAAGCCATGGGTCTTTAACCAAAGAGCTGAAGAGATATCCAGAGAGCTAGAAAAGAGACACTGCGAGATGTAGCACAAGGTAGAAATACATTGGAAAGGTTTGAAATTACTGAAGAAAATATGTAAACTATAAGTTTTGTTATGCATTTATATATGCACTCACATACCTTTTAGATGCCATTTTCACGTTCTGAGGTTTCAGATCTAAGAGAAAACATTTGCATTTTGTTATATCAGAGGTTTTGTGCACAAAAAAGTATGCACGAATAAGTTGCCATATAATAGCACTATTTTTTTTTTTTTTGCACCTACAAGCAGCATCATGCACAATGACCATAGAACATTTCAGTTGCTAAATTAATCAGTGACAATTCATTTTCCTTGCCTTTGTGGAGCCTGATCAATAGTAACAGTGTTACCATGTGCCTCATGAGCCCTAATCAGCCAGCCAGGAAATTCATAAAATGGGAAGGCAATTTGTTTTTTGAACTAAGCTTTGTTTTGGTTTATTTATTTTTGACCAAGACCAAACATTAACCAGCTTATTTCCCAAGTCAAGATGTGACACCAAGTACTACCTCTACTGAGATGGCCAGGAGTAGCTAATTCAAGGTACGCCACTATGAAAATCTCTACAAAAGGTATATAAAAAACTAAACATAAGATGCTGAAATGTGAAAAAGTCAAACATATTCAAGCGTCATAGGTAAGGTTTTAGAATGACTTAGAGGATGTATCATAAAGTTCAGAGTTGGAATATTTACTGAAAGAAATTAATACTATCTGGATGTAATTCTAAGCCCCACTGAAAACCCTGTTGCAAAGGGCTAATTTGGGAGCTGGCAGGAGTCTGGCCACAGCTGTAAGGACCCTTCACAATACCCAACTTCTGTCCATCTCTGCATCTCTGTTGAATTTCAGTCCTTTGTACTGCAGATCTGCACAGTTTTGCCTCAAATGAGGTACTATTAGTCACAAATGTAATGGGAGAAATCTTATCATCTGACCCACCTGGAGCTTCTAGTTCTGTCAACTTGCCTTTTAAAATGGTTGTACATTTCACACCCTTCTTGATAGATAAACTTTTTTCCTCTGGAGACACTCCTTCCTCTGGGCTTTCTGCCCAAGATTTCACACCATGGGTCAGGATTCGAAGCAGACTTGTCTTTGTTTGATCTGCAGTTGTTGAAAGAGAAAGAAAGGAAGAGTTAATTTACTGCTCAAATACATGCCTGAGATTTTTGAGTTCCTCTTTGGTATTCAGTTTTTAAGGAACTGCCCACAGAATACCTCAAACAGAAAACTACTTCAAACACTAAGTTGTACTTTGTATTTTCCCCAAAGATGAGGGTTTATTTTACTTCAGCTGGGTAAATTTAGTTTCAGATTACATACAAAGGACACTTCCAGAAGAAATGTAGTATTATGGGTGTAGTAAGGGTAAACATTAGTGTAAGTAATGCTGTAATTGGTACAAGGTAGATCTCATCTTCATTCTTGCCTATTATGTACTTACTTAGAATAAAAAGAGATTACGGTTTAATATCTATTGTTAAAAAACTGTTTACAGAGCTTTCAAAACATTGTGCTAAAATAGCTACTTTTTCATGGCAGGGCCTGTGACAAAGCACCAATGAGCAGACATTTGTTTGTCTGTTTGGCCAAATGAGTAGGATGGCTGAAAAGCAGAGATGAAGAGAAGTTTATATTTTCAAAATGATGATTACTTAAGTCAGCAAACACTTGATTTGCTTCCAAAATGAGGGATGATTTTTGCGATTTGCCACACAATCTTTTCAAGTTACTGAATAAATTCTGCTGACAATTACAGTTAATTTGAGTCTTACCTGCATACAATGCTTTCTTTCTTCGTGCTGGTCTGGCAGCAGTGCTTTGCCCAGTTTGCTCTTGTGGTGGCACTGATGGTTCTTCTGAAGCACAGGATGGCCTACTCATAAGAGAAGCACTCAGCTCTTCAATGTGTTTAGATACAGGGACACAGTGTGTGTGCTTGTGATTACTGCTTGTTAGTGACAAAAAGAAATTACTGCAAAGATTTAGCACCAGATTAAAAAATGCTAAGCTGAAGCTTTCTAGCAATTTAAACACTGATTTCAAATGCTTTGAACAGTGCAAAACATTTTTCTGTTATGCTAATATGCATTTCACAGGAGAGTTCAAAGGAGGTTAAATTATTCTTAGGTTTTTTAAATTATTTAAATGTAATTTCTTAGTTTTTTAAAAATATGTTCATTACTTTTAAGGTAACACCTCCATATATTTTTAATAAGAACAGAATGTTCTGTAATAGCTACTTTGAATCCCAGGGCAAAGTAACTACCATCAGCAATGAAAATATCTGCCACATACATACATATGCACACACACACACACACACACACACACATATATATATATATCTACATCCCAGCATTAATAAAAAATAAAATATGCAAATATTGAAATAAACACTTAAAAATATTTTCATACTGGACATCCTACCTGCCGTTTCACTCATGAAATCATAACACATCACTGTCCACTTTTATTAATTTTTACTTTATTTTCATTCCTTTGCTGTTTTAAATAGATTTCTGTCTTTAAAATCTGATTTCTTTTAATGCATTTTTAATGTTTTTTATTATCACTGCACAAATAAATACCCAAGCATATTTGTGCATATCCCCATGAGTGGCCATTTAGTCATGAGTGATCGAGCCAACTCTACATAGATGACAATAATTCTTCAAAAATTCTCTAGGTCAGAGGGATCAATTTTACCATGTGTTGGAGACAAAAAAAATTATATCCCCTCTTTGCTTTAATTATTCATAACAGGTTGAGACTATTGGTATATTTGAGCTAATTTTGTTTCAGGCATCACAGTATTAGTAAATTTTTTCTGATTTTTCTTTGCCGTTACCTTGACTGTTAAAAAAAGAATCCTGAGAGTAAGAAAGCAACAACCCTTCTTTTAAAAAGGAGACATGTAAGAGATAGTTCCCACCTATTATTAACATAATAACAGACTGAGGACATACTTATTCTCTGGATAATTTTCTTCATTATACGAATTAATCATCAGACTTTTCTCATGAAAGGTCTTCACTTTCTCTAGATCTTTCTCTCCTTGATCAATTTCTCTTTTCAAAAGATGTATGTCTTTATTCTAACAAAAAGAAAATCAAATGTTTTAGAACAATTACTCCAAAATATGCTTCATTTCTGAACTAAAATTATGCAAGTTCTGATAATAATTCTGAATAATGACGCAGGACAGCTTCCAAATTTTGTATACTTTTTCAGGTAGGCTCTTATAAGCGCTTGGCCTTATAGCCTTTCAAATTATTTTTCCTTTCTAGGAAAATGGCAAGCATTCCCCAACTAGCCAACTACCCCTTGAGATACGAACAGCTGTATTTCTGAATAAGGTAATGAGGTCACTAGCTCCACTCATTTCAAGCAAGCAAGAAAATAAGTAAGCAAATAAATAAAATACAATACAAGATATGTACATTACAAGGGGTAGCCTACCATTCTACAGATCTCAGCTCTATCACATAGTGTCCCAGGCCCAGGGAAGCAAAAAACATACTCTTCAAACGAACACTGGAACTGACTAGGAATCATTTAGTCTAGAGGAGGAAACAGGAAGGAAATTCCAACCATGATCCCTTTACAGCTCCCACAGAGCCACAGGCTCCCATCTCCAAGTCTGGAGATGTACAACACAGACTCTGGCCCTCATTATTCCAACATGAGCAGTGTCACACAGTCCACACCAGCAGGACCACTGACATTGCCCAGTACACTGACATTTTTCAAGAGCTGGATTATTTTCACATCTACCTTCTAACTGATGTCTTGTAAAGTTCAAATTTTCCAGTACTGTCTGGTTACTGCTTGTTCTCACGGTTCAACCACCACCATTTCTGAAACTCATACAATCAATTCACCGAGTGTTAATTTTAATTAAAAGCAAGAATACATTTCAAATGGGTGTTTCTGTTAGTCTATTCAGAAATTTCCTGTTGGGATTGTTGAGCTGCTCAATCACACTTGATACATGACTGCTATTCTAATCATCTTACTCCTTATATGTCACTCCCAAGCAGCTACTGTGGAACAAATTTGTAATAAAATCCATAGAATCATTATCATTCAAATTCAGCTCTGCATTCTCTTATTTATTAACAGGACACAAACCATATTTTCATTTTAAACAGTAAATTATTTCTGAAACAGCAGAGATCATGTGTTTCTTCCAGAGCTGATTTGATCTGCATGTACTTTTAGGTTTTAGTTTTCAAGGGGAGGGCATCAGGAGAGGGAGAATGGTTTTGCAACAATAGCACTACAAATGTACTTTGCATTATATTTAGCCATTTTTGTTGTGGTCTAGAAAATTTTCACATGCAAAATAATCCTATTATTGCTTTCATATCATGTCAAATCTGACAAGGATTAACCCTCTCTTTTTCAGTTATCTATGGTAATATGAAACCACAATCATGCAAGTCATGGCTCTTCAAAGTAGCATGCAGCAGCAAATATATTTATTTTCAGATACTCACAACAATAAACTCTGTAGTATCAGGATCACTCAGATAAATGTTGTAATAATGAAACCGTCCCTCTGTTTTAGTAGACAGTTCATACAAAAATTTATTGGCTTCTGTATCATCACAATTGAAGGATACAGTATGGATGGGAATTTTACAGTGAAGTTGGACTTCAGCCAAAATTATCTGAGGGGGCTGAAAATAAAAAAAAAAAATCCTTATGTTAAAAATGTGACATCTAGAAACATATTTATCAAAACATGGAGAATTTGTAATAAATTAATCAGTTGTTCTGTTGCTCAGAGACATTTATAGATCAGTTAAAAGCATCCACTTTAGATTGCTATTTCAATCAGAAATTAGCTAAATTATTTAATTTAAAACTGATTTTTAAAGACTGATAAATGCATTAAGGCACATGATGTAAATTGTAATATAATCGATACTCTTCGTTTCTGAAGTTTTAAAATAAGTTACTAACATTTATGAAATTAATCCACTGTGTTAGTGTTTAGTATCACTGGATATATATAAAAATTTTTTGGAAGTATACCAGTGTAGATCTTTCTAAGAAACTAAATTAGTTCAAAGAGAAGTTGATTCAATTCCAGGAAACAAAGCAGAGGCTGAGAAAATAGGAAAGCTAGTTTCTTCCTCCCATAAAGACATAAAAATCAGGTGAAAAAGTAGATCTACCATCTCCAAAAATGCTGAAGGATCTGGTAGAAAAAAATGATTGAATTGGTTCTCTAAATTCTGATAAAATTTCAGTTGTTAAAAATACTCAAAAATCTTGACAAATTAAGCAATGTTCACAACATAATTGTTGTGTTGGTTGAACTTTAATAGTTGAAAGCAATACTGGCCATTTCCCTTTTTTAACTGTTAAAAAGGTATAAAAGACATTATTAACAAGCTAAAAAGAAATTACTTATTCACTAATTTTGAACTTAATAAAATATTAAAAAGAAGAATATTAGTAAGTGTACATGAAGCCAAATTATTATTTGGTAAAATATTAACTTATGTACTTAGCTAGAGAAACTGTGAAACAATGCCAATAAACATCCAAGAGACTCCACAAGACTCAGCACTGCAGGCATGATATTCATCTCATAATTCCAACTGCTGACAACTCTTTTCTGCATTTTCTGTTTTCTCATTTTGAAATACCTGGTCAGGTCTCCCATCAGTCAAGAGATAAATAGCCTGAGTGTCAGTATCAGCAAGAGCAATCTGGAGAGCTTTGAGTGTATTTGTGGAACTTCCAACCTATGAAACCAAAGAGAAAAAGACAAAAGCTATGAATACTAACAGTTCTTTGCCTCTGTTCTTAAATTCATAATGACAGTGTATTGATTCAAGGGATAATACAGAATCAAAATTATTAATAAAATGGTGAAAACATTTATGTCATGTAGCTAACAAAAGCTAAGCAAGTGTCAAAGTAACATAAATTGGTACCAGATTGGTATTCAGTGTTTGCGCAAACACACAGAAGCAAAATGCAGGCAACAGCAATCTGAGCTGTACAAGCAAAAGCAACCACTAAAAGACTATAAACAGATAGGAAGATGTAAGACAAAAGATGCATTCTCTTCATTTTCACCACTGATGGTCCTGCCTGCCAACTCATGACACTCCCTTGAAACACATATTTTACTTCATCAAATAGTACAAAAGTTGCTCAAAATAGTTGCACAATTTTATTTCTCCAAAACTGGTAAAGGAGTTCTTGGTTTTCCAAACATGTTTTTCCAGACTCTCTCCCATCTACCCCTTTACACTTTAATGTAATTATCATTTATATTTCAGTACAGAAAAGTTACCTATAGCAACAAAACATGCCCAGCAAACTAATGCTGTGCTCACTAAAAATTTCCATTGGAGTAATACTAGCACTTGTCCTATGTCTTTCACATAGTGATCATAATCTATCTATCTTCTTTTTACACTCAATTCAAGAAAATGCATTTCATGGCTTAGGAATCCAAGCCCTACATTTTGTATCTTCAACTGTCCCCCTTTCAAACATTGTGTACAAAACTTTCCAAACTGAAGGCATGTGTGAGGTTTACCAGTATGAAAAACTATTTCAAGTCTTAGTCTTTTAATGCAACCAAAGCAAAACCTCTGAAAATATAAGAGTCTGTTTTATGCTTGTATAACACCTGAGTACTGCTCTGGAGAGCAGTGAGGATTGTAGTGGTGTAAGAAGAGATTCAGGATCCATGTATATAATGCATTACAGAAGACAAATCTCAATATCTAACATTGACCCATACATGCAAAAATATGCTAAGAGATAGCATTATTTCTTCAGTCCTATGACCTGTGTTAAAATTTCTGCCAGTCCCTCCCACCAGCAATCCATTCTATTATAAAGGGCAAAGGAAATCAGGTGAAATGGAATAGAAGGTACATTCTGGGAGTTACTCTGTATGGCTACATAAGAGTGTATAGCCAGAATATGTATAGCTCATCTACTTAATTATCTCCAGCTCACAAGCAATACTTACCAATACCCATTCATAAGAAATAATCAGCCTAAGCTGTTAAATTTATCTAATACTCCTGATGTTTTAGTAATTATAAAGTTTTAGACACATCACTCATTATCTTGTGTAAATTGGCCAAACTGATTTAAAACAAAACAGCTTCTTTCACCCTATGGGAACATAGTGTAAAGGCTGATGATGTGCAGAAAATAACCCTGTATCTTATGGTAAAAGATGTTCATTTCAGGCTTTTCAATGGCTACTTTTACAAATAAACACCAGTTTTATCAGTGTTTAAACAACAATGGGGTTTTTTACAATGTTTTATAAATAACGTTTTTTATTTATTCATATTTCAAATATATGACAGTAGTACCACTGAAATTTTAAATGCTATCACATCTAAAATATTTCTAAGGAGCAATTAGTGTTTATAGCTCAGCTTCCTTATTCTGGGACCAAAGAGCATAAAATGGGATAAAGGATCTACTCTGAATAATATTCCAGAGCAACCCTCTGTTCCTTTCAGCTTCACTGTAAATCCAGCTTTTTGATCTCAGACTTATGCCTGCAATGCTTAAAAGAGACTAAAAGGTCAGCAGCAGATGTCACCCCTGAAAGAAAGTAGACTTTTCTTGTGCCACCTCATATTCCATTTCAGATATATAGATTTGAATTTAGTATGAAATTTATAATGAAAAAATCACACTTTTATGAATAATGATGGGAAAGGCCATTCACTAATCCATATATAAGATGGTGTCAACATATGGCAGTTCAAAGTACTACTGAACTTGCATGATGCTGTACAACAGACATGACTTCAACAGAGCCAAGTTTTCAAACCTCAAGGAGGGCAGCAAAATAAGGCCAAATAAGCTCAGTTACAAGAGTTCAGCTACTCAGGGAGGCCACACTAATACTTCCTTTTCTCTGTGTATTGGTCTGTTAGTGTTTTCTGAGAATACCAACTTATTGATCTTGCTTTGTAGTCTCAGAGGTATTATGTAGCTTACCCAATTCCCTCATCCCCAGGAATTTCATATTAAGTCTGAGGAAGAGCTGTCATAATGCTGAGGAGTTTTACTGCATAAACATGGAGGTTTTGCTAGGAAACATAATGTGGAATGTATCTATACCTTTGCATGACTGATTTTTAGTCCTGTGTTCGTAACATTGCTGTCCACATTTTACACATTAAGTGGACCTAAAGCTGCTGATAGTTACAACCTGGTTCATGACTGTGACAAGCAGTTCTGCTTTGTTTCAGGGAAAAACACACCGATTTTGGCCACTGTCAGAGAGAGAATACTGGGTAGAGAGATGTTTGGTCTGAGTATGTTTGTTCTCATGTTTCTATGGCACCTAAAGGTAGCTGTCTATCCATCAAAAGGGACTAGAAATGCTTCTCCAGTTTGCTGGCTTTGGTCTCCTGTACTACCTTTGAGCTCTAAGTTAGCCAGCAACAGCTTTCATCCATGCAGCAGCCCTGCAGCAAGAATGACAAATTTAAACACAGCGTCTGAGCAATGACATGATGCCTATGGAATTCAAATTAGCCAATGCTTGCATTGTGGCTACTAAACATAGCAGGCTGCAAGCTGAATTAATACAATTTTATAAACAGGTACATTGTTAAAGGATTATTATACCTGACAAACACATTGTATTCAGATCTACTTAATTTTATCCATCATCTATATTGTCAGCTTAAGTCAAATACTTAATCTGTGCAAAATCACCCCAGCCATACAGAACGTGGAGAAACATACACAACTTTGAACAAACACTCTGTAATAATTAGCTGCCATATTACCTCAAGCCCTTTTATCCAAAGCCAAGCATCTTGCAAATTTTCCTCATTAACTTCAACAAGTTTCTCTTGCCATGCCACTGCTTGGGCACTAAATTTCACAAAGTTAAATCTCTTCTTGTGTATCAGTTGTTCCTGCAAGAGACGGCATCTGAATTTTATCTACTATTAAAAGAAAGAATACTTGTATCTTGAACTACTGAGTAATAACAATTATTTTAATTATTATAAATCTAATTATACAATTACAATAAAATATTATAACGTATAAAATAAGTTATGGTGTACAGAGAGACATACAAAACCAGAGACAATTACTGCTTGCAACTATTAAGATTTCTTGAAATTCCCAAGGTCTCTATTTACTCATATTTCTCAAACAATTTAAACAGGAAATGTGTAGGAGGGCATGAAAGAGAGAGATGAAACTGAATATGATCAGTGGTGTAAGGAAGAGATTATCACTGCTTACCAGAGGAAACTGAAATCAGAAAGAAAGTAAGATGTCATTTAGAGGAGGAGAACAAGAATCATATGAAGAGCACTGGGCAAGAGGAACTAGAACAGGAGGAGAAAATCAAGAATTTACTGAAGCAGCTTTTTGACAGAAGTTGTAAGTCAGGGAAGATTTGTGCAAACAAATACAAACTTTCAGAGCCTGAAGTCTTTGCCTCCCTTTCATCATAATTTTTGTGCAGCTTCCTGTGAAATCTTCTGGCACTGTCTCTAATATATTTCTAGTGCTGATCTGCCTAGAGGACCACAAGATACTATGTTCTATACTTGAGCACTTAGCTCAAAAACCTTTCCGTCACAGTTTTAATTTTTTAGTCCTACCAATGATTGCTATTAATGCCAGGCTGAATTTTCATCTCAATTGTTTCCCTTAAGACTAAAGAAATTTAAGATTAATCATGTCTCTGAAATATTAATGTAAGCTTAGGTGACGTCATTGTAAACTTCTAAAACTAGACAAGACAAATCCTGTCTTAGGTGTGTCTCCCAGTACTCACAGCTTTTGAGGTACTCCTGCACTTTGCCAGTCCCTTTGCAAAGTTCTGAGTCATTGTAAGATGCAAAGAATTTCAAAATGTTCTACACCCTCTATTGTATAAGTATGAAAGTGAATCTAGAACACACATTACAAATCACAACAAGCCAATGGAATTGGATGACACTGCTTAAAAGTAAAAATGAAAATGCCAAAAGGCATTTCATTGCATAGCTTGTTTTTGGTTTGGAGATTTTTTGTTGTTGTTGATTTGTTTGCTTGTTTTTCTTTTTTTTTTAGAAGGAAGGTGGGTTGAGAGAAAGAACTACTTAAGCCTTTTTACTTTTAAATATTTTCTCTAGCTTTTTTCAAATAGTTGTATAAATTAGGGGAAAATTTAAATTCTTAACTAAAAAATGATCACATGAAGAAAAATCTAAGTATTTTTATAAAGCTGCTGTTTTAAAAAAAAAAAAATTAAAATTAAACAAAAATTAGAGTAACAACCACCCAGAAAAGATCAGTTTACTCTAAAATGCTCCTCAGCCTTCAGAGTCTTCCCTTTGCCATACCTGCATTAGCTGAAATATTTTTTCCTTCACTAGTGGTAGCTTGTTGTTCATGGACTGGGATGTATCAATAAGAATATAGATATCATCTTCAAACACATTCCCAAAAAGCCCTCTGCTTCCTTGTTGAAGCCACTTAATTCTGGGGGAGGAAAAAAATAACAAAACCTATTCTGTAACATCTTTGGAGCTCTGTGTATCAGAATCTGAAAGGTAGGATCTTTTTGTCACTGCTATACTTATTCTCTTTCCCTAAGCACCTGTTAGTAGTCACTGTCAGAAAGCCTGGATGAATCAGTCCCCTGTCCCTACATAACATCACAAGACATTTTTAGTTTTTCATTTCAATAGAAATCTGGAGACAGACAAAAAAAAAAAAAGACCAAAAGATACAGCACCTTTATAAAGTCAGGTACTTTGGGCTGGGAAATCCAACATGGAAGCAACTATAACTATAGTCCCTATATCTGTTTTCCACACTCATCTCAGTAAATCATTTAAGCCTATACTACTATGCCTCCCTTCTCAGGAAATCACTGGAGTACCTCTTCTCCAAGGAACTTCAGCACTTCAAAGAGCCATAATGTAACACAGATGCTTCAATGGTTTATGGACTTGGAGCCTTAAATACAGAGTTAGATTTACATTTTAAACAGGACTGGAGTGTGCCTGCCAGTTGAATACATGCATACATACTGCTCTGCACAAGAACATTTCCTCAGTAATGGCTTCAGCAAGTCCAAATATGATTTCCCTTGAGAGTAATAAAATACTCATCTACAGTGAAACAGAGACATTTAACACACAGAACATCATGGCCTTGGGAAAAATTTTCATCTCCAGTAAAGATTTCAGAAAAAACTATATCATGGAAATGTAAGGATACTGCTACAGTAGCTAGTGATAGCTATTTTGTCTTTAGTTATTTCACCCAAAGTGTTTGATGGGGTCTACCAAGACTTTTTAACATTCAGATGAAACATTCAAAACTGGAAGCCCTTAATCTTTACTTGGATTTCAAAAATACATACTCACCAAAACTGCTTATCTCAAATTTTCCTTTGACAGTATGTAAAAGTTATCCTAAATGCAGTAAGATGAAGATAAACTAGAAGGAATAGCAAAACTCTGTTTGACCTTGCTAAATATAATCAGGCTATTACATTTTCGCTAAGGAAGGAGAAAAAAAAAAGGGAAAATTCACCAATAAAATTAAAGTTCACATCCTGCTTTTTTTCTGTGAGACATCTTGTTCTAATATACAAACCAGGGGGTAACATTTATTTTTTCTGTTCTACAATAGGTTTTCCTTAGACTGCCTATTATTTTGTCATACAAAACCCAAGTGTCCATATGGCTACAGAAATGTAAATTAGGCAGCTAGTTTGAGCAGTGAACTTCTGATCATGTGCGTTACTTATTAGCTCACAGCCTGACTCTGATCTAGACTGTTCAAACTTGTCTTCAATACAAAATTGCAAAAAGTGCAGATAACCTTTATCAGTACAGGTACAAGCCAAGTTTCTTGGTATCACAAGGGATCCTAGGTACACTGGATGAGTGTTTATTAAGTTTTATTGATGATTCTTGAAGTTGTCTGCCCCCTTATAGTCCCAATACTTTTTGGAACTTTTAGCAGTAATTCAAAAATGTGCAGACTGACTTTCACACCTGTGTTTCAGAAGGAAAACAAAAGTTCAAAATCTTCATCAGTTTTCTTCTATGGCT
Source organism: Alaudala cheleensis (assembly GCA_013398995.1). Lineage (NCBI taxonomy): Eukaryota > Metazoa > Chordata > Aves > Passeriformes > Alaudidae > Alaudala > Alaudala cheleensis. The sequence goes on along the minus strand of VWYE01006611.1, from coordinate 449,603 downwards.
ACTAAGAAATCCAACATAGAAGATTCTGATTTAAAACAGATTTCTGCCTTAGTACTGCTGCTGTCAGTTTACCAACCACTTCAACTTATTATGACAGTAAATGTCAAAATTTTCAATGCTCATGTAAAGTGGTCAAACTGATTTTATGTGGTAGAACACAAACCTTTCTTCCACTTGTCTGAGCGCTGTCCTCATTTTCTCTTTGTACTGCTTATACTTTTCTGTAGTAACATATATATGAACTACAGATCCATCTTTCCAGAGGGTATGTACAAACTTGTCACAGTATCTTGCATGAATTACCTTCCTCTTTGTCTCCTACAACAAGCAAAAACATATTGCATGTGGAAAACATTATTTTGCAGTGCCTTTAATATTTGGGGAACAAACTTCAAAGGTACATGCTCGTTGCACATAAACAGGAGTAGAAATAAACATGGGATATGGTGGTCACAGAATTTGCTCTGAGAAAGATTCAATAGAAACTGGTTTTATTCCTGCAGCTAGCAAAAAACAGAAGCTTAGCAAACAGTGCAATGGTAAAGCTTGAGAAAAACAAATAGAAGATAAATTAATCCAAATTTTCATAAGGAACTGGAAGACACTGCAGCAGCTAAGACTAACACACCCTCTAAAGATATCAAGAAATCTTTGCCCCACCCCACAGAAATACAAAAAAACCCCAAGGCATTGCTTAAGCCAGTCCTGATTCTTCCATTTAGATTTTATGTGAGCCAGCAAGGAGTCCTTAAGGCAGTCATTCTCAAAAAGCTCTTTGAGATATTTTATGTCTCAATAATTAATAATCTGATTTTAACAAATACTACAAAACAACAATGCCATACACTATATCATCAATTTATCCATCAACCAAGTTTTCAAGCTTTAAAAGAAAACACAAACAACTCACGGGACATGAGGGTAAATTATCAATACTCACAGCATCAGTTTGTGAACATTCATCCTTTGGTTTAGTTTTTATGTCAACAAGCCCATCTACGTGGCGAAAAACACTATCAGCAAGTGCATCATACAGTGTGAGCTTCTGAGCTTTCAAGCCATACTTCTGCAACCACTTCTCAGAAGTCAAATATTTGTCAGTTATATGTTTTGGTAATGGATTATCACCTTTGTTTGCTAATAAAGAAAATAAACAAAAATTGCTGTAAAACATGGGTCATTTTGGATAAGCTATTTTCAAAAAGAAACTCTGATACTGGAATCAAAATTTTCAAACTTGTTCTGCTTGCTCTGACAACACTGGAGTGAAGAGATATTTCTGAGTGATTATTAATAGTCTATAATTTGGCTGCAGGATTTTTTTTCTTATCAGACAACTCACTGCAATAAATTCCTTTGTAACTGGTAAAAAAAAAAAAACCCACCAGAAAACAGGAGAAAAGACACTAAATAGTGAGATCAACATATAAAAGGAATTTTCTTAGTAGTTGAATTACAAAATGCCAGAAAGTATTTCTGAATAAGATGTCTAACTTCAATGAGAATCATTTGAGAAAATTAAACAGAAGGTATAATTGAAAATACAGTCGAGACCATTGGTTAACAATCATCTTTTTAGAGATGTCTGTTTAAACTAAAAGGCAAACTACAATGTCATATTGTTTTATAAGTTTTCTAAGGACTGTCTTGAGGTAGGGCACTGCATAACTCTGGACACCAGTTTAGTATACAGATAATACAGGTAAGATAATAGGATACAGGATTCCCCACTGACTCATCACCACCCCAATGAGCCATACCTAAACCAAATTACAAGGCAGTGGGCCCCACAGCAGGGTGAATTTATTTTGTCATGCTAATTTTGGTGGACCAAGGTGGTAAAAATGTCTACTCAGTTTAGATGCAGCTACAGTAGTGAGATCCTGAGCCTGTGAGTAAACCTTTGGAGGCATCTACTGCCCTTACACACACAGAGATCAGTCAACATCAGGGCAGGTGCATAATCAGAGCCTGTTTGTGTGGAAACCTTTGCTTTATGATTGCTTGTGGTACTTAGAACAACTGTCACAAATATGCTCACACATTTGTTTTCTTTCTTTCACATGCTTTACATTGAACATCTCCATTTTTGCAGGTCTGAGTAGCTTCTCACTGTCCCTTGTTAAAGCCTTCCAGAACAGAACTTCAGAAACCAGCTATGCTTCTGTCTCCAAAGGGTTCAATCCAATCAATATATACAGAACAACAAATGAGTCATGCTCTAGGCCAAACATAATAGCAGGAATTCTTGGTTTAATGAACAAATGTAGGTGTTCCTCCATGTTTCTTAAGACAGGAGTTGTCAGAGTGCTTATTCTGAATTGTTTTCAGACCTCTGCTTCTGCTCAATCCCTCTGCTTCTTCCCTTTATGTGGAATGAACTAGCTACCAGGTTGGAGGCTATCCCAAGAATACTGTGATAGGAGAGGGATGAGGTATTTCCCCAGCACTGTGTAGAAAAAATGGAAGATTTACTGGTTCAGGCAGACAGGAAGAGATCACAAAAAAAGACCTCCAAAAAAATCAACCCAAAATAACTTCCATATCCTAAAATCCAGGTAACTTCTAAACCTAGTCACTGGTAAACTAAAAATGGTGTGTTTCGGCCTGAGCTGTTAAAATTTAGCAAGTTTAAGCCATAGTAAACAGAGATTTCTATTGGAAAGTTTTAAGCAATCCTAAGTTTAGATAACAATTATAGGGGTTATATGGACATAGAGCTGCTATACCCTATATATAGACATTTTTGAGAAAATCATCCCCAAATTGATGTGCAACCAAAACTGTTCTCAAAAAGATGTTGATCATTAACATAATGGTAGCTGTCCTGAAAGAAACGTAAATTATACCATCTTGAGAAGCAGACTGGTCAGATTCTGATAATATTTTCTGAACTTGTCTCACTGTACTCCTGGCTTCCTCCAGCTCCTTCCAGATCAAAAAGACATCTTCACAGACACCAGCTGCTGCAAGAGAAATAATAAATAGAGCTTCACATTTTTTATATAATTTCTGCTTTTTATAACTCCTCAATCACCACAAAGTCATTGACATATCCAGACATTACCATATAACCTTTTTTTCTTGAGGTCCCATTGCAATGACAAGTGCTGGTCTTTGACAGACTTCAAAAAAGGGCTCAAACTTGGCTCCAGGATGTGAGAGGTGTTCAGTGCATTGGAACTAACCTCCCAAGTTGGCCACAGGTTGTTGCCACAAGGGAAGCAAATACATATGAACACTCTCAGAAAATAATAAGGAAACCCCACAATGAAATTCACTTGTTGCCCCCTGGACTTCATTGCAAAACTTGTTTCCAAATATTAAACCCAGTTTTGACATTTTAAAGAGAAGACTTCTNCTATACACCCAGTGATATAATAAAACACAAACCAATCAAACCCTCGTATCAGCCAAATCCTCAGAGAGCCTTGGGAGCCGTCTCCAAGGTGTCAGATCAAAGCCAAAGCTATCTTTCAAGGAGGCCGTGGGGCCCCAACCCCCACGTCCTGGCTGCTGCCCATTCAGGAGACCCAGAGGGATACTCTGGTCTCCCACACATAGTATTTAAATCTTCTTTCCCTGATGATTATCTGATGAAATTTTACTATAGATAAATTTATTTTCATCCCAAAAATTCTCAACAGTCATTAACAAATGCTACAAAAAATTTACTACCAGGCTATATTTTCAAAAGCATTGGAAAAATCCAATTCTTGTCTCAATTCCAAAAAGCTGGAATGAAAGATAAGATATGCAAACTTGTCTACTCCAGTAGGTTACCAGAAACAAACAAACCTGATAATTTTGTTCTCTTGATAAGTTTTCTGGAAATAATAATAATAATAATAATAATAACAACAACAACAATAATAATAATAATAACAACAACAACAACTCAGTTTTAATTGTGACATGTTTTCAGTTTCAAAGAATTGTTTTGAATTCTGTTATTGTACACTGCCATCTCCTGGGACCTTCCTGCATTTCAAAACATCTGTTGCAGCTATTAGGACAAAGATCAACATTTCCAAAATCACACAAAGTTTCAGTTAGGCAGATTACTCCACAACATGAAACACAAAAGGGAGAAAAAAACCTCAGTCTGTAATCATTTTACTTAAGAAAAGTGTTCTCTTTAAATATTTTGAAAAGAATTCAACTTTTATTTTATAAGCAATCTCTCAGTAATGCAAATACATGCATTCACAGAACACATGAATGTAGTTCTAAGTTTAAGGCTGTTCAGAATGCAATTGCAGTGGTGCTGTCTCCAACTAAATCTGGTTATCCTCCACAAGCTGTCAATTACTGTCATCCAGATTTAGTTTCATGAATATGCTTAATATTTTTAAATATTTTTAATAATTTGAAAATATTGAAAGAAATTTGTCTATTTACCTGTGAAACAATAACAATTACATCCTTGTGTTGCTTCATTTCCCCTTAAATTGATGCTATGGACTCATCAGTTTTACAGGATTATTGTTACTGTCCCCATTAAGATAGATGGATTGAATTGGTATTACCTGAGAAGATATTTTTTCCTCATTTATGCTTGTTGCACAGCAAAGTAAAACTGCATGCCCTTTCAAAGCAAGTGTTCTTGATGTCACTTGCTACACAGGACAAATGCAGGCACCAGGAACTGCACATTGTGAAATTCCAATTGCCTAAAAATTTTTTTCTGACAACATTTTTCAACTGGGAAAGAAACTTGCAAGCAGTGATAGCCACAGCAGCTTTCTCTGTCTATACAGGAAGCTCAGCTGCACCTCTGCCTTGGCCTCTTTTTCCCTATAACAGAGGAGGAGTGGCAAAAACGCCTGTGTTTTGCAAAACTGAACCCCCACAATCAAAACCTACATACACATGCAAGGCATAGTATCTTCCAGATGTGGCTCTCAGCTGTGGCCCATCCCTCAAAGCACATCTCCGGTAAATGACCAAGAAAGCATGAACGTCACTTTGGTTTAAACTCCCTCTGCTCGCACCTCAGATGTGCCAGTTTTAGGGACCACCAACCAAAGAAAGTCACCCCTCTGGAGGGTGCAGTTCACAACCACTCCAAGCCACTGTCTCTCGTACACATTCATGCACCCATGTCCCAGGAATAATCTTGTCATAAAAAATTACTTTTTTCCAGGGAGAGAAAGGGCCTTCTTGGTTCCCCCCGCCATGAAGCACTTTCCCAGCCACTCTGGGTGGCAGTATAACAGCCAGACCTCTGGGGATCCCTGGTTCTGATCAAAACCCACCCCACTGCAATGGCAGGAGGGTGGCCACCAGTCACACACGAGGGAACCAGCCTGAACACCCTGCTGCACATGTCTGGCCTGTGCCAAGCACAGTCAGCTTCCCTGGGCTCTCCCCACAGCCATCCTGACCCTGCAGAGCACCTAACTCTGGGTGATGTCCCAGGAGTGACCTGTCCGCAGGTAAAGGTGTTTCTGCTCTGGAAAAGGGAGGCCCTAGAAAAGATGAAGAGGATGAGGAAGGTTGTAGGGAGAGCCTGTGGCAAGGAGCAGAAGCATTTTGCTGACACCCATGCAGTGAGAAGCAAGATGGCAGACCTAAGCAGAATCACAACCACACTTGCACATGCACACGAAAACTCATAACTGCCCTCATTTCCATTTCCCAGTTATTGAACTGGCAGACAACCTTAAAAGAAGCAGCTTTTCCACATGCACCTCCCCACAAACAAACTCATCCGGTTTGACAAGCCACTGTAACCTATTTGATTTCCATATTGCTAATGAAAAAATCCTATCTATAAAAAATTTATAAGCCCAAAAAATCCAAAATATCTACAATATCTTTGAAACAGGAAGCAAATACCAATGCAAAAGCAAATCATAGAAAACAGAAGCATTTCTTACTTGTCTGATTATCTGACTTAAAATGTAGAAGCAAGCAAATCCAAATATAATGAAATAAGATCTATTTGAAAATGAATTTGCTGGCAAGGGAAGATGGGGAAATTGATTTTCTTCACTGCCAGTCCCTTTCTCAGCCTCCACGTGGCAGCAGAACACAGCAATATACCCTTAAGCATTGATTTTTTTAAATCTCCACTGAGAGGGGTATGTATGAAGGCACAAAGAAGCATCAGAGGCTAGTCCACAGCTTCTACCTGCCAGGTCAAACTGCACTGAAACTCACTGCAGCCCAATCCTGCCCATTTTCCACTGGGCAAATGGACAAAGCAAATGAACTTTGTATCCCATGTGGTATCACAGAACAGCTATCTGCATCACTCTCTACACATTAGCAAAGAGATTTGCCAGGCCAAGGTTAGGCTGCTGAGACTAGACAAAGCACACACAAGAAAAAAGCAGAGGCAATGATCTTTGATACAGCTTCTAGGCAAAGTAGCTACTCTTCAGTCATTATCCTGGCTCTGCAAAGGGAGGGTTCAATCTTTCCCATGTCAATGTACATAAACAGTGCAGAGTTCATTGACTTCAATGTCATACAGGAGAATGACGCTCTTACGCTTTCCTTTTTTACACACAACAACCTGAAATATTCCCTATCAAATTTCCCTAAATGTGAAAAATCAAGCACACCTAAAAACAGAGCCTTATACTGTTCACAAGGAGGTTAGATACTTCCGTGTTTGGATTTATCACATCAGTAAAATCCTGATTTCGGTCCATTTGCATTTTCTCTACACATGCCAGCTCATCTATTCCACCACACAGAAACCACTACACAGAAATTTACTGTTTCTATGTCAGCCACCGAGGACCCTCTATTCATTTCAGGATCTATTTCGAAGCACCATTGCTTTTCAAGCCCTATGTAGCACCCTGTTACTCCAAGCAGATGACACACGTGCCCTTTTTCAGAAAGCTATCTTTTCTCCACAGCTTCCGCCATTCCTTGCTCTCTATGTCTTCAAGTTCCAACTTAAATGTCACCTCCTTTCCATTTATAATTTTACACTACATAACAAGATTGCTTAATTCTACAGCTTTTTGCAGAGGAATAAACTGCACAAAGAATGTAGGCAGAAGTGAGATCAGGAAAATTAGTGCTGGATGAGGACATATTATCACATTGGTGAAATTAAGCTTTATGTAAAAGCATTTTTCTGCTGTAAGTAAATCTGAAGCTGCCAGCATAAGGACCCTAATTCTTTAATGAGTTACACCTGTTTTGATCTCCAGCACCCACTCAAAATGAGTGTAAAAAACCTCAAAATTGTCAGTTTCTCACATTTGCTTTCTAAATGTCTGCTGAAGATGCAAAATACGGGATAATTGAGCTCTTATCTAAAATTTTAAATTGTTCACTTCTGACTTGTTCTGGTTAAGCAGATGAAAAGGAGTGAACAAAAAGATATCCGGTATTTGCAAAATGCTGATATTCAGTGGATATCCAGAAACTATCAGATGTCATTAAAACAGCTTTTCCAGTCCATATAACATGGTTATGAGTTTTAGCTTCCAGCTGTTGCATTTCTGGTGCAAAAAGGAACATAACCCAAATATTCCTGTGCCTCCCTTTAGTTTTTAGAAACATCATTTTTGGAGGATTATATCTCTGGTTCATTCTATGTTTATTTCCTTGTGTAGTTTATGCCACACGTCCAAGAACCAGTTTCAGAGCCCATTAGTGAGTAATCGACACTTTTATTTTTATTGCCTTATTACTACACCCTTGAAGGAGTTTCTGAAACAAGAGAAATCAGACACAGACCAGAATAATGTCTTCAACGTGTTTTCTTTTCTGAAAGGACTTAAGATTCTGCATATGACTGAAACACTCCAATTGGCTGCCAGTGATGTCATGACTGTGCTTGTAATACCCAGTAAATGCAGAAAGCTAATTGTGTTCCTTTTTAATGTGTAAATTCTACTCCATAATAGCAATAAGACGCAACAGACAATGCACTTCAAGAGGATTACTGCCCTTTTGAGTGATTAAAGCTATTCAGCTTTCAGCTTTAGAAACAGTGGTGAGGAAGTAATTTCAGTCATACAGGAGCTCTAGGCTCATCTATTGAAACAGGCTGACTGCCCCAGGGGAAGAGGGAGGCAGCTCCCCCCATGCACACCCCCAAATGTCGTACAGCAAGAAAGCACTCACAGAAGACTGAAGGCAATCATTATACTGCTCTGCATTAGTATGAAACAAATGCATTTTGAAGCAGACTGCTGTTGGTTTCTAAACTCAGCAAGGATAAGGCTTGAGTCTCCTTTCACAACTCAAAAAAGCAGGTGATACCTCACCCCTTTATTTCTGGCCCCCCATAATGGTTCTTGCTCTTGCGCCATTATAATCATGGTCCTAGTGAAGGATAGGATAGTATGCAAGAAACTTCATTACAACCCAAATATGGGCCAGTCAGCCCAAGACTGACAAACAACTTTACATGAGACACCAAATCCACCTTAAGCCATACATTCACTAACAGTGAGAAGAGAATAACCTTTGGGGCAACACTAATGCCCCCAGAACAAAGGGAGAGTAGGTGGTAGGCATGCTGAACCACTAGACTCATAAAGACATTTTATGATTCCTGATGTCTAAAAGAAGTATTTTTTTTTACTCTTCTGCTGAGAAAGACATAAGATTTGACACACAAAGCCTCACTTCACATCACAAGCCCCTCTCCTCCCACCCTGGCTGAAACCACAGTCCAATCCTACTGAACACTTACTGAGAGGAAGTAGCACTGTGACTGATATAAAACACTGAGCTTTCTGCCCAGCTCCACCCACCAGTGAAACTGTTTATTTTGGTTGTTTCCTCCTGGTATTTTTTCTGTCAATCCTCCTACCATCACTTTGCACTGCCTTCTCACTTTACTGTGCTTTTTGCCTGTCTTTGTGACAAATTCTTGGGACAAGCAAGTAAACCTCATGTTTACTTTACATCCCCTTATATTACCTATTTAAGAACTTGGTCTATACTGATGTTGGCTGTTGTACCATATGGTCTCCCACAGTATTCCTCTTCCTTTTTACCATTTCTCCATAAATTTCCACAAGATCACTAGCATAAGCACACACGTACTATTCTTCATATTCCTAAATAATTTATCTTCTTCTCCCTTTTTTTTTCACTTCTCTTTCATTCTCACATGCACATCTTCTACTCTCTTAATTTTTCTCTTTTCTTTGCCCTCTCATTCCCATTCAGAGAACTTCCATTTCCAGACCAGTCCTGTCCTTACCCTACCCACACCTACAGGTTTCTTTTGAGTTTACATTCATCAAGTTCCTAAACTATATTTCTATTCTGGCATGTCGCTGATAATATCAGTATAATCTCGGGGTTTATATTGTCTACCTAGTGGCATTTGCCCTTTCACTTTTCCAGAGCTCAGGGCAATTAATCTTTTTCCATCTTCTTCATATTTCAGTGCAGGTCCAGTAGCATCTCCACAGTAATTCTTCTCGACAAAAGCATGGAATCTGTAATACAAAAGGAGTTTCCACCAGTACACAAAATACATAAATACTTCTCTAATTTTAAAGAGATGTTTTTCACACATACAACTGCAGAATTATATGTAAAGCTTCAACTACATTAAGATTATTAATATTATCAAACTTTTTATATACATGTATGCACTTTCTGAAGTCTTCTCATGTAGAATATTCTTTCTTTTTGATATTACTTCAGCAAGGCACCTTACTCTTCAATTTCCTGGAAACTTATTTTTAATTAATGTTTCTAAGAGGCTGAGCAGGCATGTAATTTGAGATGTCTCAGATGACACTAACACCTTTTTATCAGATTATCCTCTCAGTTGAAAGCCTAACAGGAACATTTATTTCATTATGGACATACAAATCAGGATGACAAGCAGACTTCATTTATCCTCACTGTCAAAACAGAGAAGTTCTCAAAGCAGGAAAAAGATGCATTTCTAAAACAGAACTAGACAAGAAACAGGTTCAAGGCATGAAAAGCCCATGAACTGGCCATTCCTGTGGGAAAACTGACTTAAACTTATATACAGTTACTGGGCAAATATCCACCAGCAAGTTAATAACTGGCCCTGTAAGTCTCTACACAAAAGCCAGACTCATGCAAAAAGATGAAAGTGAGAAGAATATCAAAACAATTCCTTCAGCTCCCTGCCACAACCCTTTTTGCCTCTGTCTCTACCATACAAGAAACATTCACTTTCCTTTAACAAAGAAGGTATAAACACTGCCAAAAGAAAATGAGGGATAGTGACTGGCAATGTACCTGGTGCCATAGAGGTACCATGCTTCTAAATGACCACAAACATTTTAAACACACATCAGACCAGAGCAAACATAACACTTTCCCACAATCTTGTTTTTGGCAGAGGCTCTCATCTCCTAAAAGCTATTTCTAAACACAGATGGCTATAAAAGAGCTAAGCAGCTGCCATCTTACCAATTGCTCTGCTGTCATTTGGGAGATTTCTACTGTTGGAGAGCTTCCCACTCTTGCACAAACAACAGTGAAACAGAAAAGCTAGCAGCCATTTCACAAGTCTGTAACTGTATGGTGACTTCTGTTAAGCAGAGAAACACCTACTGACTCCTACTGTCTTCCTGCTGGTGAGCATGAGTTTGGTCTTGGGGAGTTTATATTTGTTCATTTGTTTTCCTTATTTTGATAACAGAATCAAGATTTAAGTCATCCATTTCTATTGATGGCTGATTCTCACCACATGGCTGATTCTCAGGACAAAGCAGTCAACACGCCATGTGGAATATATTAATTTCCACCAATCATACCAAAAGGTTGCTAGAGATCATGTTATAGAAATGCTTTTCCACACAGCCAGGCCTGAAGAATAACACCCCATCAATTTTCTGTTATTCCATGAGCTGCTCATTTAGGGCAGGCATTTCCTTTTCAGTACGTCTCGTGGGCACTTGACTCAACAAAACTCTAGAACCTTTTCTGGTGCGTGTGGATACTACTAATGTACAAAGCAACAATAAAAACTTATTTCAGTTTATGTTGTGACCATTTCCCCTGAACAGTTTTCCACACTTCAAGAGAGAGGCAGATGGCAGACAATTTTGGGCATAAAAAGGGAATGGCCTTTCTGCAAGCCAGTGAGAACATATGCAGAAAAAAGCTAGGCTGTTTAAGTAGGGCCTGCATTCTATTAATATCTCTTAAGATTATTTCCCCATCCCCAGATCACTTACTGAACTGCTTTGTCTCATTTTCCTCATGGATAATACTCAGGTATGTCCCAATAGCATTCCTATCAGCAAAGAACTTCATGAGTACTGAAATCTTCACTGTCCTTCTTTGTCATACCTGCCAGAGGCCAAGTGGCTCAACTCCTTCAGAAAAATAATAGTTTCATCTTCCCTAGCATTGAAAGACACTGTGTTGACTGGACAGGAGCCATCTGAAACCTTCTCAAGGAGTAGCTGCTTTGTGTCCACTGGAACATCCCCCACAGCAAAGTAATAAACAGCTTCAACCTGTCATTAAACAGGAAAAAAAAGGTATTTGGAAGACATTGTTTTACATATATGTCTGATACTTATTCCAGCACTGTCCTGTGCTCAGTATTGGTAAGAAAATTTGGTAAAACTGATGCATTACTTCAGCTGTAAGATTTTTGTAAGACCTTTGATTCTTCCTCTCATTTATGCCAGTAATTCAAAGGAAGGCCACACAAAATTTCCTCAAGTGAGACAAGAACCTATCCCACAGTCCCTGAGTGTGATTCTGCCCAATGCAAGCCTCTTCCACAGAAGTTAATTGAAGCCAAAGAGAGGTGTAAGGAAGGACAACTGCACCATTAGTCAGAAAAACACTCTGTGCCATATGCCACTTTTATCAAGAGACATGCAATGTTGGTGCCTTGCCAGGGCTGAAAAGTCGGCACTTTATACCACACATAGTTTTACTGCCAGTATGTATTCTGAGGTTAGGAAAGATGGCAGTCAAGGGAAGTGATTTTCCCATTCTGCTCTGCACTAGTGCGACCTCACGTTGAATATTGTGTGCAGTTTTAGTTACCGCAATATAAGAAAGACACTAAACTATTGAAGAGCATCCAAGAGAGAGCAACAAAGATGGGCCTTGACAGGAAGCTGTATGAGGAGTGTCTGAGGTTACTTGGTCTGTTCAGCCTGGAGGAGACTGAGGTGGGACCTCATGGTGGTCTACAACTTCCTCATGAGGGGAAGAGGAGGGGTAGGCACTGATCTCTTCTCTGTAGTGACGAGTGTGGGAATGGCAGGAAGCTGTTTGAGGGATGGTTTAGATTGGATATTAGAAAAACTTTTTATATAGAGGGTGTTTGGGCACTGGAACAACTCCCCAGGGAAGTCAGCACCATCCTGACAGAATTCAAGAAGTGTTTGGACAACATTCTCAGGCACATGGTGTGAATATTGGGGATGGTCCAGTGCAGAGCCAGGAGTTGGGTTCAATGATCCTGTGGGCCCTTTCCAGCCTAGCATATTCTGTGATCTTTTTGAATGCTATTGATGGTATTTATGGATGATTTGTATTTTTTATAGTTCCCAAAGCAGAGGGAGCTTGGCAGGTTTACTATAACCATACACACTTATATTCTGAAAATGCTAGTACAAGAAGAGAGAGAAGCTGAAAAAACGTCCTTTAGTTATTGCTTGAGTATTATATTACCACAGATTTTATGTTACCTGCACTTATCCACGTAACAATCCTCATGGTAAGTATGTTTCTTGAATTTTCACCATGATTAAAAACAAATGTAACAAACAACTATCCCATGATGACTTTCAAGACAATATGTGCCGTATATAAGTCCTGTATAATGGTACATATCAGCTGATAAATACCTGATAAATTATTGCTTAACAGAAAAAATACATTTGAATACACTCACCTCTCTGCCCAGTATGGAGCAGATCATCCTGGAAATTATGCTAAGGCACATGGAAAATAAGAAGCCAACATGGCTTCACTAAGGGGAAACCATGCCTGATAAATTTGGAAATCTTCTAAAATGGGGCTACTGACTTCATCCACCTGGACATGCATCAAGCATTTGACGCTGTTCTGCACGACACCCTTGTCTCTAAATTGAAGAAACACGGATTTGGTGGATGGACCACTTGGTGGATAAGGAATTGACTGGGTGTTGCACTCCAAGAGTCAGGGGTGAACAGCTTGATGTCCAAGTGGAATGTCCATGGTGCTCCTGAGGAGTTAGTATGGAGAGTGGCACTTTTTAACATCTTTGTTGGGTGACAAGGGCAGTGGGACTGACTGTACCTTCAGCAAGTCTGCCAACACCACCAAGCTGTGTGGTGTCTGATGCTCTGGAGGGAAGGGATGGCATCCAGAGGGACCTGGACAGCCTTGAGACATGGAACCAAATGAACCTAATGAAGTACAAGGCCACATGCAAGGTCTGGCTCCTGGCTAAGGGCAATCCCAAATTCAAGCACAGGCTGGGTAGAGAATGGATTGAGAGCAGCTCTAAGGAGAACGACTTAGAGGTGTTGGTTGATGAGAAGTTCAAAATCAGCACGGCCAACAAGGCAAGGGAAGTGCATCTGCCTCTATGCTCTACATCCATGAAACCTTTCCTGGAGCACTGTGTCCAACTCTGGGACCCCCAACATGCATTTGCTGGAGTGAGTCCAGAGGAGAACCACAAAGGGCTGGAGCACCTTTCCTACAAAAACAGACAGAGATAGTTGGAGCTGTTCAGCCAGAGAAGAGAAGGATCTGGGGAGACCTTATAGCACCTTCCAGGACCTAAAGGGGCTTACATGAAAGCCGGAGAGAGACTTTTCACAAGGGCAAGGGAAAATGGCCTTAAACTGAAGGATGGTAGATTTAGATTAGATGCAAGGAAGAAATTCTTCACTATGAGGGCACCAGGAACAATTGTCCAGAGAAGTTAGGAATACCCCATCCTTGGAAGTGTTCAAAGCCAGGTTAAGTGGGGCTTTGAGCTACCTGGTCTAGTGAAAGGTGTCCATGGCCATGTCAGGGGAGTTGGAACTAAACAGTGTTTAAAGTCCCTTCCAACCCAAATTATTCTGTGACTATGATTCTATGAATATGACTAGGAATCCCAGGATGTGCACCACATAAGACAACTATTTGAGTCTGGGATGGCACTGAGGAAGTATCTCTGCACTCACATAATTTCATGCAGTAGTAAAACAAATTCAATATCACCTACAAGTGTGGTCATACATTTCCACTACTGCCTTGGATACTGATCTGTATTCCAGCTCCCTGAATAGTTTCTGTATTTCAAACTTCGTCCCTTGTGTACCTTTTGGCACCTCTCTCAACACTGGAAGATGTCTATCCCAAGCAGCAACCCAGTTTTGGGCTGGATCAGGCAAACTAACGAAGCACCTTGCCATCTTGAACTTCTCTTGGATCTTGCTGAGGAGCGAGATGCTCCATGTGGAAGGCAGGGGCCATAGTTACAGACTCCACTTATTTGGGAGCAAGCAGGACCAGGTGTCCTAGCATTGCTGATAATTCTAGACAACTAAAGGTAAAGAGAAAAATGAATGTTTTTTACTAAAGTGCAAGATTAACAAAATACTTATTAGCTTAGAAAAGGGTACACAGAAACAAAAAGAATGAACTCTTGCACCTATCTGTGTTGTAGTTCAGTTTTACAAAGTTCCCTGTCTGCCTTCTCCAGCCAAAAAGCTATCTGAGCCTGCACAAAGGTCTCCCAGATGAGACCCAGTCCTTGGATAACTCCATGTTCCTACTGCTTTTGTTGAGGAGGCTCCTGGCCCAGAGGAATGCATGCAAATTATGCAACCATTTTTCCCTGTGTTCCTTCAGATTCACATCTTTACCCCTTCCCCTCTAAGACAGCCATTAATTCATAAACTTGATATTCAACAAGAATAGAAATTTTCACTTTCTTCAAGGGATTTACTGCCTGCCTCTGCACCTCTTAAAATGCTGACATTTTTTGGGCATAGCTGATACAGAACCAAGCCCTCACAAGAAAATTTTAAAAAATTGTGAACCACAGATAATTTACTCTACTTAACTACAAACCCAGCAATGACATACCACAAAGGAAATGTTCCTAATAGGCTAGTGGGATAAAGTTAAAACCTTTCAAGTGAGTCCTTTGTATTTTGAAAATGGTAATTTAGACATTTAAGCAAACAAACAAACTTCATATAAGAACAGAAAGGAGAACAACATGAACAGGGATTTACACGTCATAAGGAAAGGAAATCTAAGGAATCACCACATATGGGAAGAAAAGACCAGCTGAAGGAATGACAAGAGCCATGTCTAGGGCAAAAAAAAAAAAAA
>VWYE01006611.1:388025-434311 GCA_013398995.1 Alaudala cheleensis | reverse complement strand
AAAAAAAAAAAAAAAACTGTTGTTCTGGAGCAACTTCTGTGGATGAAGCCAGTTCTTAGGAATGAGTTATTCATGACTGCTCAGTAAGTAGACAAGTTTTGCCTAGGATTGAATGGGGTAGCCCCATCTCCACTACACTGACAATTGCTCTTAAGTGAATATGATGATAATTACTCCGTTTAGGAGAAATTGAAGTTTGTTTTGTGTTGAGCACTTGCCACAATTGACTCCCCCAGATTGCCTATTGGCCCACAAATATCTGGAAAAATAATAATAGATGTTTCACTGTCTGACAGATTTTAATTTCTATTTATTCAAACAGAGATCCACCAGGTCCAACAAGACTTTTTTCATCCAGACAATGCTGAAATCTAATTACAATTTTTTAGTTGCTCATCAGGAAATCATTATTATACTGCAAACTGAAAATGCTAATAAAATTTATGGAGGGGGGATTTTAAAAAGCATTCATTAAAAAAATCTCACTGGTGAACAATTTGTTCCTTACTCAATTCCTTTTTAATATTAGTTTCCAAACGTCAAGGTTCATCTGCATGAGAATCTAACAGCATAGGGAAACAGAAGATAACTCAGGAAAAATTTACCTTCTCTTTCAAACAATGTCCCAGAAAGAGATTTACAAAGGACTTAGAACTGGACCTGTGCACAGGGATGGATGTTAATAACAGTGAAAACCAATGACTCTATTTAACAGACTGTAGGCCAAATTTTCCATTAAATTCAGGTGTTAGAGAATTGAAAGATTATACATTGTAAGGAAATGAAATAAAATATTTCTTTATTAACACAAGTTTTAAGTGACTAACTCAAATAACAGCATATATGTTTCATTCTACTTTAACGAATAAAGCAATAGGGTACTTTTAAAAATGAACAGCATAATTGCAGGAATAACTGTACATGATTTGTCTCTGTCCTGGAAGAAAGTCTAGCTATCACCTGGCTGATGAAAAAGAATTTGCATAGCCCTACCATAAGCTAATACTTTCATAAACCTCTGTATTCACTACTTTGATTTTTAAATATACCTTTTAAGAGCAAGTTGGATACATAACAAAATAAAAATGGTTTCCCTGTCTTCAATAATGTTGATACAATAAATTTTCTCATAAACTTGAAGCCCTGAAAAACTTGTATGGCAAAGAAAGTGGAAGGGAAGATGTTTTCTCTTTCCCTTAATGACTGAAAAGTATTTATTCTGGGTACTCTAGGAAAAAAAACAAGTTTCTTCATTCAGAATACAGTACATTTACATAAAAAGACAATCATTAGCATAGTATGCAACTACACTGGAGGGGAAAAAAATCCTTTCAAGATGCTGTCATTAGTATTTATCTTTGCAACACTGATCAGGGCAAACCACAGAGGCCAGCCTAGTACTGAATGCTCTTGGATTTACTTGGGCTTCTGAAAAGATGTATGAGCTTACCGCTTCATCAGCCATGGCTTCCAGCAGAGCTTCAGCAGAGCTGGTGTGGCTGACAGCTGTCAAATGGTCCAGCTTCCAGAGCCACGTAACTGCAGACTTTACAGTGTGCTCAGACACAGGAGTACAGTTCTGTTGCCACTTCATAAGATCCTGAGCAGCCCTGAAAAGGAGATTAACTATAAATCAGAAACACAGAATCATCCTGGCAGAACTAGAGAGTGGAGCTCTGCTATTGCTAAAATTCTTTTATATTCTTAAATAAGAATTACAATATACTACAGATACTAAATCCAGACTCGCAATAAAAGAAGCAGAGAAAAAATGAAACCATTAGAAAAATACTGTAATTTTTATAAGGGTTTTTTTGAGACAATTGTTTGCAAAGTAGGGTCAGAAGAGATAAAGTATTTTTTGAAAGAGCTCCTGATTCAAAACTCTTCTTATCACCAAAACTCAATCAGGTTTTTAAAATATGTGCATGAAAAAGAAAAGTGTCTTCCACAAGTCTTGTTCCACAACCTGCTCCATGACCTTTGTGTTAGAGCAGTTTAACTGACACTTTTTTTTGGTAGTACAGCTGATCTTTAGCTAGCCATCAAAAATAAAATTTGTGATGCTAGGCTTTTTGGTATTTTAATTGACAAAAGACCATAGTCTTAATGGAAGAGCAGAAGTACGAAGCCAATGAGCACTTTTGCCTGTGCACTTGTACATAAAAAGGCAGAAAGGAACTATAAAACCAACTGGTTCCAGTATCTGTGACATTCCACCAAGAACTATTTTGAAGTGTTTCCTGCAAATCTAAAATACAAATGTATTTACCAAGACTCTTCTAAAGTAGCAATTTATATGCTATGTTGTCTTTTGTTTCCCTCCTGCAAAAACAAACAAATTGATGAACATAATTATTGTTTCAATTTGGACTTGGCTTTGCAGTTCAATTTTAAAGGAAAAGTTCTCAAAAACAATGGAGGCTATCTGCTTTTGAAAATACCTTCTTTGGAAAATAGCTACTCCTTGCACCAGGTTGCCCTGAGAAGCTGTGGATTCTCCATCCCTCAAAGTGTTCATGGCCAGGCTGGATGTGGCTTTGAGCAACCTGGTCTTGTGGAAGGTGTCCCTGCCCATGGCAGGGGGCTTGGAACTGGATGGTCTGTAATGTCCCTTCCAACCCAAACCATTCTGTGATTTTATTACTCTCCTTTCCAAATCTCAGTGGTATCACAATCTAGAGAATTAAGATAGGGCACCTGAATCAAATCTGTAAGGCAACACCTGGGTAAAATAACATTATGAATCACCATGAAATTGCAAGTTAACATTGTGGAACCAATTTTAAAATTATATGACCTAATTTGTGCATTGTTTTTTTCCACTCATCTATCCAAACCCAAGCTTATGCATTCAAATTCTCATGCATTTATGAGAATTTTTGCAGATAGGTAAAATTTGAATAGCTGTTTCTATTCTTCTAACTAAATACAAATTCATTTATTCCTCTTCGGGAACAAGCACTTGGAAATCTTTTGTTATGGAAATCTACTATTGTTTCTAGTGCTGCTACTGATTTCTGTGACCATGGAAATCTATAGAAATACAAATGGCTATGCCTGTGCCTATGGCACATGGGGGAGTGCATATTTAGCTGCAAGGCAGAAACCTGTAATGTCTAAAGACACAAGAATGCAATAGGTGGTCAGATAGAACCTCACTGTTTCACTAATATTGCAACATCTGAAGGGCATTGCTCTGTTGCAAATCTTTCTGATTTTGGAGAAGACATGTTGGTGTTTGGGTTCTGTTATCTTTTATCTGTTCTTCAGGGTAACAGTGGCCTTCTGTTAAATGGAAGTGGCAAGCTCAGCACGACTATGGGTGAAGATTGGTGGGAAATGTACAGTTATTAGCATGACATGAATCCCAACAGAAAGCACCTTATCCAAGCACATATAACATACAGCTCCTTTTTATTCTCCAGCAATGGGCCAACATGGACTTCTTTGTCCAGCCTGGAGACACCTGACTGTGGCCTTTCAGTACCTGAAGGGACTAAAAGAAAAATGGGTACAGTCTTTTTAGTAGGGCTTGTAATAATACAACAAGGAGTGATGGTTTTAAACTAACATAATCTATATTCAGACTAGACAAAAGGAAGAATTTTTTTTACAATGAGGGTGCTGAAACACATGAGCAGGTTGTCCAGAGAGGTGGGAGATGCCTCATCCTTGGAAATATTCAAGGTCAGGCTGGATGTGGCTTTGAGCAACTTGGTGTAGTGGAAGGTGTCCCTGCCCATTTGCAGGGTTGTTGGACCAGATCACCTCTAAAAGCGCCTTCCAACCCAAACCATTCTACGATTCTGATTCTGTCTGCTTACCGAATGAGGTTGAATCTGGAAATTTGTATCACCTGTTCCAAAAGTACCATAGAAAGAGCATCCCGACATAGATCAAATTCAGCTGGAGCTGCAGTGCCAAAATCCAACACAATGACAATGCACTGTTCTTGAATCACTCCAAATATCTGCCGGCTCTCACTGGTTAACCATTCCATTCGTTGCTGATACAGCTCAATAGCTCCAATTAGGCAATCCACAAAATGAAGAATCAGTTCTTTTTTGGCTGTCAGCTTTATTCAAATAAGGGAGAGAAGGAAATTGAATATCAAAACAAATAATATAAATGCAGCCCCAAGCTTAGCACAGCTGCACAGCTAGTTTGTAAGTGTCAGATATGCCAGCTAAGGTAGCAGTGAAAACAACCCATTTTCCCGCCACTGTTTCAAGAGAAAATACTTGACAAATGCATCTAAGCTATAAAGAAAAGGCACTGCATTTTGTCCTAATTGCTTTTCATAATCTTTTTATGTGAGCATGGGACAGTGCCAGTGGGTTGTCTGACTTGTCTGTCTCAAAACTGGAGCAATTAGAATGAGCTGAACACAGGCTAGGATGTAGAAAGGGCTGCAGAGCAGATGGGTGAACAAACAAGGATTCAGAAACTTTATACCTTCTCAGACTAGAACTGTGACTGGCTTTAAAAAAAAAATTTACAGCAATACAAGGCAGCATAAGGTTTGGTTCCAGGGCACTTCAATTCCCACCTTGTCTTTAGCATTTGAAAGGAAAATGTAAAATGTTTCTTGTTTGTACTATTATTTCATTAATAATGCCCAGCATTACAGATTAACTATTTGTGGGTAGATGCTTAGGCAAATTTAGTTCAGATAACTGCAATCAACAACTAAGGCTTCCTGTCTCTTTTCAGTGAAGTAAAATCTAGATCCAGTATTAAAGTTAAAACCAGTACATCCTCCCTATGAATAAGTGTATACACATTCACCATGACCTGTGGGTCTAAAAACACGCCATAGCCCATGTGAGCTGATTTACCTTCTAACTTCCTTTCCAGGACTAAGTACAAAACCTTGGAAATAAGAAAGTTTTTAAACAAAACCATTTCTCAGGGAGAAGATATTTTGTGTGTCAGTCTGCACACTTCTCCCTCTCATTTGTATTTTCCTGTGTTCTTTAATATCAGCTCAGGCCCTGTAATGTGCCTCCCACATACAGAGTCTCAGGCAGTCTGCCAAAGGAATGTCAGCCTGGGAAGGAGCACTTAGAAATCCAGTTTCCTCCTAAGACAGTCAGATTCATACAAAGAAGTTTATTACACCACGCCAAACAAACTCCATCTTAAAATAAAGCAGTTTTCTTAGAATACTCCCTCACATGTAGTGAGCAAGTGCAGATTTCCATTTCTCTGAGGGCCAGGAAACTTCTGACTGTCCAGCCTAATTTTATTCATTCAGTTCATACCCATTTATTTTTGGACTAGCATGCCTTTTAGCAGAGAAAACTACAGCTTCTCCTCATCCCTGTAATTTGCCTTTCTGGAGCATTCAAGGGCAATAATACTACCCTTCTTCTGTCTTCTTTCAGGCTTATATTTCAGCATCAACCAAGCCCTCTTATAATATGACCACTCTTCTGCAATTCATACTACCAGTTCTTCTCAGTACATGCTCTGGTTAGAATGGCTTTTTCTATGCCTGTAGTAACTGTATACAGTATTGTACTCAATACCATAAAAGAGATCTGATCAGATTTTATATAGTAGCAAAAATGTCTTTCTTGCTGCTCTCAACATTTTCTAAGATTAAAAGACATTATGAAGATATTTCACATTGAATTAATGGGAATAAAATGAGGGGGAAAGGCTCCCTGAAATGGTACTTTACCCATTTTTAAGCTTTGTGCCATCAGAAGTGACTCTAGTCATCAGAAGAAATGACAAGCCATTTGCTTCTGTAAAATCCTTTATAAATTAACTCTCTCCCTTCCACACTCACATGCACGTCTCTTAAATCAGAATCCGTTCTCTCAACAATGGGGCTGCCAGCAGCTGTTGCTAAGACATTCCTTAGAACATGAGCCTGGGCAAAGATCCAGCTATCTGTCTCTATAGAATAGGCTGAGCCTTTTGCGACCTGCTGGCATTAAGCAAAGCACTGCTTTGCATTGGCAACGACAACGCATTATGTCTTCTTATTTCAGCGTCCTCATTGGTTTTATTGATTACAATTTTTTTTTAACTGGTTCTGAGCATCTTCTCTGTAAGGGTTCCCTCTTTCAAGACAGGGTAGATGTTGCTTAGAAACTGCAATCTTGTCTGGAAAAGATTTACTGCAATGCTGCACCAAGGCAAGAGACTAAGACTTAGAAAGGAAAAAATATATCTAGCTTTTCCACCACTGATATCACTAATAGTTTGACAAAAAAGAAGAAAAAAACATCAAAAGATGAAGTTCTCTCAAAGATTATAAGTATTTTATGCTAGAGGAAGGCATTTTAGTCTCATCATTCTGCTACAGTGATAATAACTTCTAAGCGCCATAGGGAAGTTACCACACCAGCCACACTTACATTATACACGCTGCCATCTTGTGCTCTCTTGTACTGAGGAAACAGACCATCTGCATATCGAGAAGCCACAGTTTTCCCCAAGGTGGTCACGTAATCTACAGTAAAATTTACAAAAGATCAAGTTGCTAACCTTTGGGACTACTTCAAACAGGTATTTTTCAGACTGATGTGTATGTCATCCATATGTGAGGCACATGAGCTCTTGACATTAAGAAACTTGAGAGAAATTCTAATTCTGTTTTTGTTTTATTTTCTGGTCATATCTATGATGGGGCCCTGAGGCCCTTAACCTCTGGCTGCATCTCCTGTTGTCCTTGGCTGCATTCCCTGGATGGACCCTAGACATGGTTAATTACCTTGCCCTGCTGCAAGACTGTATCCTGTTCAGTGAGGGCACTGCCTGGGCTGCAGTCCCTTTTGGCTTCTGGTTCATTTTCCTCCCATAGAGCAGCCCTGCTTTTGCTGCTTCCTTACAGTTTAGTCAGAAGTGTGGAAAAAACCCACATCTAATTACTTATAGGCCAAAAAGCTACATAGGACTTTAACTATTGTGAGGTTTGGGCAACCTCACAACAGGACTTGCAAATATTTGTCTGTCAAACCAAATACAAAATCTGGTACAGATAATGCTGTTCTCTTACACAACTCAACGGGTGCAGAAGTGAGTGCATCTAAGGAAAAGGCTGCACTCTGCACATTCAGTAGCTAGAGATCTTCTCCAGGATCTCCACTGATAGGAAAACATTAGGGGTGGGAATAGTTAACGTCATAAAGCAGCTATCTGTACACCATGCTGCCCTGCCAAGCTAGTACATTCTGCTACTAACACTGTAACAACTTTAATCCTGCTTCACAGCTTCTTCACCTGCAGTATACAAGATATCAGGAATTTCACTGGTGATCTTTGAATGCCCCATGGACATAAGCCAGCCAAAACCTTAAATTATGCAACCTAGAACTACTGCAATACATTACAATTCCTACTTCTCAGCAAGCTGTTCAAAGAAAAGAATATATTACCATGCTCTGCAAAGCACCATTATGGCAGTGGTTAATAATTATTAGCAAACTCTTCCCCTCCAGCTGTCAGATAACTGCAAAGAAGCATTTTTCTATAGTCTGACTTTGCAAAAAAAGCAAACTGAATTCTAATTAAATTTAACTTTTTCCTTAAAGCTGGATACCCAGAAATAATATACTATTCCCAAGCACACTTACCAGCCCTTATGATCAATAGCAGATCACAGATTATGGCATGGCATACATTATGCTTGCCATATGAAAGGGGACGGAGATCTTATCCTGTTATTTGCAAGAAAAAGATTACCAGTCTCAGCAGCACCAGCTATTTCCCAGCTATAGCTATACTGGTGAGGATGTGAACTGCAGCCTAGCGTAAAGAAACAGTACAGTTGAGTAAGAAAAGCCATTCTCAAACCCTAAGTCCTGCTCAAATCCAAAGGAGAAGGAGTTTCTCAGTTCTCTAAACTGGCAATGTCAGTAACTGTGGATACAGCTTTCATTTCTGCTGTTAACGTAACAGACAATGTGAAAGTCTCCACTGTGTACATTGGGGTGCAGAATGAGTGTGTCTCTAGACTATTCAAAGTTGGGGATTTATTATCCTATTATTGATTTGTCTTATACCTTTCCTGTGCTGGAATCCAATCTGGGACAAAATCTGGGACAGGGACAATTGGTTTCTTTTGAGACCATAATGCTGAAGCCATTTGGAAGATGAAACAAGGGATTGTACATCTGTTCTCCACGGATCGATCACCAGGCTCCTTCTCTTCTCTTTTGATTTCTTGTTGTGGACCTTGTAGAAATCTTCAGGATCTTGTCTGTGCTTTGAATCAAAGGCATCTGCTGTAAAGGGAAATGAGGGAAACACTTTTACATTTTAACCAAACAATTTCAAAACCAAGTGAGATTAATTTCTCCTTTCTTTAACTGCATTCCCTCTTTTCTTTACCTGTATTCCATTGTCCTGCATATATGTACAGCTCACCTCTTGTTTTCTTTTTTTTTTATACTGAATAATGTCCTTAATCCGGAAAGCTGCTCTCAGTCCTACATATCCACTTGCTGTTACATCATTTTATTCATCCATATACATTCACCTTCAATTTATTAAAGGAAGTGTCTCTTGTATGCTGAAATTCAAGCCCTGAAATACAATTCCAGTTTGCCAGGTGGCATTTCTTCCAACTCCTAAGACACCTCTCCTAAGTCTTGTAAATCAGAATACATAATAGGCATTCAAAGATTGTCAGACCATCACTACATATACATTAGAAGCATTATGCAATAAACAAGTATTTCCTAAAAACTGTATGTTGAACTCCTGCCATAAGCAATGGCATTGTCCCCAGAAGAATCTGACTTTATTGGAAGGCTGGTGGAATTCCCTCCAGTTACATGACTTGCCTCAAGTTTATATGATGATTCTGACAGTTTCTGCTCTGGGCTGTGATGGATCATGTGCACGCACAAGAAATCATGGACGTGAAGGTCCAGTTTCCTTTTAAAGTCCTAGAGGACATGGAACACACCTGAGCACAGCAGTATGTTTTGCTAGGCTAGCTCTGCTTGTATTTGGCAGCAGCAGCAGCTCAGACCCCAGAGTGCTGAGGCAGAAATGGAAGCCATGACAACAATAATGCTTCTATTTCTCAGCACAGAGATTCTAGGAGGACTTTGGTATTTCCTGTTCATTCCCAAAATACTCTGCATGAGCTAAGCTGGCTCTAGTTGATTAAATACCCTTGCTGTATCTTAGTTTACTTTCTGTGGACTTTGGAAATTTTTTGTACGTTTTCTGTACCAACATCATCTGGTGTGTCCCAGTCTTCCATTGCCCATACACCATAAATTGTCCATATACCATAAATTGCCAAAATACAAAGAAAGGTACTTCTCTTTCTAATGCCTCCAAAATAACCTTCAGTCTAGTACAGAATATGATCAGAACTCCCTGCTAAATTCAAGTATTGTAATAACCAACCTGGCTCCAAAGGTTCATTAGATAGATTCTGCAGTTAACACTACATAAAGAAAACGAGACTTTTATCTTTAGAAATCATCTTTCAGTGACAGAGGGCTTCTATACAGTATAGACTGGCATGAATTCTTTCACAGTCATCAGTCCTACAAGCAGAACGCTGGGCTTGCATGCCTGTAGAGGCTGGCATTTTACCAGCCCTCCTTTGCTGTGTGCTGAAGCAGCAGTGACAGATGTTAACTCTAGAGAGAGGCAGGTGAAGGTTTGCAGCTGCTCAAGCTTTGAATACAGTCAGGCATTGTTTATAGTCACTTGAACAGTCATTCCCAGTTTCCTTCTGCAAAAATACATAAAGGCCAGCTTGGCACCCTATACACAACCCAGGTGAGAGTGGCACAGCTTCAGAATGGCTTGTACACAGCCAGCATGCACACCACAGTGCTCCAAAGGAAACTGAAAGTTATCTAGGAAAACATGGAACCTATGCAAAAACAATGGTGAAATACTCACAGTCACTCCAGGCAAGTTTCTTAGGTGGATTAGCAGTCATGATAGATCTCTCAACTGGCAGCTCCTCTTTGCTTTATTCTGAAACCCTGAGGAATCACTGTTTTAATAAAATATAAATATTGTCATGCAGAGGTCAATATGAACTGCAGACCAGCTCCACATGCCCAGTCAATAATAAACTGCAGAAGGATGAGATCGGGATTTTCCACAAGCAAAAAAATATTATCAAGTAAAAATGATAGCTACTCCCCATTTCAGGAAAGGTTGAAGTCAGATTTGACAGGGATCCACAAGCTCAAAAGTGGGAATCAGGAAATTGGTAATATTGTCTCCCTTCCTTCATCCTAAATTATGATTAGAAAGAGCCAATATGCTAGAAAAATGAGTGTGTTGCTTTGACATGCTGTCAGCCAGCTGTATCATATTCCATTATTGCTTTACAGTATATCTTACCTTTGCTATAATCCAATTTGTGACTAAACCTGGGAGTATCTGAGATGCAATTTTGTGAAGAGATTCATAACTTTGCCTATAAGACTACAAGATGAATCACAAAGAAAAGGAATTATGTGTGTGAATGTGGTATAAGGCCAAAGTGTGAATAAGACACCAGATGAAGAGAAGACAAAAGACGCCAGACAAAGCAAGGTAGCATAAAATGGCTGAGTATATTGCTTTGAGACATCAATGCTTTGGTTTTTCCTTTAATAGGTAAGATGAATGAACGAGGTATATTTATGAATCACTAGCAAGCCAGCTGTTAGCCAATGTCATCAAGCAGTTTTTCCCACAGTAAAAGCAGAAACAGGATAAAATATTTAACCCAAAGACTTAACTTTCTCCCTGTTTCTTCATTGCAGAATGGAACATGCTATTTATTCCTCTTCTATGGGTTTAAATACCCATTTGGAAACATATAAACCATTTCAGTCTTTGTCCTGCTCTCAAAAAAAGAAACTAAGTGTGAAGGGCAGGGAGGACTTACAGCAGGACTCTGTTCTGCACCCTAACACCACAGGTGTCGTGCAGCACAACCCCTGACTAGCCTTGGCATCAGGGCATTAAAGGGAAGCCCTTGCCACAGGGGAGCTGTGGCAGACAATGCCTACAGTGAAAGGCCACAGCAAGCCACAAGGCTTGTGCCATTTTTCTCTCAGAATGCAGAAAAAATACCACAGTATTCTCATGGTAATAGCAAAGACCCATTTCAGGCAGCCGCATGCATCAGAGAACGAACCCCAGGTGCTGTCTCATCTTCCAGATGCCCAGAGGTATGGCAACAGATTTTCCCCTGCCTTAGCTTTCAGCACCACCCAGTTGCTTGAACAACACCTGGACACGAAATGCTAGCTCTGTGTGAAAAGGAGCATTTGAAAGCAGCTGAAACAACTTACAATGGAAACAGTGAGTTTTACCTCAAGTCTTGGAAACAGCGAGCTCAAAACCAATGATAACAGATAACCTCCAGCCCAAGATCTAAATCCAAACAGGTTATTTTCAAAAGGTGAACCAGAGTTCATCTGGGCACCTCTACCCTTTCCACTGTGGCTAGTGCAAACAAACAGCTAAAGCCGTAACCCACCACTGGCTCGGTGTGCGGGTGGCAGTGTTTGCTGAGGCCATTCTACTGGGCTGCCCGTGGCAGGCGGGAATGCCTCGGGAAGCCCACACACCTTACAGCCTAAGGAGCTGCCCCTGAAGCACCAATCCCCAGATAATGGGAATGCAGAGGTGGCTGCCCAATGAGGAAATGGAATCATGAAATCACAGAATAGGTCAGGTCAGAAGAGACCACAGTGGCTCATCAGGTCCAATCTCCGCTCAAGCAGGGTTACACTAGAGCACAAGGCACAGGATTGTGTCCAGGATGTTCCTGAATATCTCCCGGAAGGGAGACTCCACAACCTTTCTGGACAATCTGTTCCAGTGCTCGATCACCCCCACAGTAAAGAAGTTCTTCCTCTTATTCAGGTGGAACTTCCCGTGCATTAGTTTATGCCCTTTGCCTCCTGTCCTGGTGATTGGAACCACTGAGAAGAGCCTGGCTCCCTCCTCTTGACACACATCCCCCCCGTCCGCTCCCCTTTAGATATTTATATACTGATGGGTCCCTTCTCAAACAGGGCAGAGGTGTTATAGCAAAACCACAGCGGGGCCTGAGGAGGAGGGGAAGAGCGGGACAAGGGCCAGGGTGAGCCCCGGCCACGTCGCTCACCGGCGCTGCGCCCTCGCAGCGGCCACCTGAGGTAACCGGCCGCGTCCCTGTAAACACCGCACGGCAACGGGAGATGAAACGAAGCCGGGGGCCTCCGGGCTGAAGGACCGCGGCTCGGCGGCACAGCCCTGCGCCGGGGCCCGGCTGCTGCTGCCCTGCAGCGGGTCCGGGGCCGCCGCCTGCGCCGCCTGCTCTCCACCCCAGCGCAGGGGCGCCCGCCCGGCCGCCCTCCGCCCTCACCTGCTCCAGCCGCGGCCTCAGCGCCGCCCGCCCGACCGCCCCCGGTGCCGCTGGGAGCCTGGAGACCGAGACCGCCCGGTTGCTACGGCACGGCCCGGCCTCACCCCGCGCCCAGGCACGGAGCGGCAGCAGGGACGGCGCGATGGCCCAGCTGCCCGAGGGCCGGCGGCACGGGCACGGGCACGGGCGGCTGCGGGCCGCTGTCCCTGACCCTGCCACTGCCCCTGCCGCTGTCCTTGCCCCTGCTACTGCCCCTGCCACCGCCCCCACTCTGCCCCTTCCCCTGCCATGCTGCCGCGGGGAGACCGATGCGGAATAAATCCATCCTCAACAGGCGCCTGCACAGCGCCGTGCATTCATTCCTTGGGGAGCCAGAAATACACGGGCCAACTTGGAGGGTTACAGAAATCTATATATAGAGGATTCGAACCTTCTGGTCTCGTTAATTCTTAATTTAGGCTAAGCCGTTGACAATATTTATAACAAGAGCAGCCACGCATGTCCTTTTTATTGAAGTCAGAGAAACAGTATACACTGGCTGGGGAGTTGCTGTGATCACACAATCACAGAATCAATCAAGGAGGAAGGGGCCACAGTGGTCCAGCCTTCTCAAGCAAGGTCAGTACATTGCACAGGATTGTGTCCAGATGGTTCTTGAGTATCTCCATGGAGGGAGACTCCACAAGCTTTCTGGACAATCTGTTCCAGTGCTTGGTCACCCCCACAGTGAAGATCTTCCTCGTTTTCAGGTAGAACTTCCTGTGCAACAGTTTCTACCCCTTGCCTCCTGTCCTGGTGATCAACACCACTGAGAAGAGCCTGGCTCCCTCCTCTTGGCATCCCCCCTTTAGATAATTATACACACTAATGAGGTTCCCTTTCAGTCATCTCTTTTGAAGGCTGAACAGGCCCGGCTCCTTCACCCTTCTCCTGGAGAAGCCAAAATAAAAACTATTCTAATGTAGCAAAATATACAAAACTATGTGCACCATAAACCTGAACTTAGTATTAAAAAGCTCCTGTTGATGTAAGATAACTAGAACCCCAGGTCTTCAGTTGCAGTATTTGGTCTGTAAATATTTGTAAATTCAGTTTCCAGCTGAGAGACAGATAGGGCCGAGATTTTTGCTTTACCTGTTTTGCTCTGGTTTACTATGCAATCACAAAGTAATAAAAGATCTGTCACTTTATAGGATCAATGGATCGGCCTTATCTACATATTGATGTTCAG
Organism: Alaudala cheleensis; assembly: GCA_013398995.1. Lineage (NCBI taxonomy): Eukaryota > Metazoa > Chordata > Aves > Passeriformes > Alaudidae > Alaudala > Alaudala cheleensis. The sequence goes on along the minus strand of VWYE01006611.1, from coordinate 420,737 downwards.
ATGGAAACACGCACCCACAGGCCATCCTGCAGCACGCCAAAGCATTGGCTCCAACTCTCCAGGATTCATAAACAGTGACAGGCAAGAGAAGTTCCTTATAAGGCATGGGGTTGGGATGGGAAAATGACTTTCTGGAGCTCCAGTTTCTCATACAGTTGGAGAGTTTAAAGACTAGCCTAGGCATGGCAAATGATTCGGGCTTGCACAACTCTTCCCCTGAGGTATAGAAAAAGCATTTATTTCTCAGGCCTAAAACAGTTTCCCATCATATCATTAAAAATAGTAGGTACTGAATGTTCTCAGGATCCTTTCAGACACCATGACTGCCATAATGCAAGCTTCTGTAGAGACTCATATTCTTGGGGGGAGGCTTAAAACATTCCTCTTAAAAGTGTAAGTGCAATGGATTTGTAAGTAGGTGCCCAAAAATCAAACTAGTCAATCTCTTGATTTGTTATGCTTCTTCCAGCTAAATTTTTTAACCAACACACAATATTCCTCACTCAGGTAATTTTTTTATGCACCATACAGAAAAACTTCATCCATTGTCATGTATAAATGGATGTAAATGTAGTCATTACAAGGGTTTTTTAAAAATAATTGTATGTGCTGAAACTTTCTCTGCATAGAGTGTGCCAAAAACCTTCACTTGAGGCTTGGCTGCACTAAAATATGTTGCAAGAAAACATTCCTTAAAATGCTTTGAACTGCGGGGCTTATCGAAGAGCTTATAGAACTGTCTGACAAGCCCAGGGCAAAGGCTGACAAATGCAAAGCTACTTCTGGCTCCCACAGGCTTTGTAATCAACTGGCTGTTGTCTCTTAGGTAAAATTCTTAGCAAAATAAAATGCTCTCCACACATGTCATAAACACTGTTCATGTGGAAGCCCTGCCTTGGCCATTGCCAGCTCTGCAACTTGTGAAAATGAGGAGTGTATTTTCCAGATGCTGCCTGCTGAATGAGGCAAGGCTGAATAATAAAGAAGGTGAGGGATCCAAGTAAGATGGAAATGGGAATTGACTCCTTGTCAATTGGGATGATAACATTAAATCTGGAGCCTTTCTGTCATCTGACCTTTAGGCTGAATGACAAAGTGATTTTGATGGGTGGAAACATGTTATTATCATTGTAACATGCATCCTGAGATTGCATTAGCAAGCATGACTTCATTCTAACTCGAGTACTTCACCTATTAGCAAATATATTTGATCACTTTTTCTTATGGATAAAAATCAGCATTCTCATAATTTTCTCTGTGGTGGTGCTTAGAACAGGAAACTGTTGGCTTGTGTTTTATGGTGATTCCTTTTCAACCAAAAATAAAGACATAATCCTCTCTTTTTCAGACTTTCATTAAAAAAACCAAAACCTCTTTAATATAATATCTTACTGTTTTTAGATAACTAAAACCACATTTAACATAAACTTGCAAAATTTCTTTATCCATGCAAAGCAGTATACATGGTTCATCTAATCTAACTGCTCATGTATTAAGAGACTTTCTCTTATGGTATGCAGGATCAGTAGGTAAGGATACTCATGGCACTGATGCTTATGGCTATGATAGTACAAAGAATGAAGATTCACCAGGAAGTTTAATGCTGTCACACATCCTTCCCAGGAGTGTCATGCTTCCTGTTGACTCCCTTTCAAAGAGAAACAGGAATCAGTTGCAAGGGGTAAGGAAAAGAACAAAAACAAGCTGGACTGAACCTGGGTTAATGCTGTCCTTACACACTGTTTACAGTGATTGTCTTAAAAAAACCCTGCATACACCTAAAAACAGTCAATCAGCACAGAATATATAAAGCATAAAAATATCATCAAATAAGCAAAATACTGCTTTCAAGTGTATGTTGCTCTCATCCCTCAAGAGCCCCCATAAAAATTTCTAAAAAAAAAAATTCTTCAGAGTATCTAAAAGCCAGGAGTAAATTAGTTAGCAACAGAAAAGCTGCCCCTGCTATCAGCAGTAGTATACTGGCATCAGTGTGGGATTTCACCTGTTCCTGCCTAGAAGGCAATCAAGGCAGGACAGAGCATTGGGTAGAAGAGCTGGACAGAGCAGCCTCCATTCCATCTATACAGCATTGTACTGTACATTTGCCTGAAGAGAAGTATTTTCAGTTTCTTAACATTCCTTAAAATTGCTCTTTCAGTTTTTAAGGTAAGTCCTTAAGTTTTGCATATCAGAACTGTGGAGCCTACAGCTTGGGACTGACTTATAGTCCAGGGGTACCTTAGTTTATGTGTTGTGAACCTAGAAGTAATCACTCTTTTGGGTGAGGACATTTTAGGAAGGTAGCATGAAATGAAAGAAACAGACACTGTGTCCAGGGGATGAACGGAGGCAAATGAGGATCAACTAAAATTTTAGGGGGGAAAGTGAGAGACAGGAAGAGAGCTAAGAATAATGTCACTGATGTGCAGTGGCAGGGAGAAGCAAGAATTCAAGCTGTAGAAGTGGGATCCTCATTAAAGACGTGGATACACTTGATAGGAAAATGGGGGAGAGCTGGACTGTCAGGATTGAAGGGATGAGTGCAGAGTGGCTTTTTACCTCTTGCCCTACAATCTCCATAGCAAATAGGATGCACTGAATAAACAGTCCCATACTGTAGGAGCACTGAACTGGAGAAGGAAGGCACAGGAGTAGGAAGCTAATATCACTGCACAAAGATCTAACAAACTACACTATCTGTAGGACTAAACTGATAGCCATAGAGTGATAATGAAAAGCTGGGCATCACTTGTGAATGTCTAGTGCCCATGTTTAAAAATCTAGTTTCAGGCCTTGAGGAAAGAGAGTCGTGTTTCCAACAGAAGCAACTGGTTGTCCTCATCAGCTCACACATGTTTTTGAATTGTGCATGTCTCCTCTACTTAGTCATACACTGCTGCTTCCTGAATCTGCCAGTGCAGTCTTGAAAGAAGCATAATTGTTGAATATGCATATACCATTCCTCAGCTTTTTTTTTTTTCATTTATTCTTTTTACTTTTCTTTGGATCTATACTTCACTAGAAGTGTTTCCAAACTGAAACTTCTCCATCCCTGCAGCTTTTTGTCTTCCAGTCACCACATGTGTTAATATAGGTTATTAATTGAGGTGAAGAAGCAATGCTACTTGGAACAGTGCATACATCAGTCCAAATTTAAAATTAAAAAATAATGAAAATATCACAGGACTCCATGACCTTTGTTTTTAAGACAGGCACTGCAAATCAAGGTTTGCCACTCCCTGGTACCCACATGGTATTTGTGTCTTCTGGAATGGAGTATGAAAGATACAAATACTGCTGATTCCTTATTGCCTTGGGGTGATATTGCATTACCTAGATCACATGAATTTCTTTCCAGGTAGCCTGCTTGCACAAGCTCAAAAGCATGCTAGCAGGCACTGTGCCAGTGATATTCTGGAGATACTCTGCTGAAAGGAGAATGAGGCATAAGCTGCCAGGGTGTGCTTCTTGTATTCCTTAGCAAATAAAGAAGAGGCTCTCACAGTTCTTGTTCTTCCCCAAGTCCATTGTCAGAGATGTTCTTCTTCCCGTTTTTGAAAGTCACTCTTATACACAGCTTGTCTTTGACCTGAGGGGTTCTTTTTAAGAAGACTGGAAAGAACTGGTTCCTTTGGAATTGTCCCATTATTTGCCATGACATTTTCCTATCTGTTTTCCCATCACAGGATGATTCTAGTTAACATGTGTAAGAAGTCCCTGCCTACTTCTCCTAACACCTGCCTGCTAATATCCTTTGGTCTGTGAATCCCCAGGACAGAAGTCGCAGGGCACTGAAGCCTAGTAGTTTATCAAGAAATGAGTAATACCAGTACAGATAAAGAGACCAGGAAGCGCAGAAAGCAAAAGTGGGAAAATAAGGTTGTTGGGTTTTTGTCCATGCTAGTACAACATGCAAATGAAGGAGACTAGGGTAGGCATTAATAACTCTAGTTTAGAAAACAGAAAAAAAATCTTAAATGTGAGAAAAGTGAGGATCTGGAACAGACAAAGCTAGAGTATTGGTGGGACACAAGCAGCTTGAAAGATGGAGGTTAATATAAAAGGGAAGGGACTGACCAAGAAGGTCCTGCCCATTCCTCTGTTCTCAGGAGTATGGATGTTAAGTGCAAAGTAAAAATGAAAGAGGTTAATGAAGCATAAATGGAAAGACAGGAGGAGTGAGAAAATGAATGAATGAATGAATGAGTAGATTAATTTGCACTGGATGGGAAATTTTCAATGGAGTGTTTGAAATAGGAGCATTTAAAACCCTTACTAAAATTTGCTTTGGGTAGAGACACTCACTTTGCACCATCCTAAAAACACTGAATGTGGAGAGACGTTTGGGGCACAGCTGTGACAGTTTATGCTTAAGATGCTTCAAGATGGTACCAGAGAAGTTAAAAAATCTAGCAAATATTCTGCCAATACATTTAAAAGCCAGTAAATATCTTAGCAAGCTGAATACACTAGGATAAACCAAAGCTAAAAATTCATTCTTTCAAGGCAAGATGGAGAATTAACAATTTCCTCTAGTAAGGGAAGGTTTGGCTTATCATAAGGAGTAGGGGGATAAAACTGTGCAGTGGTTTGTGCAAACCAACAGATTGGCTTGTCTTCAACTCCAAAGTCTTTCTGGCAGCATCACGTGTGAAAGGGTAGAGAGAGGTCATGTGTGACAAAGCTATCAAGATACCTCAGAGTCTCCGGGATTCCAGACAGGTTGGAGACAATTTTTTGATACTATCTAAAGGCTGTATTTAACTCAAAGGACATTGATTCATAATGATACAGTTTTTATAGAAGTCAGGTGGTTTTATTTATAAATATCTAGAGCCACATTGCACTCACTGTACTCTACCTGTGCTGTGACTCAATCAAATCACCAATGAATGCACAAGGAATTCTGCCATTGTATTTTATTTTCTTAAGTGTGTGCCAGGGTGTTACATACATTTCTGTCATGTCATCTGCCTTTTACAGAAAAATATATATTGACTAGAAACCCTTGTTACAGTGACTAAGCCTATGAGATTAGGAAATGTTTGGAATGACAGAAAAAAAGACCAGTAATTGTTAAGAACAATTTTTATAAGAAATTGCCCACATTGTACAGCAGACAACAGAGGATCTTCACTGCAACAGCAAATCAAAGTGGTTATGTTAAGATTTCTAATCAAGCCTAGACAAGAAATACTGTAATATTGTTGTGTTACTGCCAAGACTACAGAGAGCAAAGAAGGGATAAGAGAAGCTGATGAAAATAAGGGCAAGACTCCACAGCAATGGCTGCTGCAGGGGGACACAGTGTGATGGTGAGGAGCAGGAAGGCACAGATGAAAACAAGCCCAGCAGGAGGGGGGAGTCAGAGGAATGGAAGCTGACCCAAAATATCCCACTACCATTCTGTAAGATACATAATGTTATGTATTAATAAATTTTAATATACAAATTAAAGCCTTGTATCAGTAAGCTGCTCCAGTACAGACCAGGTTGGATATTTTACTGTGAATAACTGTAAATCCAGCTTTTTCTGTATAAGGTCAAGTTGATGTGGACTCATCTGCTTCTCAGACATGAAATATACAGCAAAGGACAGTGCATCAGCTTGAAAAATTATTTAAGCTAAATAGTGTTATTTTCTTCCCTGCAGAGTATAGTATCATGGTGTTATCAAAAGGGATAACTGGAGGTGAGAATTGCAGGTGGCAGGTTGCTGATCACTTAAGCCTACAAAAAAGGGTTTGCCTCCTATGACTTCAGTCACCTATGAAATGGGTGATTAATCAGAGCCAGTCACCTGCCCTCCTTGGCAAGTCAGTGGAGATGAGTTAGCCATGTCCCCACACCCACGTGTGCTCAGGCTGAGTGTGCCAGCTTGCACCTCTGCGCAGGAGGGACTGCTTGCAGCCACTCCAGTGTTAGAAATGGTGGGAATGATGGGCAAGTGTGGTCCCATGGTGCGCTCCGATCTGTGCGAGGGGACCAGGCAGACCCCTTCCTGTGTCTCGGTGAGAGAAGCCTGCTGTCAGAGGCAGTGACCTGAGCTGCCACACCTCTTTCCCACCATTCCCGGCCGCACCAACCCTCCGCAGGGCAGCGGGAGAGATGGGACGGGACTGTGTAAGGGCCTCGGAGCTCTGCCTAACCCGAGCTGCTGGGAGTTACGTGCCAAAACCAAGTCTCAAAGATGCTGCCTAAATCTTTAACTGAGATTGCAAGGCTTGCTGATAAAAGGGATTTAAAAAGATTTGTTTCTGTTTGTAAATGTAGCATCAGCCCAACAACAATCACTGAGAAATTTACAAGTATCGATCCTGAAAGCAATATTTATACCCAGTCACAGTGTTTATACCGAGACCTGTGTTTTCAACAATAAAATAATTACCTTCATTCATGCTAAGGGTTGTTTGGCCAAAAGCAATATATCATAGATGACAGCTAGTTACCTAGCAGGATATATATGCTGGACAATTATGTCATTTAGGAAAAAATGGTGTATAATTTCCAAAATGTAATATATAAAAGGATTGGCTTTGTCTCATTGGCAGAAAACTAAACTTTCACATTGTATTTTTTACATTAGATTCAACAGGAGGCATTAAACCTGTTAATGCTATATTTTAAAGCATTTTACTTTCTTTTAGCAACATAAAATAGATTTGGCATTGATAAAATCCACCATAACATTTTGATAATACAGGAAATAAATATATTAAACAATTAAGACATATTTTTCACCTTTTAGCCTTCATATATTGATACATTTGTGATGGACGAGTTACTCAGCATACTCTTAGGCAGGACTTTGTTTTTAAATAACTTCAGTTCTTTCCTCACTCTAAAGGATTTTCAAATATTTGACTACCATTGAGCTCATTCAGAAGAGATCAGTGCATTGTAATTATAGTCTAAGCACAATTAAGATAATAATTCCTAAGTCTAAATAACTCTTTACAGCATAGTTTCATAAATATTCTACAGAGTTATGAAGTAATTAATAGATAACAACTTTCATGAAGTACTTGCTGACATTTTAATCCCAAGGTGTCACTACGAGCAGGACCTGCCTCTTAGAGATAGTGCAATTGAGACACTGCCCGTGTAATTTATAACTTGGCCCTGGTTCCTCCTGCCTGGATTACCACAGGGTGTCCATGAAAAGGACAGTGACATGCATCATTCTGTAGTAACCATCAAAGAAGCTGTATTTAGTGACACCTGCACTATGGTCCTCCAGGTAAGGATTTTCAATGCACATGGGTTTAGAATAAGGAAAGAGCCAGACAATGGATTCTGGAGGGGGTGTTTCATTATCATCAGGGAAGTGCATTTAGCAAAGGCTTTGAAATGTGATGGATAGCATTAGGACAAAAAGAAAAGAAAAAAAAAGAGAGAGATTGATTATGTCATGATTGGAGAACCTGCCGACTAGGCTTTTTGTTTTAGTCAGTGCTTTTATTTCTTTTCATCCTGGCTGCCAGCTTCATTCCATAGAGCAGGAGCCGGGATGTCTGCTCACAGCTGTCTTGCTGCATGGCTGGCAGGAGGTGCTGATACTGAGCTGAAATTGTAACCTGCCTTTGGGAAGCAGATGCAGGGTTGCAATTATAATAATCGTGGATTTTTGCCCCTCCCACTTTTCCCATCACTTCCATCTGCAGTACTTTTATTGTAAATGAAATAGTATTATGTCACATTAATTTTAATTTTCCATTATACCCCCCACAGTTGGTGTGTGTCTTCGTAACTCAGGGCCCATTCTACAGATGACTCACATAATAGTCAAAGTTATTAATTTGTTACAAAGCTGCCTGCAATCCCAATTTTTACAGTGTTTCTACATTCCTCACGGACTTAAAATCTGGAGCCACTCATATTGCTTATTAGTTGAGCAAAATAATTGGAAGTGTTATTGTAACTATTGTTTTATAGGGCCCCGGGCCATGGCATTGCATGCTGGAGATTCAGTGGAGTCTCTTGTCCCATCTGGGTGGCTCAGAGCTTCCAAGCCAGCCTTGGTCTGGGCCAGGAAGTACCTTTCCTCATGAGCAGTCCCACAGGCTGTGATGGAGCAACGCAGAAGGACGTCCATGCCACATGAGTCATGACGCCAGAATGTGTCCCTTAGGTGCTAATTAAAGTCCACTTCACACACAGGAATATACTTCCAATTATCATAGTAGCCTTGGAATGCATTGTGGGATGTGGAGAAGAGCAGAAGCTGTTGCAGAAAAAAAGTAATTGGAGCGTTTAAATGACAAGGCCCTCGTGATTAGTCTGTGTTGTTGTATGAATTATCCCACAATACCTCAGCCCCAGGTTCTAAAACAGATGCTCATATGAAGGTTTGTCCAGGACTTTCAAGTCCTGGCTTCTCAACAGTCCACAAATTTTTTAGTTTCTTTCTCTTCAGTTTCCCACGTCACTGCATGGTAAAGAGCCAAAACTGTTGGCTGTTCAAAGAACTTGAGGGAAAATTTCTAAAGGGCAAACAAATATGTCATTGAGAATGTTGTCCTGAAGAAAAAAAAATCCAAAAAATCTACTTCCATGGGCAACCTCAAGTTTATTTTTTTTGTTTTGAAATGACTTCTTATTTTGGAATTTCACTTGGAATAGAGATTCAAAGAGTCTGCCAATTCTAGCCTCTGTTGTGATTCAGCTCATCCAGAAAATGAATAACTTTATGCCCTGTTTCTTCATTCTTAGAAGTTTATCATCAATTTATCATTCCCTTCATCATTTCTCAAATACTATCCAGAGCATTATTCAGGAGGGAAATAAGGAGACAGCCAATCTGAAAAGCTATGCTGAAGCCCAGGATATTTATTTAGAGAGAGATACTGAGGCTTCTTTTATTCTACCTTTTTTTATTCTACCTAAAAAAATACTTTAACAAGCCCTTCCACCACTTTGCACTTAAACGCTGTGAATCCCATATAAAAAATCCACTTCAATAAGAAAAGCTGTGCCATCAAGTGGTCCCTAGTGCCCAGGACACTTGCAAGCAATAATCATATCAGACCCCATTTCCTGTAGGTATTTCATTGCCTTTCAGATCCACTTAAATTCTGTCTCTCTTGAAGTGATCTTGCAATGAATATTTATATAAAGCTGTGATTGCAGACTGTGTCCACACTTTGTGGTCTACATCAGCAAAATAAATGGTCTCAATGCCAAAGAAGGCTTTGAGTTTAGCCATAAAAGTGAGCACAAATAGACTCTAAGATGTAGGTAACTAGCAGAAAGGGCCCTTACAGTTCATCTTCTTTTTGTGAAATTATTTGCTTTGACAAGTATTTAAATAAGCATATGGTGACAGGTACACCCAACTGTTGAATACCTTTCTTTTTCTGGTACTGTCAGTGTCACAATGATATGCATAAAATATGATCTTGCCTCCAAAAGCAAAGAAGGAGCTCTTTAGTAAGCTGCTACAGAAAGTCCTGCTTTCCCTCTTTTGACTTCTTGTTAACTCAAGTTTATAGAGACTCCATCAATCATCCCCTTTCTGGTCTTCCCAGAGCAGTGTCAAAGGAACAGAAATCTCATTGCTGTAACAGCCCCTGTCCTACCTTTGGACACAAACTATGAAAAAGCAGCACCAAAATATTGCCAAAAAGTATCTGGGTTTGAAAAATTTTATCAGCATCCTGGAAACCAGAATCCAGGATAAGCCAGTCTTTAGCTTTGATTTAACATGTTTAAACTGAGAGGTCATAACTGATGGGTTGAATGAGGATCTGTGATTTTGCCCCCTCTGTGCTTGGATGGATCTGCACATGTAGCAAGAAAAATAGAATTATTTTTCAATGCTCCAACAAAATCTTCTCTTTCAATTATTTGATTTTTCTTGTCCTGTCATTTCTATCACTCTAAAGAAATTCATACTTGGAACACACAACTGTATCATCATAACTTTTTGGGAAAGGAAGACATTGATAAAATTAGCAAGAAATAAAATAAATGTTTAGAAGATGTTCACATCTGAGAATGAAGAATTATTACAAAAACACAATGTATATTATCTCTTCCAGAAAACCTGCAGAGTTGATGACTCTGCTGAAAGACACAAGAAAATATAAGCAGGAGTGACCATCAGCATCCCCATAACAGAATGTCAGCGAGAAATATATAAGAGTCTGCTTTGAGGCAAGGCATTGTGTTTGGAAGATCATTCCTGGTTTAATTTTGAGAGGGGAAGCCAGAACTACAGCCCATTTCATTATATTGTGCTGAGCAATTGTCTCATTTTTATTCTGTACAGTGTCCTCAACCACAGGAGTTTCGTGAATTTCGCATTCATTTTTGAAACTAGCTACTGAGGAACAGTGATAATGAGGGCTGATAGGAACAGCTGGAGAAAGTAGCTAAGATGTAGCAATTTAATAGATTTTATATAAAAAGTAGCATGGCTCTTTAGAGCTCCAGCTCCTGGCGATTAGTGAAAGTGCGAGGTGATTACAGCTCTGTTACGGCAGAGGTCTTCCTCTCTCAGTAGTCCCAGGTTACCATTCAGTGCTTTCACATACCTGCAGTACTGCACCAATTACCATCCTTTGCCAGGAAATCCTTTCATTTGCATTGAATTAGGTCATTACCCTGCTGCTTTTACAACAAGCACAGGTAAATGAATAGATGCTTAGGGAAAGAGAGGAAGGACACTTCCCATTTCCCAAAGGAGCAGAGGTGGGTCAGTAAAACATCTGAAAAGTGACATTAAGTGTAAACCAATTCTGCCCTTCTATTTCTGGGGGTTTTTTATTCTGCTCAATGTAACCACAGAATGAAAGACAACAAAATATATACAGTTGCATATTAACAATGACAGAAAAACCTGCTCAATATAACCACAGAATGAAAGACAACAAAATATATACAGTTGCATATTAACAATGACAGGCTGAGCAAATTAGGCCATAATTTCGAAGCACAGCACAGTCTCACAAAGGTGGCTTCCTCAAAAGAGCAGTTATGGTGGAGGCTGTTTGCATCCTCTGCCATAGGCTTGCAGAAGACATGTCTGCCTTCTATTGAAGCCCTGGCTATTGGGGTGGTGTCAGAAACAGGAGCATAGGGCTCCCAAATAACCTTTAGCTTCTAATCTTGCCAAAGTGCTTTACAAATGTGAGGCTAATCTCGTGGCAGCATGAGGGGGCAGGTGTTATCTTCTGCACAAAGCCAAATGACTTGGGCAGCTGCACACGTGGAGTCACCAGAGTAGTAAGGGAGAGAATATAGAAAGGTTTTTTGAATCTTTCTCTATTGAAATCATCCCCTTCTGCAGAAGTAATTTCTTTCCTCAAAAACTGAAATGCAAAATTCACCATGAATGCCAAGCCAGCATCTTAAGTGCAGTCCCTTCAATCTGTCACTGAGGAACACCTAGCATTTAAGGATTATTTTACTTCTAGTCAGGGCTTGTTGCCCACTATGGCTTCAACCGACTTTCCATCTCAGTCTGTGAAACTGGATTCATATTACCATGAAACTGGCAGTGGCACAAAGTACTTTTACAAATCAGAAAAAAAACCCCTTTTCCAGCTATTTTTGCCAAGCGGGGAGGAAACACCACCAGCAGCAACATATCTGCTTATGTAATCAGCCTCAGTTAACTGGGGCTGGGTGTTCATATAATTGGTTTAAAATATTTAATTAATGTTTATAAGAACCTCACACAGGTTCTTCATGCTCGGTGTTGCACTTGAGTTGCCCTCAGTAGATCAGACTCTAAAGAGAACAGCAGCACAACTGTTTGGGAGAGGGGGAGACTGACAAATGTGAAAAAACCCTCTGTAACCCAGTTTCTTATGCTTTTATTTCAGCTCCTGTTTTACAGCTACCTCGTTCAAACTGTTAAACAGCAGTTGTTGTCTTACAGGCACCACAGCAGAAAAGAGACTTGAAAAAATATTACAAGTAGATTAGATGGCCTCTGGGGGCTTCCTCCATGCAGAAGAAGTGCTAGGGAGGGAAAGGAGATAATAAGGTATCATCATAGATATCACATACAGAAGGGCTGTGAGAAGTGTAACATATTGATATCAAATCTTAATCCTCCTGACAGGTTGGTAAAATACAAAAATCTGTTGATTTTCAGTTCATTTCATTCATTTAGAGTTGATGAAGCCTTCTTAACACAAGCTGTTGCACTTGCTTGAATTAATACATTTCCCAGCCCAGTAGCAGTAGCAGTAGCAGAAAATATTTCTTGGAAAAGTCTTTCATTTGTATTTTGAAGTTACTTGTGAAGGAAAAGTAACCACTGGCAACTTGTCCAGGTGTTATTTTCCTTCCCAGATTAAAAGATCTGTCAGTATGACACAGGGAATCTTATGTTATTTTTAAACTTATAACATTGTGTCGTCCTTCTTGCTTATTACTTTAATGGCATTTTCAAAAATATTGCATTTGTCTCTGCATATTCCCAGCCTGTGAAGACCTGTGCAAACTACACAACTGTCATAAATGACAGGAGTGCAGCTGAAGTCAGCAGTGATAATGTCAGGCTCTGCATACAGAGTCCCATGTTTAAATTTTTGTTTCGTTGAGAGGGGAGGGGGTTTCCTGTGAGTATAAAGAAGTGATGGTTGGATGGTTGCTGCAAATAATTTCTTATGCAAATTCTACCTAAGATTGTACTGACAGTTCTCTTATAGCTCTGAATGGAGAAAATAAAGTCAGCCACACAGGGAAAATAGTACGTTATTTTAAAAAATAATTATTTTATATATATGTGTGTGTGTGTGTGTGTGTGTGTGTGTGTGTGTAATATGTAATTTTCATGTTTGAAAGCATGAAATCACTTTTTCCAGAGAAACAGACATATGAAAATAATGTACCAGCTGGAACATAGGTCTTACCCATTTAAGCCAGAGTCTACAGGAACCTGAGGGGACCTCGCTGTAGCTATGTGTGTGTGCTGGACCAGGCTGGGGTTTCTGAGCAGCACCTACCAACCTTAGCCTGCTCCCTATCAACGGGACAGCAAAGCTTTTGTCTTAAAGTACAGCAAGGAAATGCTCATCCTAAGACCTCACTATGTGACTCAAAAAACAGTGGAAAACAATACTCCAAAATAATGTTTAATTTCATCATTGAATCTTTCCAATAAATGCAATGATGATTCAGTCATTCATTATTTACTCCAAAAGTGGATTAAAATGTGCCCACCACTGAAACAAAAACAAAGCTTTTAAGATAGTATCAGTAATAAGCAATCCAGTCATTTCTTTCAGGTCTGAAAATATATGTGCTGCAGACAAAAAAACTTATTATAATTGTTAATTAGCTCAGTATAGTTAACTGATGTGTTCTGCAGCACCCTTAGAATTTAAATTCTGTAATTGAAAGCCATAAATGAAAAAAAAATTAAGAAACGTATTTTAGTTCTTAATCCCATTATACTTATACTGTATTCTAAGCATGAAGGAACCAGAAATTCACAGTAGATGTTTAATGAATAATCAGATCTGGAAGATACAATTTGTCATAGCCACAGAATTAGCTTGGTAAAAACCAAGCCTGACAAGTTAATTAAATAAGTCTGACTATATTGGATAGTATGAATATTTGCCAGCATCTATGTTGGGGTTTTTTACTTTACACATTATTTTAATACGTAGGAAAAATAAGACACAAATAAGAAAGTCTACAGCTTATGGAACTACAAATCTTGACCAAAAAAACCCCTTAAATATTTAATATCTAGTGGATGAAATTCTTCATGCTTTTTACACAAAATATCCTCCTCAGAAAGCTCAGCCAATACTTAAGAGTATTTTCATAACTGACTTGACCTTACAACTCTTTAACCTGATGAGTCATTCCAGATCATGCTACAGCTTACTCATGAGGAAGAATGTAAATTTTGGAACCTTTGCATCTGACCTCACAAAGTATGATGCAAACTACCACCACGAGTGAGAAAACTACGTGCACCATCAGGGTGCTGGAATCTCTTGCTGGAAGAGATGGAGCTTTTGTGCTCCCTCCTGAGTAGCTCTCTACTGACTACCACCTCTATCCATGTGACAAACAGCTCCAGTGAATCAAATGCTTGCAAGATCCAGTCACAAGTCTTCTGACTCCTAAAGGGCCTAGTCTGGCAACAGGCTGAGTCTTCTCCAAATTGGCTGTGTATCTGCAATCCTTCGTTAATGGTTTGTTGTTTTTTTTTTAAGAGGGTTGGCATTACAAGGAACTGCCTTGCGAAATATGAAATCCTTGCCTTCACACAGATAATGAAATGTGTCTCTCCTGCCCTCCCTCCACACAGGTAGACAGGTACACAAGGACACACCCACACACACTATCTACACATACATCTGTGATGTATGGGTGTATCTGTGTATGTATATACACATTAAAGGTGGGTTGGTTTGCTTTCTCTTTTTTAAGGCTTCAGGAAACCTACGGTTTCAAATTCTTCCATGATGGCTGCCAGCATCAACCTCTGATAGGAGGGGAGGGGCAAGAAGGAAGAATGTCATAAAATCACATGGCTTGGCTGGGATTCAGGATAAAACCTTGTCGCGCATGAAGAGCATGTGAACATGGACAACAACTGAAGCAAGTCCACATCACAAGTCATGCTTACATGGTTTCCCATTTTTAACTTTTCTATCTTGAGGTATATTTTTGGTGCTGCAAAAGAGCAGGTAATAAGGAACTTGGTATTTCTGTGACATTAAGAAACTGTTATCCTTTAAGTATTATTGATCTTTCTGAGCAGTTAGAGGTTTTACCCTTGGGTGGTGGTTTGTTGAAATACACCTAAAGGTATATTTTGTAGGAGTCCCAAATCAATCTCCTGACACCAGAAAGCCATGTCTAATAGAACCATGTAATGATAAAACCTCCCTGCAGCTGTTGCCTTTGCAGTGGACCCCGTCCAGATCCTCCCTCCCAGCATGGAGAATGTAAACAGAAAATACACTGCAGCTTGGGATGCTCTATTTCTATAGCTATTTTTTCAGCTGAGAGTGAGGTCCAATTCCTGTTCATGCTTTCTCCCTGACTGCAGATGAGGGCTTTTCCTACTGTTTCAGAGAACAGGCTACTGTGACAACCCACACCACAATTAGAACTTGACAGAAAGTCAAGTTCTCTGGGCTCCCACAGTTACAGTGGCTTGGGAGATGGGTGGTACTTTCTCCACTCTCAAGGCATAGTTTATCCCCATCCTTCTGCCACATCACAGCTACAGGCTGGATTAGTAAATAAAGCAAGCGTGGAGCGTGGAATAGGAGGTTAAACATCGCCCAGGAAAGTCAGCAGTTTTAGTCATTGGATAAAATCTCCTGTGACGGCATTCCTTTCTGAAACCTGATCCTAGAGAGAACAGTTTACAGAGCTGAAGAGATGCCAGGCAATGATCTACAGCCCTGGCCTTCCTGAAACATATTCCTCCCAAGCATCTGTAAGCTGTCAAGTCATCTGCATAGTCCTCATATATGTGTAATACATCCTTGAGCCATGACTTTTCTCCTGTGGTTCAAAGCTGTGTTTTCATGTGGCTCTGAGCACTTTAACTACGTGCAATTTTGGGATACAGGTTCAAACAAAATAATTTTGTCAGCTTCCCTGTTTTTAGAAGACAGCTTGGCTGAGTGAACAGAAATGTTTGGGAATGGCCCCCAACAAACTTCTCTTAAGCTGGAAGCCTAAATTCTACAGCTAAATTCAGGCAATCACATGATTATGTGTGCAATCAGGACCTTACATCTGCAGGAAGTCTTCAGACTTTTCCAAGAAGTTACGTTCTGTCAGAAGAACTGCAACATTTTAAAAAATTGAGTAGTCTTTCTGTTCAGACCAGTTATTACATACAGTAATAGTGTTGCTGGCTAAACATGGTTGGACTCAATGATCTTAGAGACCTTTCCTAACTGTAATGATTCTATGGTTCTCTTTAATGACTTGGGGGATTTTCTTCCAGATTTTGGAACCAAGCATGAGGGAAGGAAGGAGAGAGAGAACTTTTCCTTGGAAACTGGGACATTTGGAATTTTTTTCAGCATTAATCTGATTCCCAAAGAAATTGTAGCCTAAATCATAAATCAACTAAATTAAATAAACTATTTTTCACAACACATTCCAGTACTGAAATAATCAGTATGTGTAGAGTTTGAGATGAGCATATCATGTTTAGGACTTTTAGCCAACCTCTGGAATTCATATTGCAATCACAAGTTGCCCAGATATTGAAGCAGTGTTCCAAGACAGAAGGCAGCTCTTCTGCATGGGATCTGTCTGGCTGTATATAGGAAAGGCATGACTGTTTCCTTATTTCCTGGATAAGGTTGGACAAAGGTGTGATTAATTTTTTGATTTTATAGAACATATCAAAAGTTCTCGAAGGGTAGTAATGCTTATAACAGCATCCCAAAATGCCAGCTGAAGGCATTGCTGCTAACAAGGAGTATCTGCACCTCATGGCTCTTTCTTTTACAATTTGGTTACCAAACTAAATACTGAATCTGCTATGGTTTCCCACAGTTGTTGACCCTAGGATCTAATTGTAAGGGACACCTTTAATTACTGATACAATTATTTCCACCAGTGTATGGGTTAAGTTGTAGAAACCCATAAATTACATTATTGCCCTACATGTCATTATCCATGTCATCATGCATGCATCATAGGCACAAAACCATGTGCTCTTTACTGAAGAAGTCTTTACTGCCATTTCCAAACACTTCTCTCCAGAAATTCTCCTGTAAATACCTTCCAAAATTTAAAGAGGTACAACTTTTATTTTATGGTATTTTATTTTTTACCTGCTAAAACAGACAGTGAGAGGCCACCTCCCATTCAGGGTTGCCCTACACCTTGGTAAATATGGTACTCTGAAAAAAAATCTCAGCTAAAGCATATTAAAGCTGCAGGCAATTTTCTAATGAAGAGCATATTTTTGGTTCGATTGGCATGCTGGCCTCCCAGGACAGATAACATATACTACCTGGTATTTATTTTAGGATATTCCCTCCCTCCTTCTGAGATTACTGAAAACTTGACATGTCTACAACATTCTCTATAGTCTTTGGAAATTACTTACAGATGACAAGAAGGGATCTGGTGGCCTCTCATATTTGTCTTGAGTCTTTTCCAATTAAAGAATTCAGGGAGTGGGAAAACTTCAGCTGTAGCTGTTTAGTCAAAAGAAGACCATGACCAAAAGATGTTCCCTCAAGCACAAAAAGTAGTGGGACAATTGAGTTATGGAAAAGCAACAAAGTAAGACCAGCAAAAAGCATAACTTTGTGAACAGCCAGAAAAAGTCAATCTTCCTGTTGTAGCTAGTATCCTTTGCTCCACTTCAAATAGTTGTATTTAAAGTGATTTCTTCTAGACTTTTTAAAATATAGGTAATTTTGTTCATCATGCCTGGATTCATAGGAAAGGAACAGATTGCAGAAGTGAAGCATGCATATATATTAATTCTTTAGCAACATACAGCATTTAATGGCTCATTGGTTTTATATAGTATTTGCAGGAGAGTCTGGTAGCTGGAAGAAGGAGTTAGAGGAACAGTCTATGACTGATCTCTTGATCAACTAAGGAAATAAATGGTTTTATAGATGGGTAATTTTTTCCTTGTATAACCTCCTGTGTTCCTCTTTTGTAAGAGCCTTTATTGTTAGTAAAAATTTACAGTATGCTAGATAAGTAGAAGGATTACCAGGTGTGATGGGACCAGAGGCTTATAAAGGCCCTTCTCCCTCCTCTGCAAAAAGAAAGCACTGAAGTCACACCACAGGGACAGGAGGTGCAGCATCATAATCTCAGAGGTACTGCAGATGGTTGGACAGACCTCAGATCTTTGCCAGCAGGGATTCAGTAACTCACTGTCAGAATTATGGAAAAAAAAATAAATATGGCTTTCCTTCAGCAAGAAGGAGACAGGCACAGAGGCACGACATGCATCCAGTATTTCTATTTATGAGCCCAGAAGGCCCTGCTTACTAAGCAATTTCCCCATTAGGAAAAGAAAAAAAAAGTAGAGCCTTCTGTAAAGGGCTTATTGGACCACACTGACTGTTTAGAGTCATCTGATACACTGGGAGAAGGATAAAGAATTTAAATATCTGAAACCATCACACTGAGGACTGTAAAAGAGAACAACTAAGTTATCAGGTGATGGCATGTGCTATAATTGCTAGGTCATATGGAAATAACATTCACCAGCTGTTATTTTACCAGCTTTAATAACTCTAGTTCTCCCATAGACATAAAGGAATAAAAACTCTGTCTGCTGCCTACAAATCTTAGATCACAAGCCATGGGCCTCAGACAAGACTTTTGCCACTAATGTCTGCATTTTATTTTAGAGGTAGATATACCACATAAATTAAATGAATGAAAATATTCATTTGCCTGGTAACTATAATTTTCCTACACATCATTGTGCTCCATAAAGTCTGAATAAATGTGGACTTCTGTTAAATGAGTCACAGAAAAAATAAAATAATACTGTTTACCTTTACACGTCAGCCTTGGTGCTATATGGAAGTCATTTTACAATAAAGAGCTGAGAAAGTTAAATGAGATTTTACTGCCACAGAAAGAAATTATTCTAGGCCTCTCTTTCCTGTGAAGAAGTAAAAAAAGATAGCAAAAACAGCATTAAGTATCATTTTAATGTTAATCTTCTTAAGAACATCTATTTTACGTGAGACAAAGACTTAAACAGATATTTTATTGCAAAGGTATTGGAACCCACCCGGATCAGTGCTTAGATCACCCTATGGATCTTTGACCAAACAGCAAACAAATTGGCAGAGGTATGAGTCAATATTCTTTCACTCTAGTATAAAGAGGACAAGGCAGTTTGGCAAACTGCCTTGGTTACTATTTGTCTACCAAGAAAAGTGTATTAGCAGCAAGCCTGGTCACCTAAAAGCAGGACTCTGCATGCTACTCACAGTTCAAGGGCCAGATTCAGGTTTAGAAGAGTCTTGTAAGTCTCCCATCGTTGCCCTGACTTGACTTAAGCCTTCCTCTGCAAAAGCCTGAGCAGGTCTTTAACTCAGCCATTACCTTTCTAGCGACTCAGTTGCCTCCAGGTTGCAACACCCACTGCCTGCTCTCTCCTAGACAGGTGAGGGAACAAGTAGTTTAAAAATATATAGGCCAGACAACACTTCCTCCAAAAGATGTATTTTATTAATAACAAGTTATGCAGCTTTATACTGTAATTGTTGGCTCTGAGCCAGAGGAATAAAGGAGGGCACTTCTGCTCTCTGTGCTGGGCCTTTCCCTGGTAGCCATTGTGTGCTTAGGACTTATGCAGTGGGCTCAAAATAGGAAAAACACTTCTAAAGAGAAATTTGTTGGCTTTGAGTAGGAGGGCTTTCCAGTCACTGAGCTGAAGGGAAAGGGAAAACAGGACTGCATCTTGACAGTGTGTCAAGGCCAAAAGTGTTTGTCAAAATTTTTAATATGTAGGCTGTGCATCTCGCAAGGCAAAGTCTCATAAATCTTTTCTTGATGTGCGGGAAGGAAAAACACAGGAATGTGTCTCCTTGGAAATTGTGACCAAACAGCAAACCAAAAAGCAGCCAAAGGGCAGCCTCCACAGGGTGGTTACCTGCACTGAGGAAGCTTTGCTGGGGGTTTCCCTCCCCTGGTCAGAAGGTAGTTTTAACGAGGCAGAACTCTGTCTATTGAATTTAGAGTGAGTAATACACAGAGATTGTGTGCCCAGTGGCAGACTATTAAAGTCTTTTGTGTTAACATTTACTTTGAAAAGAGTTTGCACAAAGGCAACTCACAGCTTGTTAGCTGCAGAAGATAACTCCATGGACAGGTTAGCAACGGAGCTATAAACACTGAGACAGAAATTTAGGGTGTTTTTTTAAAGGTATCAGCTGTGAATTCCCAGCCTCAGGGTGAGTCATTTAGACCAGATGCAGCATTTCAAGGAAACATTTCTAGTGACTAAAGAGTTGGATGAGGCCCAACTGCAATGCATTCACAGGCATCCCATGGGTCAGGTGAAAGAAGCTGTTTTAGGAGCCTCCTGGACCTGGGGTATCTGTAGATGATGCAGAGACAAAAGCCGAAGGAGGTAGAGTTGCCCATATAGAGGGAAGCCTCAACCAGAAAAATAAGAGCTGCAGAGATGTCAGCACCCAACAACCAGAGCAACATGTGTGAAGAGCTGTCCAGCCACCTGCTGCTCCGAGCAGAAATCAACAGCTGAAAAGAATTGTGATTTGGTGAAAATATGATCCGTGGAAAATACTTACGAGTCTGAAGGGAAAGGAAATGTACTGCCTGAATAACACTGGGAGCTACTAAACACTGACTGATGCAGATTTCAAAAGAAATTAAGCTCCCATCAACTTTGGGGGTATGTAAACTCAGTAGATTACATTTTGTAATCAGTATTTCTATTGCTCTTGTACTGAGAGTTGCCTTCATCTAGGGACCCTGAAGGTGTTCTGGGCTACTGAAGCGAGTAAATGTCCTCTGGAGCAGAACTGAACCCCTCTACAGAAAGCTGGCAGGAAGAGATGTGGCTCCAGGGAGTTCTTTGGGCTTCAGGTGCTTCCAGAATGAGTATGGAGTGACAAAGATTAATTGCTCCCCATGACAGCTCTAAACTAGGTCATTGTGTAATAGTATGCCTAAGTGAACCTGTTGGAGCATTTGAAACTACAGCTGTGCCTTTAGGTTTTCTCCTTGTCAGGATGCTGCCTCATGTGGCATCAAAAGTTGAGCTTTAAGTAAGAACAAAAATATGATTGACATTACCAGATTCTAAGGACAACAGCCAAACAATTCAGGGCATGTCATGGCGAAGAATTGTGAAACATCCCACTTTGTCTAAGGATTAGGGAAATATTTACAGAGGACAAAGAATAGAAGCCATTGCTCTAATACAACCCATTGCCTTAAATTTGCAAGGATTCAAGCATGCGACTGGGTGTAGCATCAGGTGATCTACCACAATGTGCTTTTGCTCTTTTTTTTTTTTTCCCTTGTCATAGTGGACATCTGTGAGGTATTGGGTGGTTGAAAATGGCCTGACCAAGCCCACAACATCTTGAACTTCCTATACTGGAACATTAAAAAAACCCTACTCAGCCACTTCACCAATAATTGAGTCAAAGCTTTGCAGTAACTATAAGAAATGTAATTCAAAGCAGCAGCAAACTTTCCTTCAGTCAAGAGCTGGATGTGTTATTGGTTTTGATTGGGAGCCTGCATCATCTAGTTACACTGACATTGACAAATTAGGATGAAGCACAAACTACCGCAGAGTACCTTTCATATTCGTGCATATACCAGGTCTGCAGAGTACCTTTCATATTCGTGCATATACCAGAGATACTTCAGAGGATGAGAAATTATCTAATATAAGAGATGAAAACTGAACACATTCAGGAAAACCCATAGGAGGAAGACCTAGACCAAGCCAAAAGCTTTGGCTGAAGCTGTTTTAGAAGATTAGTTCAGAAGGCTTAACTCTTGGGGGATGCCATTGGTTTCTGCACTTAAACCTTGAAGAGACAAATTGCACAGGATGGATGGGCCTGGCTGATAGAAGAAACATTTCTGTCTCACCAATAATCTAGAATGAAGAATTCAAGGTATCCCCCCAACTTGAGCAGGCATTCTCACACTGGAGCCTGCAAGGACTGGTGAGCTTCCTTCAACCATGTAAATCTCAACAGGGATCAAACTGATAATGCTTCCAAATTCTTGCTGAACATAATAGGGAAAAGTTGCAGAGAGCACCTGGCTGTGATGCTGTATGGTTGTCTCTGTGGGAAATTGCTGTGCTTATATCACACTTTTTATGTTTGATGGGTGAGGAGAGGAAAATGGAAGTTGTGCCAGAGCTTTTACTCAGAGTCCTTCTCTAAGTCTTAAATTTCTATGTGTGAATGAGAAAATAACCTGGAAAAAGAAAGCTTCACATAGATAAAACCATGCCTATAATAAGATATTCATCCTGAGGTATTTTTTTATTTCACATTTAATCCCAGCTGAGTGAGAAGAACACCATGATAAATTCCACAGTACCTCACCCAGACTTTCTTCAAGAAAATCAGTTCTGTAAATTATAGGACCTGTGTCTGCAGGGATTATCCTTTTTGATCATATAACTGCACAGATTGAAAAAAAAAATTGGGTTCAGACTAAAAATTGTCACTGCTGTATAAATAAAAAACAGCCACCCCTTATTCAGAGGGAGTAAGCAGAACATCTGGCCTCCAGTTCTGTAGCTGCCTGGCTGAACAATTTGGGAGCACTGAGGAGCTACTGCTGCCTAGGAGGAAGGGAGTGCCCAGCATTAGTCACCAGAAACCAGGTCTGAATCACTACATGGAGTCCTGATTCAGCAAGTTAAACACTGATGTGAAACAAGAGATGGGTCCTCAGCATTCCTCACTGAAGCGGACAAGCAAGGAAAAGCAGGGGGACACCAGTGACATGACTGGAGATCCGGGAGGACCTGGGACTGAGACAGGCCACCTGGCTCTTCAAGGGCTTGGACTCAGGCATGAGATATTGGTGTGCTGGCTGAAGGATAGCCTGTCTCTGGGGAGATCAGTGATGACAAGATATGCTTGGGGTGGCCCTGGGAGCCCACAGCCATGTTCAGAGTTTACCTTCCCCCATTTATTTTTCACCCATCCAGAGCAGAAAATTTGAAGGGTCACACTTAGGCCTCCTGCACCCAGGAGCAACTGCCCACAATTACGCAAAGCAAATGTGTTTGGAGAATGCCACATCAGCAGTCCTCCTAGGGTGTGCAGAGGATTTGAGCCAGCCCCATATGATGTTTACATAAGAGGATTTGATCTAGGCTTCCTAGTGTGATTCACAGGGCTCTGCCCTGCTGGAGTAGCTAAAAGTTAATTCCTCTTGCTTCTGTACTTGGCCCTGGTACTCTGCTTTTTATGGCAACTGCATCGGTAACAGCAATATTGCAGCAGTCATTACAGTCCAATTTTAACACAGATATTTTTAATTGGCTTTTTTTTCTTCTCCACATATTTTCCTAACTGTATCTTTTGTGCTTACAAACTTATATTTCAACTGCAAATCCTGCTTCCTTTATTTAGATGAAAACCAGAACACTAACATTTAGAAATACAAAGGTTGCCAGCACTGTTTAAACATCCTTCTTTAAATATGTAGGTTTGCAAAAATGAAACTGGTGCCTCTGTATTTTGACAAGTTAAAAATGACACTGGTTTCAAAGATATGAAGCATGAAAAGAAATGAAAGGTTAAACTATAAATAACTCGATTTTCTCTTGTCCTCCAGAAACTTACACAGCTTCCCATACATGTCACCACTAAGGTACCAACTCATTTATCAATGCCCAGGTGTTTCCCTGTTTAAACAGAAGGCCAAGTAATTATTGACAGTTGTGTCTGCAAAAGCAAAGAGAACAGTACAGAGGTGGTTCTGACACTAATGGAACCAGCCTTAATCTGTTACATGCAGACACAGCTTTTTCATCTTGGAGCAGGGTACTGTGTCTTTATTATCTTTGAGCAAAAGTCTACAGCCTGCTCAGTCATTAGATCAATATGCTGGGTGAAATGTAGTAAAGAGTGTGAGAATTTCAGAATTTACAGAACATCACTGTAGCACTAGGTTTTGTTGTTTTTTTATTACGGATAATAGTTTCAAAAATATTCAAAGCCTTGGTGTTCTCTCTTCCTGCTTTTCAATCAGTGTAACCAATCCGTATCTCAGTTTTCAGGCTTTAAAAAGATCACAAGACTCACAAACCACACAAGAATCTAACAAAGCTTCACCTACCAAAAGCTTCACCTATCAAAATTCTTAAGTGTTTTGCTTTCTCCATACTTTAGAAGCAATGTGCAGGTAAACTAGAAGACATTAGAAATAACCATGTTTTGAGCAGGATTGAGAGTTTAATACCTGGAAGTTCAGGGCATGATCAGCCCTTATTTGGCACAGGTTTGATTATGATACTGAATGATCTCTGCTTTCTATCTGGCATGACTTCTGCTGTGCAACTTTTTCATGCAGGGTTATGGTTAAAATGTGGGTTATCGCAGCTAATTTATCTTGCTTTGCTCTTCTTCTGGAAGATTCGTTTGTTTCATTTTTAAGTGTGGTGTGGCTTTCTGGATACTTCCAACACCAGCAGATGTTGCTTAAGCAAGCAGTTTGACTCCCCAGATCCATCTGTCGTTGTTTGCCCAAATGGTTCCCTGGGGATGCTTCTCTTACCAGTATTTCCAGGAAAGCAGGCTGATGGCTGGCTCCACAATCCCCAGACAGGAATTCCCCTTGGCTGCTTTTCATCTAGTCCCTTTTTTCTGACATGTCCAGTTTTGGTGGGCTACAAGGAGACAGGCCTCCTTCGAAAGAGCTATTGAGTTTACTTGATACACTCATGCAATCATGCTGTGTCAAAGTACAATGAGAAGCAAAGGAATGTTGGCAAGAGAACATCATGCATAAGCTATGATTAAGACATTAACAGAACCATTACTTATTACTCAATTTTCTATCACAGCAACCAAGATCAAAGGTTTTGTCTTTTATTCCCCTAGGAAAACCTTATCTGGATCAAGTTGAGTCATACTATTCAGTTCTTCTGCAGAACTCTCTCCTACATGGGCTTTTCATGAACTTGCAAATGTGCTTTCTTCAGCTCAGCCCTCTATGACCGTCTCCTCCCCATTCACCACCTAAATCATTTACACACAAGTAAGTCTGGATTTTATTGCTTACTGTTTCTTTTGGAGCCACAAGAAACCCATTTGTCTTTGAAAAGTTTAATTTCATTTCAAAGTAATTTTAAATCTGTCAGTTTAGAGCTGCTCTAGTTTTAATTTTTTTCCCTTTGGTTTCAATATATTGCCATTTTTACATTTTACTTGAACAATCCAAAAGGACTATGTACTATGAAATATGAAATTATATACTAAGAGTGTTGTTGTCACAGAAGGAGTTTGTTTCCACTGCAGTGGCTTGCAATTCCCTCTGCGTCTGTGTACAACTGCTGCAGTAGCCATTGTGGGAACTGACTACTGCAACTAAGCAAAAGTGCCCATGCAGGGTGGTGCATGCAGTTGCTTATGGTCTGAGCCAGCTGGATGTTATCCAGACTGGTCTGGGTATCAGGTAGCTGCACTAACCAAGAGCTCAGAGCTGTGTTGATAAGTCCTGCAGAGAGAACAGCTATGATAAATGCACAGACAGTGTCACACTGTCACGGTTTCAGTTTTCATATCAGAGCTGGCCTGCAGCCTGGTAGCTCAAAGTATAAGAGCAGGCAAGCAGCTCTCCACACCCATCCATACGGATCTAATCCCTGAAGTATGCATAAGGTCTTTTAATATTCCTGAGAGAATGTCAGTTCCAAAATGTTGTGTTTTCTCTGGGTTCTCAGTTCTCTCTGTTAGATGAAATTCCACCTCCACCCTGATGCGTGCCCAGACGTCTATGCCTCAGTTTGGACAGGCAAGGCTGACAGCTCTTGTGTTGCTTGATGGGAAAGCAGCACCTGGAAGAAGAGCAGCAGGTTCTTATTAAAAGCAAGTTTCTTAAAAAAAATTAACTAGTTATGTGGGAGCCTCAACTTAGGCTTCCTTGGCACTCCAACCAACCACAGCTCCTCATTCAACACAGCACTTCATCTTTTGAATCTTTTTGTACCCTGTGGTATAACAAAAGACTGGGATGTCTCATATTCAGCCATATTTCAGCTTATACAGACTGGGATTTGTTAGACATTAGATAAAACTTTGCGGGAGACTAAAACATGCTAGCCCCATTAGGACAAGATGGCACTGGGAACTGCAGCAAGTTCCTGAGGTACTGGCTATATCCCATTTGCTCAGCCCCATGCTGTTACTTAGGGGTCTTGCAGGAACCAAGTCCTGTCCTGCTCAGCTGGTGCCACTTCTCTCTTTTTCTGCCCTGCCTGGTGTCTCCTCTGAAGGGTGAAAGGGAGCAGACAACACCCATGAGCTCTACACCTCATCTCCTCAGACCTCACTCCTTCCCCTGGAGCCTTTTAGCGCAAAAAGGACTGCACAGCTCACTTTAAAAGAAGGTGAAGATATCACAAACAAACATGGAAGCTGAGGGAATAGAGCCTTAAATGTTCATACTGGTCCAGTCTGTACTGTGGGGCTAACCCTCCTCCATAAATATCTCTGTAGTGCTACTTGGGAGCCTTTATTTCCCAGTGTGAGAGATGAGATAAAAAGCACTTGGAGACACGTTAAAGTGATGTAGATCAGTTCACAGCAACAGAATATCAGGGAAGATCGTTCCAAACATATAAGACTGTACCATGAGAGTCTACCCTAGCATTTGGTCTTATCTTTTTTGGTTTTTTTGTATTATAACATGCAGAAGTGAAAGAGATGCTTACCCACAGCAGCAGAGAGGAAGTCAAGACCTAAGAGTGAAGAGCTATCATTTATACAATCCAACTCAGAAACAGAAATGAAAGAGACAACAGCAGAGCAAAAGAGAAGTGCATATCTGAGAGCCTGTAACACAGAATGCCAGTACTAATGATAAGCTAGGCTACCTGAAAGGACAGGAAAGTCCAGACATCCCCTTACTTATACTTCGTATCATAGAGCATATGACTCAGTTAAGATGGAGAAAATATTTAGTGTTGTCTAGAGGGCAACGCAAATGAGGTAATCATCAAACTCCTCAAGCTCCTCCAAAAGTGAGACTTTAAAAATACAGAGCAGAAGACACAACACATGCACAGAAAGCAGAAAAAAACGGATTGAACCATTTTCAATTTTTAAGGCATTTAATCAAATTCTACCATCAGAATTTCATCCTCCCTCATCCTGCAAGGTAATCTTCATGAGCAGATGTCTCTGACTTTGGTCTCCTTTGAGGATGCAGGGCCCAGGCAGCAATCAGAATCCACAGCATTTGAAGTGTGCCCTCTTTGCACTCTTCATCTATTGTTCTGTTCAGCTTGTAAATTGAAATCAATGGTACCTCATAAAAAATGCCCTCCTATGATATAGGTTCCGTGAGCATTGGCAGGTAATCTGGGACTGATAAACTCTGGCCAGGAATTTCAGATGGAGGTGCCTGTGGCTGAGCTTCTGAATCTGCATGGAGACAACTGGATAAATGATCAAGTGTGTTGGTGATTTTAAACTCTCAATGGAGATGAGTTGCACTTCAGTATAAACTAACATATTTTCACCCAAGCACAGAAACCCTTTGGCACTGACACATCATTGCAATGCAGTTGGATGTGCTCATCAGAAAGTACAGCATATAGCTGAGTATCACTATTTTGGTAGAATCCAATTTTACTGAAAGAACAGGTTTCCAGTGAAGTTTCAACACTCTGGAAAGCTTTAGGAACTTAAGGATGCAGTCCTGTGTATCTTTGGGCTGAACAAGATATTTGGGTTATTAGCATCTTGTTCAGGCCTGTTTATTTTCTATTTCTTTCTCCTTTCTCTGTTTTTCTATTGCATCAGTGGATTAATTCTGCAGTCATGGATGTTTTAGCACAAGATGCCTGCTCTTATGGTAGAAAATTCAATACACAGGATTTACCATAAAATTATCATCTATCTAGCATGATTCTGTGGGTACCACACTATGGTATCATGTCAGCAGTCTCGGGTTTCTACCAGACTATGATAGAGAAAAAGACTGTGTTAGAAAGTTCCAGCTTTGCTGAATCAGTGTGGAGTATGGGTGGAATAAATATCACACACCAAAATACCTATCCACTACACCTGAAACTGTGCCAGGCTGCCAAACATTGGGTAAGGCAATAATGCTGTGCTGACAGCAAATGGGGCTGTATTGCTGCACCCTTGGGGAGTGAATCTGGAAAGTCTGGCTCATACTAGCAAGGCATTTAACAAACACAGGGCCAAACGGGAGCAGTTCCCTTCACTGACAGCACTCATATGCACAAAGCAAACCTGGTGTTGAAGTCTTCTGCTATGTCAGATTTTGAGGTAGGATAGAGCCCTTCGTGTTCTATCTCCCAAACTCACTGTGACCCAGTGCACAGCAGTGCATGGGATAAGGCATGAGGACACTGCAAATGCATCAGGTCAAGTAACAGCCACTGTCCTACAGTCACACAACATCCATTTCTAGCCAGCCTCCTCCATGCCTTCATCTTTTTATAAATCAAACCTACATCCCAGACACAACTAATTAGGTCATCCCAGATCAGCCCAGCCCACTCTGCCTGGAGCTAGGAGAGAGGGACGTGGACAAAGCATTTGAAAGACACTGATGTACCAGTAGGGAAACCTTAATTGGTGATCAAATAAATGAGGCTAACGTTTGTTTCATGCATCTTTCCAGGTGTATATCCATAGCAACAGTTCACATCCCAGTTCACAACAGTGATACTACAGCAAGCACTATTGCAGAAAAAAACCTGCATCTTTTATTTACTGTTCTTTTATTAGAGAGATGTGGGAAACCAAAATTAGAGTCAGGGCTTTTATCAAGGCAAAGCTGAAAGTGGGCTCTCATTGGGCATGTGTGTATCAGACTATGAACCAAATCAAAAGGTCATCATCCCTTTCTCCAAGAAAGTAACTTCTGGATCATTTAATTCCTAACATGTAAAATTCTTAAAGAAATTAGGGATTTTTTTTTTCCCATGGGGTTAACAAAAATCATATGATGTAGCTTGGATTTTAATTTAGGCACATGATCATGAGTGATTAAGCAAACAGAAAATTGAAGTAGAACAAATAATAACAGCCTCTTCAATTTACCACTGTTTATCTAGAAAATAAAATCATTGAGTAAAAAGTTACAAGGGTTCACTGAAAATAAATCTTGTAGACAATCCTGAATATTAAAATCCCAATATATCATATCTCCTCTGTTTTCATCATGCACAAGTTTCACAATGCCACCAATGTTGGAAACAAAGCCCTCCAATGACTTGAAGCTGGCATGGAAAATGAAGCTGTGGGGGAGTCCTGAGCCACTGGTCCTCAATGCAGGGCTGCCTTCAGCACGCAGGTCCAATACTGGTAAGTAAAAGACACACCACAGATCCACTGGGTAATAAACCCTGCTTTAGGGTGCTCAAAAACATAGCCAAGTGATAGAGAGCACCAAATTGATGCAAAGTCATTTTGGCAGCTTGAGCTTATTGAAGCATTTCCAAAAGGAAAACTTTTCCCCAGCAGATCAGTGGTGGTATGTGCACTGTTTCTCTGTAATCCATCATAACATTGAAGCAAATGAAGTAATAGGAGGAACAGCAACAAGCATTATCTGGAAGAGTGGTTTTATAGAGAAAGGTTAAAAGAGCCTAATATGTCCAGTTTTGTTAAAGCAGAGGTAGATGGAGGCATGTCTCCAGCCAGAAAATGCTTAAGTAATGCAAACCTTAAGGGTGGAAAGGAAATACTTGGTCTTATACATATGGGAAAAATAGGAATAAATGAAAAGAGGCGGGGAAAGACTGAATATCAGAAAATCTTGTTGGCAGCAAAGAGCAAAGCCTGTGCAAAATTTTCAGAGGAATTTTTAAAGTTCTTTAAAAATAATTTGGAAAATACCAATAAACAAGCTACTAGGAGTAAGTCTGTACTAGCAGAAGAGCTGATTGGATTACACAACAGCCTCCTCTATCTCCATTTCTTCTTTTGCTTGTCTTATCTTCTACCAGTTAACAATGTACATTTGGTAAAAACGAAAAGAAAGTAATCTAAGGCACATTCATGACAGAAATCTCAATGCTAATTTAAGAGCGCTCATGTGCTCCCAGATCCTGAAAAACTGACCCCACAAAAATTTCTCATTTATTTGAGTGCAACATCCCTTGGATTTGATCCATGTCCCACAGAAGAGGTAATTCCCTGCAGGAGAGACAAGGTGGTTCGAACAATGGATTATTGCTTTTGTAGTCTGTCAGGCAGACTACCAGCAATTGAAAAGGTTACAGTTTCTAACTGACCAGACTGACACTCTCCCAGAAATTTCTGCTTATCAAGGTGGCAGAAACCACTCATCTGTAGTTTAGCATTTCTGGTTCCTTGCCCTGGAGGTAAAAAAAAAAAAAAAAAAAAAAAAAAAAAAAAAAAAAAAAAAAAAAAAAGAGAGAGTATGAACTATCAACAAAGGTATCTTACACAATAATTGAATGCCAGCACTTTGGTGTGCTGGGAGGAATACTTTAAACTACCACAGCTCAGTAAATGTAGCAGTCTTCAGGTACATAGTCTTTCCCTGAGGGTGACTGACCACCACACTCTTCTGGTATTAACTTTACTCTGTTCTAGCAGTCAGGCTAGCAGAGCTGACAATGGTTGCAGGAATCAGAGTACAGCTCTCCATTTCAAAGTCTTTCTGATGTGTTGGTCTATAGAACAGGTCATTCCTTCATCTGATGAATCATCTGCTGAACTTTAGTGTCTAAGTATTTATGTAATTTCTGTTTATGAACACAAATATGCTTCCGTAAGAACTATGTTCTATGTCTTGTCATAGTTTATTATAAAAATCTTTTTTTCTAGTAAAGAAATTGTTTTTTAAACTCTTCAACATGCTCAAGGAACACTGCAGTATCCAAATGTTGATATTTATATGCACTACATGTATAAATGAAGCAACTTGAAGAGTCTCAAATATGTATGAAATAATACAACCCAGATTAAAGCAGAAATAAATTAATGGAATGCTTTTTTGCTTTATCATTTACAGACATTGGACCATATTGTATTGGTTTTTGCTGCACAGAAAACAGTGGGAGTTCTGGACAAAGATGAAAGAAAGAATATGTACTGTGAGCTGTTTGTTTTCTACTCATCTTTTTCAAAATTCTGTATTTAGAACAAATAAAAACTGCCCATATTTTAATGCTGAAAGGTTGAAGATTCATAGATGCCATAACAGTAGGACTCATGGCTCTTTTCTCACTTATATCATGGCCTCTTTTTTTTAATTGCACAGCTGGCATTTCCATTTTTACTCCAAGGCAGATTTTGCCATGCTTACATTTCAGTTTTGTTAGAGTTCCCATTCATTTTAGTGGGCAGGATGCTCTACAGCATGAATTACGAGAAAGTCTGGCTGCTTGGTTGTGCAATACTGAATTTGAAATACAAAAAATAGAAAATAGCTGACTTTTTTTTTTTTCAGAAGAGTAACGCATGTACAGCAGACACCCAGTAAAATCAAAATCCTACAGAGTCCACTGTAATAAGAAAGCATCACTAACTGCTGTTTATCTTTCTGAGTTCTTAGGTTTGATTGTGCTCTTTGATGTACATACCTAACCCCCACAGAAGTCAACATGTGGGCTTCTGCTCACAGTAGTGATCAAGCTTTATATTTACTGTGGTTTGGGTGGTTCTGAGGAATGTGAACAGAGACTCATGCTCATAAATCACTGATTTGTATGAACCCATATTCAATGCAGTTGTGAAAAGACGATGCAACTTTGAAAGATCCATCATTACACAGAAGCCTTTGGTTCTTCCTCTCATGTCTTCTGGAAATGATCACTATTGCTGGGAAAGGTTTTGACCCAGTACTTCTAACATTCCATTTCTCCCTTGAAAATAAACCTACTTGATGCTGTGGCTATAGTTCAACTAAACAACCACATCCAGACTTTTAAGGTGTCTTTAGGGAGTTTTAACAATAAAGAACAGTGTATGTTACAACTGTGTAAGAGCCATAACAAACGTTACTATTTTTAGTTAGGCTGTTAGTCAGTCCCCTAGAGACTCTGGCTCTATTACACTACCAAGATCTGTTATGTTGTTGTGACAGATGAAACTTAATGATGTGTTCAACCACTTCAAACCCAGTGTGACGTGTTGATCAGGTGGTGAAATGAGCAGTTGAGAACGGCATGTGGGTGCACACAGGTTTTTTTATTTTAAAAAGGTGAGGCAGCTCTTCAGTGTGCAGACTGTACTACAAACTTTTACTTCCAACACTTTATCCAAGGTGACTTGGAGACTTTCTGTCCTGGACAGATGATTCCCAGTTCACATCTCTTACTGGGAACATCGCTACATGGCACACACAGAATCACAGCTTCTATCAGGACGGGTTCCACGGACCCATTTCCCAGTGTAACCTCCACTTAACAGACACCAACCTCGCATATCTAACAGCGTGCCTTCTCCCTCACTGCAAAGTCACTCCATGTGTTCACTTACAGCCTTACAGCCACGCCAGTCACCCAAAGAGACAGTGATAGGTACATGTCTTCCCTCAAGAGTGGCAAACGCGTGGTGTCACGCCCTAGCTCCAGGACAGGGTCTCACCGGCCTGAGGCGTGCAAAACCTCCCGATCCTCCGCTTCTACTGTGGCCGAGGCTGCTGTGCCGATAGCACCGGCCCGGCCCAGCAGCTGTGGTGGGGGAGATTCCTTCAGGGTGAAGCTATAGGCACCTCTGCTGCACACAGCACTCCGGGCCTCCAGCTGGGAAGGTAAGACAGAGGAAAAGGACAGAACACTGGAGAGAAACGCTCCTCTTGAGCGAGGCCGCGAGGCGCCGCGCACAGAAGGAGCTGCCCGCCCGCCGCCATCTTGGAGGCGGCTGAGAGAAGCCCCGACAGCCTCAAGGGAGAAACAACACCGTCCCCCGGCCCTCACAGGGACCGGGACAAGAGAGCGCTGAAGAGGCGGAGTGACCCCACCACGAATAGCCGTGCTTACAGAAGAACTAAACCCGCATTTTAAAAAGGAAAAAAAAAAAA